>NNCF01127433.1:511099-699636 GCA_002313205.1 Laupala kohalensis | reverse complement strand
AGAGTAAATTAGTTTTTTTTCCCTCCACGTGGTCATACGCAGTTTGTACTGTTTTTTGACAATAAATTTATTATTATTATTATTGTTGAAAATATCTTTATTTTAGTAATTCATCTATTTACTTCTATATTCTTATAAAATTTTTCCTAAAATTAAGCGTATTATTATGTACAAAGTATCTTTTTATAATCATTTTATAGCAGAATCTTTTAACCTTTGAAATGGATCTTGAGGTATCACTTGGAATGGACGGGTTATTAACTTGTTTTCCTTGTTTTGACACTCGTCAGACCGATAACAAGCAATTTCCTGTTGAGGTTTCCGACGGAAAGACACATGTTCTCTGTCTCTATCTGGAGTTTGCAACATTTAATTGATACATCCGTTAACTATCCGTCCCTTATCACACCAGTGAATGATCTAACACTTATCAAATACAGAACAATCTTTATCAAAGAACAATGAGTAAAGAATCGCTACTCAATTGATGTTTATTTTATTTATAATTTTTTAATTTGCAAACGTCACTAAAAATAGATTACCTTGAGCTATAGACATTAATGGCTCGAGTATAATATTCTATTCTATGGATGATTTAACATTTACTGAATTCTTCTGTAAAAAAACTGACAATAAATTTGTTCTATATATACTATAATAATTCAAAAGAAAGGAAGAAGAAAATATAGGTTTCGTATTCGCTAATATGTATAGAAAACATTGATACGGAAAACAAATTTTTCTTATAATATAATATTTCATATAAGGTGTTTCAACGATGGAAGTAAAAGGTAAAGATGAAGATCTTCATTGTGTTTGCGATTTGCAGTGAAACTGTCCCGCAGTCTACTTCTTGACCTCGGTACCAGCAACACACTCCGGCCACTTTTATTCCAGGATAAACCCAATATTTATTTTACAGTATGTCGAGTAGACCTGAAAATCATTCTGAAAGTTATACATTAGTAAACATTCCTCATTGTCTCACTGACATATAAACCCCTTTCGTCCTTAAAATTTCATCGTCATCATAAATAAATATTTGGCCAGAAAATAAATTTGATATGTTAGCAATCATTTATTTTGAAGGTGACTTCTTTTGTGGGACGCGAATCAAGTGACTAGATATTTTATCTGATGGGTTTTTCGCTTTTTACGTATGTAGACTGATAATAATTATCAGGCGTCCATTCGGAGATTTATCATGTGGTCTGTAAAAGAGAGCAAAGTGAATGGTAGATAAAATGTTATAAATATCAAATAACTTATGAAAAAGTAATATTGAAGGATTTATTTGAAACCAAATAGTATTATATTCTTTTAAGTGATTTTATTTCATTAGTGTTCAGTTACTTAAATTCATTTGACTCACATTAATATTTACTTTCATCAATACTGTGTTGCTTCATTAGAGATAAACATGTCACATACAAACGAACATATTATTGAGTGAAGTCACCATTTCGTAATATATTCAAATAATATTCTGTATAAACCGATGTAGCTCATATCATACATATTTTGTGGAGTTGTATTCTCGATACATTGAATTTTTATAAAATATCTAGATTCGTTAAGTATGATTTTATCAGAGAAAACACAAACCCTGTTCTCAATAGGCGTTACACAAAAAAATGAACGTAATTTTCCCCAATTCGTTATTCCTGTTTCGTTCCAGTCGGATGCATATGCAAAGCTATACTCTGTCAAGTGTGACACGACACGCACGCACCTGGCGACATTGCGGTGCACTAACACCCGGGAGTGACAGTGGCGCGCCCGGTGGGCTTCGACTCTCGCGCGTAGCCGCCGCCGCCACCGCCGCCGCCGGTAGGTAGAATCGATACGCCATTATCGAGACTGGCGTAGCGCTGCCGCTTCGCTCTGCATCGCTCAGTTGTTAATTAAAAGAATTGCAGGCGGACGGTTCGCGAGAGAAAGACCGTGGGATGGGAAGAGGAGACGAAGGGAAGAGAGGAAGAGGGACAGAGGGAAGAGTGAGAGCTGTGCAGAAATATGTGTTTTATTTCTCGATCGAAGCGAGAGCAGTGGAGGCTACAAGCGAAGTGGGAACGTGGGTGGTGGCATATTCAGACAGCGCATAAAACGCCAGGCCTGCAGGACGGCGATGGGTTTGCGGTCGCTATTACAATGCAGGAATCGGGAGTACAAGTAAAGGTTTCGGCAGACACGACCTCGCAATAAGGCTCACACTGGAAGTCAGTCACTCTTCTATCATGATTTGGGTATTCATAATAGTTGATTTCGGAACAATTACCTGTAGAATTACGTTTGAATGCACAGTGTATAAAATATAATGGCGAAAAGGTATAAATGCACGAGGCAAACTATCCTGGTTACTACTAATATTTTTAGAATAGTATATTACGTTTTATTTCTTAATCAAAATAGAAGTATTAAATGGAAAACTATCTATTTCAATGAGTTATTTTAATTTACATGATCGTTTTGAAGATGGTTCCAGTCAAAATAAAAACAAATAAAACTTATGCTGATAGGTTTTATATTAGGTTCTTTTTGATACTTAATTTGAAGGAATGCATTTTTGAAATTTGTGTTATAAACAATGATTCTACCAAATTAATACTAATAACATGAATGATTTAGGAACTTAAGAATACTCTTTGAATACGTGTACTGCTCATTGGAATACTCAGAGCAACTGTATTAAAAATATTTAGTTTTTACACTTTATGAAATTGATTTGACGAGACAGCAGAGGGAGGACGCGCCCTGAATTAATTCTAGGGAACTGTCAAATGCTCGGACAACACCATTTACTCCGTCAAAATTTTGTGTTCTCAACTTCGAAATTGAATTTTCGCAATACAGTGCTTCACAACGCTTTCGTGTTTGTCGCTTAGTCAGAGTAGCACATATGTGGAGATTCTGAGTATTATCCGAGATGCTGTGTTTTCGTTTTGTCCATCAATTTGGGGTATAAAAATATCAAGAGCCCCACCTTTGTTTCTGTTTTCCGATCACGCCTATTTCTTTCACGGAACTTTTCGCTGGTTGTATCCCACATGTATTTCTCTTTTAATGCCTATTCGTAAGTTTGTCTTGATTCAGATATTCTTCTAGTTCATGATTAAGAGTGAATATTGTTTTATTTCAATGATCGTTCTTCATTACTTTAAAACATCGAGTATAAAAATGAATAAAATTACTATCGAATTATTTTAGGTTACATATATTTTAAAATTGTAAAACATTCAAAATTTTGAAAAACTTTTGTTGGGAAGTGCAAAATTACACGCACAATTTCGTAATCTGGTACGGAGCGATTCATGTTTCAATGAATAATTTGCGTCTTATAATTTTGCGCACGAAATGGAAGATAATTTTTTTTTGCCGTTTTAAAAAGTAGCTTTTTAATTTATGATGATAAAACATTGTTTTTTTTCTATCATTGACGATGATTCTTCTTGACTATGATTAAACATTAGGTCATTATCACTCGCAAACATGAAGCCTTTGAAGGCAAGTGAAATGAATGTAGTTGCAATGCATAGCAAGGCCTAGAAATTTAAATAGCGGTACGAGCACGGTATGAAAAATTACCTCTCTTTTCCAAATTTTTGCCTGTTAAATTCGTGTTCCTTTTTATCATCATGACAAAGTCTGTACGTAACTGTGTTAAGACCCTGCCTCTTAGTAGTACTTTACCATCTGTTGGTCGCGACAGCGATTAGTTTGGGATTAGCGCTCCTACAATAAAATCTGCTTTATTTTTAACGTTACTGGTAAATGTTAAAATAAAAAATTGACATGAAAAAATGAAACAGCGAAAAATTAATTTTGAAACTTTTTGTGCACTATGCATTGTATTTTTTTGATACCTGAAACTTCGATCGATAGTGCTCTATGGCCATGTTAATCGTAAGTTGTGAGTAGTTACAATAGAGACATTTTGGAATATTTCATGTCAAAATGTTGCAATAGTCATTTTTCTTGGTATGTGTTTCAATGCCTTTTTTGTGTGTGGCTGAAAAAGAAAAAATAATGAAGTCTAAACAATGATACAACAATATTTTGCTTTAACATCAAAGTATATCCAATCTTTGCAAAACGTCAATTTTTTTTCAGCCAAGAAAAAATTACTTATTCTCTATTTATACTTTTTCAGGTTTCTCAAACATTACTGACCATGGATACCGCACCAGGTAATAAGCTTGTTTCGAACATTTAATACATCGTACATGTTTATACTAGTGAAAATAGAAGTGATATTGAAAATGAAATAAGTATTACTGAGAAAAAACATTCATATGATAGTCGATTTATTAATTTCGTTAATGCATATTTCGATTGTTGTATTAACCTTGATTTTATGTAAGTCATTTAAATCGATTTGTGATTTTAAAGAAATTTTTAATTGTTTCTGAATATACGTATTAGTTTTTATTATCAACATGATATAAAATTAGTTAAATAAACATTGAACAGTATATACCGTATTTATCGTGAAAATGGAAGTTGCTTTCCTTTGTATCGCCATTCTCACTTCGAACACCTCGGCAGAGCGCAGTACATCCGGAATTTTCTTGCCATTTAATTCCGAGAGTGTTTGTTAATTAAAGCACTACACCAATAAAACAAACGATTAAGTCAACTCAAATTGTCGCAGAGGAAAACCTCGTATATTTACACGGACTTACTCTCCTCCATGACGATGGTAAGAGGAAGAGCTTCATTTAAAATTCACTTTCATGTTGAGCCTTAAGAGCGACGTACCTGTCTTTTCCGCCTAATTTCCACAATACGGCAGCTTAGAAGCGTGGGATCTTCTGAGAATGACTCAGAAATGAAGGAGTTTCCGGAGTGAGGTTGACGAATGTCGAAATGAATCGATGCGTCTCGCGAGGAAGTAGAGACAAGCCAGATCGATGGGGACCCAAAACGAAGACACGATCAAACAAGAGAAATGGATTGGTTTTTAAGAAACCAAAGGGTATAATGAGTATATTTTTTAAGAATTACATTCGATATTATAATTCCTGGTAAATCTCTGATATAGGTAGTACTTATACTTAAAATTATTTTTGATTTTTTACAAAATAACGGAATCACTCCACCCATTCAAAAACAAATTATAAAAAGATTTTTGTTTAGTTTTTTAGTCCGTTTATTTTTCTTTCATGATATGTTGCTAGTCGTGTCACATCAGTACTATCGTGTTTTCCAATTTTTTCTATTACTAAAAATTTTTCAGTTTTCAAATTACAAACATTTTGTTGACATTTCTTTATCACGAATAATTAAAGTATTTATTCAAATTATCAATTTTAATAATAGAAGTTTAATTGAATTCCGTGTACAAATAGTTAATTTAGCATTTCTTCATCTTGTAAATTCTGCATCAAAAGTACATATTTAATCGTTCGTGGTTACACTTCATCTAAGATGGTGAAATAAAAAAATCATCAAATCGTTTTTAATTTTAAATAATATTTTAATACAATTTCTAAATTGTATTATATATGGATGTATACATTTTTTATTAAAACATCACAAAATAACAGAAGAAAACAAATTTACGGTCCCATAAAAAATACAATTTGTGAAAGTTCAGTCGTGTCCATTGGTCTACTGTGCCCTTTATTGATCTTTTATTTGTTGGTCACAAAAGGTTTTGTGGAATTTAATTCATCAATCCATATTTTACTCGGGAGTTGTCAAGAAAAACAAAATTAAAATTTCCTCTAAAAGTAGTTTCTGAAATCACTCTTACAATGTAAGCAATAAAAGAACCCCAGTACGAATTGAGAAGGTATTCTACTTTAATTCGCGTGGAATAGGGGCGGTGTCGAAGCTGATATCAACCTCCAAGTTGTTGTATAAATGCATGAGTTTCACTTAACCGTTGCTACAAGGAAATTCGCAGAAGGATGCGGTTTTAGCTCTCTACTTGAGATGCAAACGAAGCGATTCTCACTTCAGGACGAAGTTTCGTGTATGACTATCTGGTCACAACTAAATTCATTTCTAAGTTCTGAATTTTAAGTTTTATGAAAGTAATATAAAAATGTCGGTAGCCTATTTCACAAGAATAATTAAAAAAACTGTTTCTGTATTTTAAACAAAGAATTGAAGGAAGAAATTTCCACGTTTATTAAATTTTGGTAAATTGAATGCATTTTTGTAAAATATATCTTTAATAATAAGGATCAATCATTTTCCGTAGATTACATCTAAAGGTAGAGACGCACTTGGTAGCGATGTGATTTTAATCTGATACAATATCAGTTAAATTATATCTCTCCTGAAGAAATATATGTGATATAATTTATATGTGAGACGGAATAGTTTTTATAAGTGCTGATACAATTGTATGTGAAAGTGTCTAATTGACTATGGGAGTTGTTAAATTTGAAATACTATGGGAGTATTAATGTCGCGACAATTGAAGGAAGAAATTGAATATATGACGTTCTTCGATTAATATCCAATTTTTTAAATTTGTAACGCGAAGTATTTGATGAGCAATTAAGATTCACTGGACATTTGAATGGGTTCTGAAAAATGCTGTCTGAACACAAGTAAAGTTAACATAACTTCTACCATCGACCGCATACTTAGTTAATCACATAACTGTTAAATTACTCTCCAAAAAAATAAGTATGTTACATTTAACAAAAGAAAATAGTATTCCTCAAAATTTATATTTTCATTTCTTGTATCTTACTTTATTGGATTATAATTCTGTGCGAACTCATGTATTTGAGAACTTAATTAATAGAAAAAAACTCGTTACTGATTTTCTCTCGGAGAACTAACTTAAACGAGTGTATTAAATAAGTTGTGTGAGATAGTTTATTTATCCTTCCAGAGGATGACAGTAATTAGTGTACAAAGGACTACATTGAATGTAGCTTGTGTCCTAATCGACTTATTTTCACATAAAATAATCGTTCAGTTATCATATTTTCGAAAATTATTATAATATAGATTCTCTAAGAGACTGAATATTTTTATACTCTTAATATGAATAATTTAATCTTATTAAACGTTTGAAAGAGGTTGACTAAGGGTTACTGAAATATGTAAGAATTATAAACTATTCTGACGATTATTTTTGCGGAAAAAAATCGTATTATTATCCCTCTCCTACGAATCTGTTTTCGTGAAGCATTTGGAGGTTGGATGGGATGTCTTATTTGCGTCTGTTTTCACTGAAATTACTGACACGCGTTGATAACTGATAAGACATCTTTGTTCGTGCAGGGTTTTCTTATTTGTGAAAAAGAGTGTCAAGTTTAGGGGTAAATGTTAGAGGCACATAATATAATATTATTGATTTTGGATTTCGATATTTTTACAAGGTAATTAAATTTAAAATATCTCAAAAATTAGTGAATGTAATGTTTTGTCATTAATAGATTTGATTGTTTAAGCCTGTATCACGAAATACCACCATTATCGTTCAGATTAGTACACTCTGTCGTTTTTATTACTAACAAACTTAACGTAAAACAGTGTGAAATGATCAAATTAGAATCCCGTATGAGCGCAATATCCAAAATTATCTATCTACGTTCCGCGAAAAAACGCAGTTTCTTTGGGGGTGATAGTATACCCCACCCAACAGTAAGTGATACAAATCGCTACCTGACCACTGAAAGATTGATTCGGGCCATTTATCGATCTTCAGGAGTTAATGTGTCTGCCCTCCGCAAATGAATGTTTGACACACTTGCCGATAAACATTTGTGAAAGGAATGTCAGCTCCCTTCCTCAACTTTTTCAGATACAAAACAACCCATAAAACCTGCTCTCCACGTTCCTCGAACTGTTACTTCCGAGTCCTTATCCTCTCTCAGACACGAAATTGTTGTTCGACTTCGCCCACTGAATCCTTAGAGCAACGACGGAAGTCTATCGGCTTCTCGCCTCGAAGGAAACGGCGCGTGATCGCTTTCTGCTTCGAAGCGAATCGGTGGACAGGTAGCCAGAGGCATCACGTAAGAGCATCAGGGAAGTGTCCTTGTGACCCTCAATCCAGGGGGAGGATGATGGAGATGGTGCAGGGGTGAGAGTGGACGCGGTAGAGGTCGGAGAGCAAATGCGAGGGAGTATTGGAAGGAGTTTAGAGTGTTTTGTGACGTGAAATTAATTTTTGTTGCAGGTAGAAGAAAATATAAATAACTTTTTTAAATAATAATCTTTCACTAAGTTCTAACATGAAATCACTGATGATTTTTTTGCGAAGAATTAAANATATATATATATATATATATATATATATATATATATATATATATATATATAATGCTGCAAATTCTATGAAAACGCGCACGACTACTTTTACAGATATAACGAAAGGAGCGATTCAGTGCTAAATGATTTTATCAATCGAAGACGAGGAATTTATGAATGGTTTTTGATCCAGAGAAAAGTCATCAGAAGGACCAAGGAGTGTTGGGAATGAAGTGAAATTAGTCGCGAACTAAGTTACGCAGAGGGTCAAGGGGCAAAGGTGAAGGTGTAAGTGGGGACATGTGCACGGACACGCCATTAGGTAAGAGTTAGGTCAATATGGGGAGTCTGTCTGGAAAATTTAAATATTCATGCCGTTGATGATGCGGTGCTCTTGACTGGTAGTGAATATGTCGCGCAAATGTGTTAAAATGAAGATGATAATTCGGGAGACCTTTAATAAATTCTGAAAAAAAAAAATGTCCTGTATTACACATGCTCTATTTTAATTTTTTTATTTTTGTAGGACATTGTTTTTTCTTCCTAAAAGGAAACGTATTGTATATGGCTGATACACCATCGTTTTCTCGATGAAAGTAATATTCATTAATACTTGAATAAAATATATTCTCTATTTTGGTGAGATACTCACAGCACTTATTTTTATTTACGTGCCTCTTCCGCACATCATCTGATTTGTTTTGAAATATCTCCCCATTCTTTCAGGTGTTCGATATAAGAATTTGTTTTCCATTGGTATTTATGTATTTAAGTTCAAATATTTGATTGATATCCTCAGCGACACTTATACATTTTTATATTTTTTTATTTGTTATTAAATAGAGAATATGTTAATGAAAAAATATGATAAAGCTCTCCAACGGGAGTGCTGGTGGTGTTCAAGACGACTGCTTTAGATGCTACTTACGGCGAGTATTTGATGATTATGATGTCGAAAATAGAAATATATATATTTTAAAAATATTCAAATAGATTCACATTCCATTCTTCCTAACACAAATATGTGTTTCTTGAGTATTGTCCTCCACGTGGTCATACGCAGTTTGTACTGCTTTTTTGACAATAATTTTATTATTATTATGACCCTCAAGAACGTTCGCACTGATGGTTGGGTGATTTCTTTGAATAATGAAATTTAATTCCAAGCCAATAAAACAGTCGTAATTAATTAAAAAACAAAGTGGGATTCCATAGTACCATCGTCTCACGTTATCATGATAGGAAATGAAGTGGGATTTTTCTTGTAACGATAAAATAATAAATCTTTCATAAACTAAAAAGAATGGTATTGACTGAGGATTCAAAGGAAAGCAGCTCGGTTGTGATATTCTGAGGTAAAAAAAAAGTAATAAATACCTCTCCGCCTATTGTTCGTGGTGCTTTACACAGAGATCCTGTATACAATGGACCGGCGTCTGTGCCAACAGAAGCTTCGATGGCAATGCTGCTGTCCCGGGGCGGTGGTGGCGGTGGTGGCGGCGGGGGGTGCGCGACGGTTGGATTCAGTGAAGCAACAGCGGTAGTTCACTAAACGGAAGAGAGTAGGAGGATATCGATTGGGTAGCAATGCCTTTTCCTCTCTTCTCCTTCTCTATCTCGTACACTATTAATGTCAAAAACACAGATCATGGTGGTTCTTGTATTCACCACGAAGATAATTGATTTAATCATAAAAGTTACGAACGCTGTCACCATAGGTCCAGTCTTAATACAAGAGACGAGAAAGTATGATATAAATTTATTATTATCGATAGATTTAAATAAGTATTAATATTTTTCGTTTAATTTACAATACCTAAAATTTACATTAGTTTTACTACTAAATCACAATTCTACAGAGAACAGTTACTTTTTAAGTAAATTAGACAGTTAATTAACCCGAGATATACAAATATCAAACACTATCGAATGTTTTAATACACTATATGTTCTGTTTAATTACGAAAGCTAAAAATCACGATGACAAGATACGTATACATATTTTAGCATCCAAAAAACTTGAATGTAAAATTAATTCCCAGTAGGGAAGTGATGTGTATAGACAAAGTAGTGACAGTTACGACCAAATTAATAATCATAACTACCAATACGTTTGACTATATAATATCATTGAAAGTTTCTAATTTACCAAGTACCTGTGGTGTTTGATGAGAAAAGTTCGATATCAAAGGCCTTGATTCATCCATTCTTAATCTTACAAACCTCGAGGGTCTCGGTCTTATCGCTCATTTCTAGAAATTGAACGACTATGTTACCTCGCTGACACATGCATTCAAAACTATACTATACCTCACATGAAATATGAATGTTCAATTTAGTATCATATTAGTTAAACCAGTGCGAAAATTGAAAGTAACTAATATTGTGTAATAAAATATAAACGTTTACTATTCTCCTTGCCTGAATAATATGTCAGATACTGCTTTTCCCCATCTGCTACTTTTAGACAAGATTCAAGAAACACAAGTTTCGTATTTAACATAAAAATAAAATAAACACACAGATCAGTTACGAATAGTAAAGAATAATATACAATGGATCATTATGTATTTTACGTACAATTCTCCACGAATATTGTTCATTATATACCAGAAAGTATGTCCTGAATTCACTGTCATTTGTTTGCGTCAGAGCGGTCATTAGTTATTACTCACGCTGTCATGTAACATCCTCTTGAAATAAATGAGTAAAGTTACTTATTTTCTTAATAAAATTTTTAATGCTGTTATACAAATACTTAATTTATTTGATTTTCCCTGTTTACGTATTTATTTGTTTGTTTAAATAATACATAAATAATTACTTTTTTTGGTTTGTACGTCACGTCTCCGTCTGGGATATTCTATATTTCTCTATACAAATTTTCTTCTTTCCCTTTCTATTTTCTCATCTCTCCTCTCTCACAACATCATGTAATCCTTGCTATATTTCTCGAATTCCTTTTACATAGCTTTGCGAACATTTATATTTCCCTTTACATAGCTTTGCGAACATTTATATCACATCCATCATACTGTGAAGTTACTAGGAAAATTGTTTTTCTTGGAAATCGTGTATTGATAAAAGAAAGAGTTTGTCATTGTACATGACTGTGTGTCCACCAAATGACGGATAGATCAACAGCATCGAAATTTGGCGGATGTATTTTATAGAAGGGTTCTGAGATATATCAAGCGAATTTATGGAAATTGCATTAAGATTTTTTAAATTAATTTTCAAAAAATTATAAATAACAACCACGGAGTAGATTTCTTAATCTGGACATTTCATGCCATAGATGGGTATTATTATGATATGTAGAAATAGGGATAGAATTATCCATAGATTCCGGGAGTTAAAATGAACTAATTTCAATTTCATGACGTTATGTAAATTCTCTAATTTATAAATTAACAAGTGCCACATAAGTACTTGACATAAAAAAAGAAAAAACTGGATTATTCAGGGCCCAATTTCAAGTTACGTTTCCAAATATCTCATCAGTATTTCACTGCATTTTCCTTTTTATGCGGATCGTAAGAGTAAACGGCGGTGTGTCGCTATCTCGAGCATTACCATTCCGTTCAACATTACCTCCACGTCTCTTGGTCGCGTTAGGTCCGTTAGCGTGGCTTTTGAGCTTGGATCTTCTCGTAGCATTCGCCCCGTCCTCGCTCCGCATCTAGTCATTCCACTCACCGCTATTCCTGGTCGCTATAGACTCCCGCCTCCTCTATCTGCGCCCGGATTCACTTTGTGTTCGCTCACAAGCGGATGTGATGATATATGCTGGGTCTATGACAGACACTGCTTTGAGGGATTGATGTGTCAGGTAGCGAGGAAGCGCATTGTCTCAAGCTATGAGGTATTGTTAGCTTTGGTGGAAAAAGGTTGTGGAAATAAAACGCTTTTGTTTTTGCTCGCACATAATTAGAGATGCACGAGGATATAATATTGATATAAATTTCTATGAATAATAGCACTCGATTGAAAAGGTATATATATATATAAACTATGTTCATGAGTGAAGTGTCCTATTTATCTCGTGAATTTTGCGATGAAATAAAAGAACTTCTTTGTCATATAGAGCAGTTGCAAACTGCATATGAGCACCTGGGGAGCAATTCCAATTATATTGTGAGTTTTGAGCTTTTGCTTGTCCAATCCTATATAACTATTTTCCATTCTACTATATACTACGATTGTCCATTCTTATACTTTAAAATTACCTATTATTGAGCACATTGATCAGAATAGTTTGAGCGAAAAATATTTTATCGCAGAGTTCTTTCTGTCGACCGACCACTGATATGGGTCCACTACCATGCTTCCAATGCGCTACCATGCTTCTTGGAAGAGTCTCATATTCTTCAACTCGCGTATAAAAAGGTTAATTAAATTCATAATACTCCTTTGACTCAAGGGATACTCTGTGAGGCATTATTCATAATAGTTTGTGTGTATTAAACACTCTGAAATGATGTCGCAAAGTGTCGTGCTTGCTGTTCTATTGCATAATATCTCTAATATTTTTATCAATGCAGTTTGTGTTTGCGTCACGCTCCGTGGCGCTTTCCGCGAATAAGTGCAACAAATAACTTACGTAGAACTTCATCATAATTGGTATTGCCTAATCAGACATCCATTAAAAGTTTTCACTTTCCTTTAAACAAATAAAATACTAAAAATGTAAAGCTGAAGTGCATGTTTTATTTTGTTGCAGAGAACTATTAGTAAGTTGGTCGTAGTAGTTAGTGAGTTCAGACATAATTTTATTAGTTCCTTATGAATTAAATCTCTATAAATATAACGTGAAATAGATGAGAAAAGACAAATTTAGTGCATATTTTAAATCTAAAATTCTTGTACTAATAAAAAGAGAAATTAAATTATAATTTGTAGTAAAATGAATATTATTCAAGATAAGACTAAAAAAATGAAACAAAAAATGTAAAACTTTCAAATAATTATCGTCAATAACTCTTCATTATTTTATTTCGTGGAGTAAACTTTGTCATTTAATAATCATTGAATCATCGTATGGGTCATGCCAGCCATTATCGACCTCTAATTTCCCCGACCCGTTCAGATTTTGCTAATAATTCTTGTGGAGGTTTAGAATGATGTAGAAGAAACGGAAAAATATTTATTAGATTTTTATTGTTGTTGCTTTTGTTTAAAATACTATTGAGTCTATTTTCCCTCAGCGTACTGAGCACCAGCGCAACGAGGTCAAAAATCGTGAAAATTTCGATGAAGTCCCCTTGGAAATTGAAGCCCACTTAATCTACCAATAGTAGACATTTTATTACATAGAAAACGTTACCTATAGACACTTAAAATGGCAACATACGTCAACAATTTCAACGAAAACGTCAAAATTTAAATTTTTCTTCAAAAAAACATTTCTCAAAAAGTACCGAAATTTTGGTGGCATAAAGAAGGACCAGTAAACTATAATTCCACCAATTTTTGGCGTGGGAAGTTCACAACTTTTAAAGGTATAGTAATTTAAAATTAAATTCTTGATTTTCACGTATGTGGCCTCCTTGCTATCTCATGACGACTTGAAAGCCAACGTATGAATTAAAGAAACACTAAACCTTATTACAGAAAATATATAATATGAGTCTAGTTTCAATGCTTTGATTTCCGGAGAAAAGATCTTTTACCTGTTAATTCTTTTAAACTTTAATTTGTACTCTTTCTTTTGGTAGCTGATCTGCAATAAAAGTAAAATATTCATGAATTAAATTATATATATTTAAATTATATATAATGACATATCAAGAAGTTTTCTTATTTTGTAAAAATGTAATAATTTATTCCTAGTTCCAATTCTTGATACTGAGAATTGTGTACAATTCGCATTGTAAAATCTGATTGATTTTAAAATTACAGTGGGTATTATAATTTACGATAATTTCCAATTAATTTACCTTCAACATGGTCTTTATTATCAGTTGGACGAATTCATAAAAGTTTATCGACAGCAACTTTATTTCCTTCATTTTATTTTCTCTATATTTTGTAGTGCCCGATAATTTTATTTGCATCGGATCAATATTGATCACGTTTAGAGATTCATTGCTCCCATCTTTTAATATATCAGGTGGTGTTAAATAAACTGAGTGTTGATAATCATATGGCTTTTCTGTGAATAATACCGATGCTTCAGATGGTAATTGTTGAATCTTTAAGTCGTCATAGAAATGGATCAGCTACGGGTTGAGTAGGAGTCAGAGTGTCACAAGCGATAGAGACATTTATTTCACTCTCCTCGTCAGCATTAAGTTTCTTTTGGCACACTGTACACATTTTGTTTCCTTCCATAGTCATGGGAAACTATGTGTGATACTCCCCCTCATTTTCCATTGAGATTTTTAGTGATTTTTTACCTGATAAACTTGTCTAATGGACCGCAGACAAATAAATTGTTTTTCTGAATAAATATTATAAACCGATGTTCATGATTCAAACAGATTGTTTCTAATTCTACTTTATCGAACTAACTTAAGATCTCAAGAGTTTTCACTTCAATGAATTAACTAAAGATCTCTATCAGAAATTTTTTTCACATCTTTATAATATCGTCACCCAAACACGTAGTATTATCACTTCCTAGTGGACGTATTCCCCGAGGTAATTCCATGGTAACAGCAACACCAGTTACAAGTACATGTGCGATACTTCACTAAAACCTTCAATCTTACAGCACATTTTCTCGTGTTTTTTTTCAAATGGCACCACTGTTGCCAATCGTTGTAAATACAGGTCAATATAATTATAGTGAACGCAAGTTCTTATGATCAGGATGTACACACGTGCAACCTCGGAAGCATTTTTTAAATGAAATGGAAGTATTGAAACTAGACTCAAGTTATATCTTTTCTGTAATAAAGTTTAAAACATCAGAGTGTTTCTTTGATTCATACGTTGGCTTTCAAGTTGTCATGAGATAGCAAGGAGGCCACATACGTGAAAATTTAGAATTTAATTTTAAATTACTGTACCTTTGAAAGTTGTAAACTTCCTACGCCAAAAATTGGTGGAATTAGAGTTTACTGGTCCTTCTTTACGCCACCAAAATTTCGGTACTTTTTGAGAAATGTTTTTTTGAAGAAAAATTTAAATTTTGACGTTTTCGTTGAAATTGTTGACGTATGTTGCCATTTTAAGTGTCTATAGGTAACGTTTTCTATGTAATAAAATGTCTACTATTGGTAGATTAAGTGGGCTTCAATTTCCAAGGGGACTTCATCGAAATTTTCACGATTTTTGACCTCGTTGCGCTGGTGCTCAGTACGCTGAGGGAAAATAGACTCAATAGTATTTTAAACAAAAGCAACAACAATAAAAATCTAATAAATATTTTTCCGTTTCTTCTACATCATTCTAAACCTCCACAAGAATTATTAGCAAAATCTGAACGGGTCGGGGAAATTAGAGGTCGATAAAGACTGGAATGACCCATATGTAACCTGACCGCGATGTAGGTCAAAACAGTTATTACCTATTCATGTGAACTTTTGAAGTCATAATACTTTTCAAAGCTAGATTCTTCGTTGAAATTTATTGACTATAAATTCCGTTTTACTATTTTAAGGGAAGATTTTACAACCAGCCCCTTCTCCTTACTCTTACCTCATAATTTTCTTCCCCTTGGCAATCTATATCTCACATACTTCATAAATTAAAAAAAAATCCTTTTTTTACTACCATTTTACTAGTGCCTATTTTGGAGATGATCTGACTTCAATGGGACTCCTTTATTTCCATTCTAGCCTTTCTGCTGCTGCGTCCTCGTATCGCTCGCGTTGCAGTCAGGTACTTTCACCGGTGTGTATTTTACTCTTGGGCCATTTCCTTCCAGTTTCGGATAACAACGTCCGCCCCCGCCTCTCGGATGCACTACCCCGCCGAGGACGGAGGGCGTCGTAATGCGCCTGCTTTTATCACCAGCTCCACTTCAACTCCTGCTCTCCTCTCCTCATCCTCCTCTACCTATCTGCTCAAGTATCGTTCTTCACGTTCTCGCAACCCGTATAGAATGTCTTTGGGTCCCGCACTATACATTCAAACATTAAGATAAGTTACGTAAGTAATTTTTAGAACTAATGTACAGTAAGATAAGTTATCACTATATCTATATAAATATCACCATTTCTCGCATCATATTTCCAATTGACAAAAATGTGGTAAATTGAGATCGTCAATATTTCTTTCAAGTTTAGAAAATAGTGTCATATTTGTTTTATAATTTACTAAAACTTCAAGTTAAAATTAATTTGCATTTTATTGATATCATAAAAATTTAATCACAGGCGATTGAATAAATTAAGTTTGTTTTATTTTGTTAGAGTTAAGTATCAACATAATATGAATGCAAAAGAGACAAAAGAAAAATTGAGATATGAGATGATGACTCATTATATGCTAATGGGAATATTGATAGTTTGTGAGTCAGAGGTAAGTCTAACCTGTGCTTACCGTAGGTAAAGCTCTGAGCGTGAACACACGAAAATTATCCGGGAAACCAATGAAAAGTTTAGTTCTTCTAACTTACATGACTTGTTTCGTTGTAAATACAGGAACAGTGGACTTATATTTTGTGCTCCAGGCAGCATGTGAATGTTTATAATGACACATGCGTGTGGAGAACTGTTTAATTTTACTATTAATGATCTTTATCTTTTTTAGTGTACATGTATTTTGATGATGGCAAATTGTCGGTTATAACACGATCCACCACAATTTTATCGATGTATTTCCCAATAGATTCTTTTTCTCATCTTTAATAGAGCATATTTTTTAGTATAGCAACTACAAAAAACTTTTATATAAGAAACTGAACTATTATCTATATCTATGGCTTTGTTGTTTATATCCATAACAACCACTATTTTCCTACCCCACAATTTCAATATTATTGCCTTAAAGCTTCGCATTTCGAGAACATTGGCATAGTTTCTGTTATCGATCCTCTCCTTCAAAGGATGAGGAAAATGAACAATTTTGGAAACGTTCTCCGGAGATATGAGAATATTAAAAAGTCAATATCTTGGTAAGTTCCTTTTACCAATTCCTTCACAGGACTTGAGGGAAAAACCGAGCCGAATAGTCAGAGGAAAGGGGAGGATGGATATGTGCGTGGAAAACTAGGGGTGATATGTACGAATTTTTTTTATTATTGGTCATACTGCTTCACTTCAGCGTATGATATATTATACATATCGCGGTTAACACAAATAGCTTTTGTTCGAAATACTCCATCAACAACGAATGTGCTATACGATCAGTTGAGATTTGGTTTTCTTAGTGACAACGAAATTATAGAAACGGAAGACAATCGTTACAAACATGAGCCTACAATACTAAAAGTAATCAAATATAGGTAGAGATGAAATTCTCAAGGCCATTTGAAATGAAACTTAAAACAATGCTTTATTATGAATATTCCAGAACTATTTATTCCAGATTTATTTATAAATAAAACTCTCTTTGGTTACTTTTTCGGTTATTCAAAAAGTGTATCTATCTTTGAGTGTTTGAAATGTTCTGTGAATGTTTGGTGTAGAAAATAAATCTTGATTTGGAGTAGTGCAAAAGATTTTCTTACGAGTAATGCAACATAGTACGAATATTCTGCAAATACAACTGTTGTTGTTGCATTATTAACTTTTTATTGATTTAGACAAGTTTTATTTTATTTTAAACATTTTAATTTTTAACCACCCATCAGAAATCGAGAGTAGCACAAGTGTAATTGATGTATTTGTGCTTTAAATTTTGACATTGAAATACAAGCACTTCGTGTTCTTCAGAAAGTATAATTGTGGAAAATCTTTTATCGATGATTGTAATTCTTATTTTTTGAAGTCAACTATTGTCCAGACAATGGCTACAAATTATTTTTTTAAATTCATAACAGTGACTGTTCTGTGGATGCATAGCAATTCCTGTCCATTGCACCTTCCCATAACAAACAGCTCTTTAGCATCTGGTGGGGTAAAAAAGAGGAGCGAGTTGTCGTGTGACTGCTTCGCAAAATGAGGACTTACTCGCGCCAGCGCATGTAGCAACACGTAAGTGTCTCGCAGCCAGACGCATCAACGCAGAATGTCAACGCTAGTATGTTTTGTGGGGGTTGCTATAAAATGCGACTAAAAGCTAATATTCTTTTGAGAGTTCACAAAAAGAGAATGTTGTTTATTATTCCTCCCAAGGAAATGTCTTTTTCAAAATATCACCTTCCGTTTTCACACTATGTGAAAAAATTATCTAAAAATGATGTACATAATAATACATTACCCTCGTTTTCTTAAAACAGGATGTTCTTATAATATTCTGAAAAAATTTCGAAATAATATTACCAATTGGATTGCAAAGAATCTGCATTCAAAATATCATTAACCTGATATTTAACCTAAGATGGTTTGTAGTGGTCCCTATTATGTTGGATCTGAATATTACTCTAAGTGTGAGTGGGATATTTCAGATTATTTATTTGTCCATAAAATTTGATGCTTAAAAATCCGATACGTGTGGGTAACACAAATTAACAATAAATAAATAAAACTATGTCGTTAAACATCCTTACGGATCGGAGATAATTTTTTATTTACATACTCATGTCATCATTAGCCATATATATAGTAGGGAGGTCAGAAAAACGTGGTTGGCCATCAAATTTAAGTGCTAGGTCGAGAGTATGAAGAATACAATGCGTGTGCGAACTCGTGTCCTCGCACGATATCGGGTCGTTCGTGTGCTGTGACCTTACGAATCTCACTCTTTCCTGCACCTTTTGTCCCAAGAGACCACCTCTGTCCGACCGACCCATTCGCTTGGGTGACACTCCAACAACTGGAAGAGCTCTGACTTTAGAGTAGAGAGAGGGACTAGAAGGACCAAGTAAATATTGAGGTTCAAACTCTTTCACTCCGAAGAAGGAAATAAAATTTTTGTGATGTCCAGATTCTCACTCTCAGAGTGAATCAATGAAAAAAACCCAACAAATTTAGCGATATAAAATTTATTACATATCAACGAACAGCAGAATTGCAACAGCGCCGTCAATAAGTAATATTTGCGAAATTTGACAAAAGAAATGAAAACTCGTTATCGATTGTCCGGAAAACCTTGGACTAACGCGGGACAAGGTCATCTTGTTGTTTAATAGTTCGTAAATGTTTGTAAATATGAGACTCGATTTCTTCGTTCAAATTCAATAAATTGTATATGTTTGTATTTTTTGGGGGAGGGGATTAAAAAGGCACTGAGAAAATTACAGGTGTATTAAGAAACAATAAAAGTGTAGACTTAAATATTCTTTAGCTAGAAGCGTTACAAAACATTTAAATGCGTCGCATTATAAGCCCAATTTTACGAATTTTTGTGGTGAAAACCATACTTCTGTATCGTTATCTGTTTAGGAGATATTGGATGATGAATCACCCTGCATATCATTTTATTTTGAACTATCAAGTGATTATTATATTCTATCATCATTAACGTCCGTTATGCTATCAAAATACATACATAATTTATAATGGACAAATACCATTTATTTAATGCTTAGAATAACACGACGTTTCGACTTTAGGTTTATGTCGTTTAAACTTTAAAATTTTTTTTACGAAGTTAACAGTATTATAACATGTGATCTCAACAAAACTGTTTACAAATCAATGCAAAAACTCAATTTTAAAAAAGAGATGACATTATCGTACAATATAATTATAAAATAAAATTAATTTAATTAAACATGTCATTTGACAAATATGCTAATATTGCAACACTGATAATAAATGGCGGTGGCAATACTGCTTATGCACGTTGGATGGAATGAACTGGTGGATAAAATAAATTATCTTGAGGATATATAATCTAAACAGAAACCCTGCAAACTCGCAATGAACATGTGATAAAACACTCTAAGACTGTAATATAGATACGTACAGTACACAATTGGTACACAATACATCGAAACACGGACACTTCCTAGTCCACAGTTTAAAAAAACACTGCTGTAGAATGTAGTACGAATAAGTTGAAAATGTTCGTCTTGACAGTATGATTAAGAAATCACGATAGTGGTGCCAGATGGTTCGTAAAATTCTGTTATACGCTCAATTGTTTCCGTCTTGTTCAGCCTCTTACCATTGTTTGCGATGGGAGTCTGGTGGCCAGTGTCATATACAGCCACCGTCAGAAAAAAAAGTGATGAAGGAGCGTACAGAAGCTCGGCAAGGGTTGGGATTTTTATTCTCACGCTCGACGAACAAATGTGCCGGTACCTTAAACGACAGATATTTCTGATGCGATTCGTTTTAAATTGACAAACTTTCTTCAACCTTCGGTTACATTTTGTTATTACTAATTTTCAATTTTTCATCCTTCTTAAGTTTCTCACAAACGATATTGTCAACATTTTAGAAAAAATTAAAATGGTTGTGAGCCATCAATACAAAGAATCCTCATAATTTCTATTGCATACTAAATACTTACATATTATAATTATCTGCACAGATGTAAAATAAATATTATATTTTTCATCTGAATAAAAGATTTCCAAGTTGCGTTTTTTTATTAAAATTTGATATTACATGTGCTCCCTGATGTTTCACCTGTTGTATGGTGAGGTATCGACAGTTATATTCTTAATATTTTCTGGGTACAAATTGAATTTAATAATGCGGTTAAATCGGAAAGTTTTATCTGAAATAATTTCTCAGTATGCATGAAATGTATGTAGTACGTGGAGTGGATATTGTGTGAGGTGAAAATACTAATTATCATTAATTTTGAAATAAACATATTTTAAACATTTCTGAATCAATAGATTTACTATAGTAATAATCAAAATATTAAGTGACTTTTTTTTTGTATTTCAAACAGTAAATAATTTGGATTACAAACAAACAAAACAATTATTGCAGTTTCTTTTCCAACAATGATATTACTTTTAAAATTTATAGAATGAGAGAAATTATATTTTTGCTTAGAAAAACTTTGTACTTACTTTAAAATGGAATTATGTAGTATCTCTCCTTACTATTATTTTGCAAAATTTTAAATCTGTAAGTTGCGCTTTCGTAAAGAAATAAATTCAATTTATTAATTTTAAATTTTTTAAATTTTCCTCAATGTACAACGTAATGAGATAAACAAGGAAGGCGTGTAGAAAATCACTAAAAATCTAACTGCGTCGGATAGAATCCACGGCAACATTTTTCCAAGCAGCGTCTACTAAGACGACAGCGGACGTTCAGTTGCTTCAGCTTCGCGGCAACGAAGCGCGGAGCGTCTGTCCACCGCGCGCCGTCGCCTGTCAGCACCAGAGTCATCGCCGTCCCTGGATACTGGATCTTCCCCATTCTGCTGCCTTGAAAACTTTGCTATGAGGCGAAGTTCAGGGGCAGAATATCAAATATTTCTTGGGGGGGGGATCACATTTTTTGGGGAGAGTTAATTCTCGGTTTATCACCCTCGATCATTTTTGTGTTTTTCTTAACTTTGTTTGAAAATTGTAATGATTTTAAATATACGTCGGAAATAATTATAGAATTTAAAAAACAACATTAAAAATTAAAATGAAATTTACTTTAATATTTATAAGAGTAAAATAACTAATTGTATAATTTAATAACATTAAAAGAAAATAAAACCCAAATTTTATTCCAGATATTTTTACGCAGTTTTAAGCCCAGCTAGCTAACACATTTGTGCGTGGCTTGAATACGAGATCCAAAATAACTATCCCCCCTGACGTCATTACTAGTAGGTGTGGGTATGCCTCTGAAAGTAAATACGAGTAACTTTGAAATAAAATGAAATAAACACCCTGCATTAAACAGGAGGGTGAAAGATTAAAGTCACTTTTGTTTGTTTCAAAATCAGAAAACATAGTTATTTTTAATTTTTGAAGGTCGTTAATTTCTTTCAAATCATTTTGGGTGTGTGCAAATGTAATCCTTACTACGTAATCCGACTTTGCTACCTCGAGACACTTCGTCCCGCCATCACGCTATCTGTTTCTCTCACCACCTCGTTGTCACGTGAGCCGTCAGACCGTCGTCTGGAGCGTTGACATCGTGCCTCATCTCCCCCAAACATCTTCGTACAGAGGAAGGGTGTAGTCGAGTTCTTAACAGAAAGAGAACCGCCACAAGTGGAAAAAATTTCTCATTTTTCCGGAAAATAATACGCGTAGTTTCCTATAGTAGTTTGAATCAGATGTAGTTGGTCAAATGATTTTGTCCTGCTTCCCTTTCTCCCTGTTCCACTTAAGGGACGACAATAGAGTGACAGCTGGAGTCAAAGGGGCTACGAGAATTTGTGTGTACTAAATATGGCTGACCTGAGAAATAGTGTGCTCTAAATGTGCAGACTTGAATGGCGGTTCTCTTTTTATGAAGAACTCCAGATGTTAGAAGCGACACCAGAGGAGGAGAGCCGGATCGGCATCCGTAGCGGCGGTGACAGCGCGTTGCAAACGCAGAAAGCCAAGCGGAAGGGAAAGGGAAGGCAGATGGTGGACGGGTTTCACGCAAGAAGGTAAACAGAAAGGGATTCCGAGCATACAAGGATTGGAGAAGAGTACTCCTTGACGATGGCATGCCATGGAGATGGAATGCAAAGCAGGGGGTTAAGGAGGACATTTATCGGGGCAGAGATGATCCTGTTGAGATATTGCTTGGGAAGGAGGGGGAGACATTTATGAGACTGTCTTCAGAATAGACCGCGTCTTTTCCAGAGGAACGTGACGTTAATAGCTTCAGCATATACCTTTAAAAATATATAGTACTAGCAAAAATGAACAAATCCTGTAGGTGATTGTAATTATGAAACAAAATTAAGAGTTTCAGGTATTTATTGCCGATAATAAATTGTTAAAACACATTATAGCCCACTTAATCCCAACGACATTTATATAAATGTTTTAAATCCGACTTTTTTCAGTTAGGCGAACATTTATGTGAAGTGACATTATGATGAGAGATGACTCAGTTTCCTAAGTGTGTTTTTTATTCAAATAGAAATCGTAGAATAAACTTCCTAAGAAAATAACAAAGAGAACTAACAATGCAAAGGAAAGAGCTCAATATTTATAATGAATATTTAAAATCAAACAAGGAAACTGTTATGCAATAGATCCTGAATAGTCGATCTATTGAAATAAACATTAGAAATAAAAATACTTCCTTTAGTACGCAAATAAAAGCTATGGCATGTTTATTGTGAAAACATACACGTTTCAGGTAGAGTTTGTTGTTCTGTTCGTAATACGTGACTTTAACGATTCTCCTCCTCCTCCCTCAACCTCAACACGAGGAATATGCAGTCAACAGTGATCGCCGCTGTTCTTTGAACACAAAATATAAGAAATGAATGAAATAGGTAAAACTATACAAAATATTTATTATTGTATTATAATTAGTGTAGTTAGTGTTATACTATAAATATGGAATACAAAAACACTCAGGTTTCGTAAGTTATGAACGCTACGTCAGTCCGTAGATGCTTCCCATAAATTAAGTAGTGTTCCCGAAATTATCTTCAACGGAAATATTATGATCTGTACCAGTAAGATAAAGGTATATAAAATAAATGAATATTTTTTTCGTAATAAATATATTCTTACATTTGGAGAGTATTCACAATGGGAAATGAATACTACCGAGTACCTGCTCGCGAGGGTAGTTTCCATCGTCTGCGGCCAGGTGAAAATTGCGACGGAACGGGGCTCGAACCGGGACCACCTGCTTTGGGCGCAGGTGTGTCGTCACTGCACCACCTGCTTCGAATTCCAAAGCCCATACATAATGGGAAATATTCTCATTGGTACACCCATAATTTAATATTTGAAGGATGTAATTACTCGCAAATTTTAAATGGAAACGAGGAATGTCGTGAAGTGAACTATGAGTATGCCGTTGTACATTGCACGCAGTGAGAGCCTCACTTTTCCTCCGAGGTCGCATCGAACGCCGCACACCGTCCATCCGCTTGGATGGCAAAGGGTGAGCTCAGAGATGAAGGCGTGTTATTGTTGGTGGGCGACGGACGCGACGGCGGCGATCGATGGTGGCCGGGCAGGGTCACCGGGCTCCGTCGCCATCGCTGTCTCTTCCCTCAGGACACGGGACACGCGCGCGCTGCGGCCCACGGCGAAGCACGGCACGAGCACGGCGCGCCAAGAATCTCCACCTAATTGCTAGCGCCCTGCCTGAAATCCCACATGCCGCCTTGCCTGCCTTTGCCCAGGGTAGAACGCGGGGAAAATATGATATATCGATCCCATTTTATATTGGAATTTTCTCAAAAGAGAATAAATATTTATAATTATAATTATTATTTCATTTTTTCAGGACTACCGATGTTAGAGTCTGCTTCATTTGTTAGCCAGTACAGGTTGCAACCTGCTTCTTCAGGGTCAGACTTTTCAATTTCGCGCTTTTAAAGTACCTTGCGCAGGATGTGAGCTGTTCCTAGTAATGCAATTTCGTGAACTGCACATTGTCTTTAGTATAATCTGGGATCTTTACTAGATTTTTATGTAATTTTTTTTGTGACCATTCCCAAAGTCCATTTCATAATAATTATTATTATTATTATTTCGAATGTCTTCCACGGCTTGCAGCTGGATCTTTTCCACTTGATGAACGGACAATGTCAAGTTCAATCAAACTCTTCTCCTAGAAATTTTCGCACTATGTGGCAAGTGTCAATGATTACGGATTTCTGCATATTAGTCAGTGTGTTTGCTGCTCCTAATATTTCCAAATGGCGTTTTGTGGATTTTGGCATAATTCCTGTGACTGAAATCACTATAGGTCGAATACAAACTTTCGCCACTTTGCAGAGTTTCTTGAGCTGGTCAGCCAAGTCCTTGTATTTGCTAATTTTTAAAATGTTAGTTCTGTCAATATTGTGAGTCAATGGGATGGCAATATCAATTAAATGAATTTCCTTCTTATTTTGGTCTAGGAGTAAAATGTCAGGGCGTTTTCCTGAAATGGTTATGTTCGTTCTTATTTCTCTGTCTCAGTAAAGTTTGCAATTTTTATTTTCTGTGACAGGTAGAGGTTCCTATTTGTAGTAGGGAGTGTCTGCTGTGTTTCCTGAAAGGTCTTGGTGAAGAATATTTGCTACATTGTTGTGCCTTTTGGTGTAATCTGTGTTTGCTAGAAGCCGACATGAACCTATGATGTGCTCATTATGTGTCTTTGTATTATCGGCACTTATCATCGATTCCTTCATTTTGAATAAATTTTCGATAATTCTTGATTGATATTACTCTATCCTGGATAGCCATCATGAATCCTGTTGTTTCTCCAAATAGGTTTCTTTTTTTGAACGTTGTCATTTTCCAGGTTGTTAGCATAAGACCCCCATTCTGTTTTTTGATCATCTATGGATATTCATTGATGGATATAGCTGGAATCTGATAGATATAAAGGTGTTCCACTCATATCTGCTTTACAGATGACTCTAACCATAGCATGAGATTTTTGTTTGTCATAGAAATATTGCCTCAGACGATTAATTTTTTGTTGTGGAGACGTGGTATGTGAACTATCCCTTATCCTCCATACGATGTGGGGAGGGTGGACTGTTCTATTGCTGCTTCGTTATGTCTCACGCGATTGTCTGTCAGTTGTGTTCTGATTAACCGTGATATTTCTTCTAAATCTGTACTTGACCATTTTATTAGACCATAGGAATAGGTTAGTAATGGTACTGCAAATGTATTGATGACTTTTACTTCGTTTCTTCTGTGCAGGTTAGTTCTGAGAATGCTCTTGATTCTCTGGCATAGGTTCTGTTTCAAAATATTTTTGACGGCATTGTGATCAATCCCTTGCTAAATTCCAAGATATTTGTACCAGTTAGATTCATCCAGATCTTCATTGATGTCGCAAGGGGTTACACTAAGAGTATATCCTTCAGTTACACTACGAGTTATATTAATTTTTCGAGATGAATAGACTTGCACTTATCAAAATCAAATTCCATGTATATTTTAATGCTGAATCGAGAGGTAATTTGAAGGATTTTGTGAAGTTCGACACTTGACTTAACATATATTTTTAAGAAATTTTTTGTAGTGATTTTTTATCCATATTGCATGTTGTGGAGTGGCTTACTCAGAGGATTCAATGTCATGAATAATCGCAGTGCATTCAATGAGCCCCCTTGAAAGATGCCGCGTTTAATTTGAATGGATTTTGAAGTGACACTTCTATTATCATTAGAAAGGTGTAGAACAGTCTTCCATTTCTTATTCATATGGCAAAGGAAATTTAATACATTTAAATGCTTAAAATATCCTGCAGATAAGAGTGTTGTATTGAGTCAAACGTCTTTTTGTAATCAATGAAAGACATGGTGATGTGTCACTTCTTTCTTTTTGCTTGTGACTCTATGTTTGTATCTATTATAAGTTGATCCTTGGTTCCCTTCGATGACCTGTAGCATCCTTTTTGTTCTTGTGTAATAATATTTTTCTCTAGATGTGTGTAGATCATGTCAACTATGATAGCCGTCAAGTACGTATACACTGTGGGAAGACATGTGATTTGCCGATATTTGGCCACACCATCCGTATGGAGAACTTTAGGTATTAAAAGTTTTTGCCTTCAGCTATAAATACAGGTGCATTTTCCGGGTTCATTAAAATATTGTTATATTGTTTTGCAAGGCTCTGATAAATACACGTGAATTGTTTAAACCAGAAATTTTGGATGTGATCAGAGCCTGGAGCCCTCCAGTTAGCTTTTCTTTTTATAACTTGATGTACATCATCTGCATTTAAGCATAAATGTGGCATCCATTCAATAGTTTCCATTCTTTGTCTTTCATCAAATAGAAGAGTCAAGTTATACTGGTTTCTCCCAGATACCAGACTAGAAGTCAGTGACAGTTTGCTGAGATGGTGCAGATATATTATATTTTCTCTTGACGTTCTTGTTGAGATAATTGATTTTTAGATTTCTGTAGAACCGCTTTTGATCTTGGTATTCTGCATTTTATTTCTTGTGAGCTATAGATGTTTAGTACCTTCTAAGTCGTCCAGAGTACTCTTCTAGTCGTTGTACGAAACTGTCAATAATTTCTACCAAACTGTTTGGTGTCAGTTGCTCCAATCTAACTGGTTTGATAATTTCTCTCACTTTTCTAGCTTTTTAGTTTTCACTTCTTTCTGAAGTTGCGTAAGTCTTCCAATTTTCATTCTGAGCGTACTGATACGATTTTGAAGTCTGATCAGTTATTTGGGAAGGTTTTCATCTTCATTCCTGCGTTCAATTGTACATTCAGTAAAGGTTGTCCATTGTCTCTGCACAATTTTCGGCGATCTTGATAAATTGACATCTGTAGAAGCAGACTGTATACATTGTGGTGAAGTTCTTTCAGTATTTCTATCTGCTTCAACTGTGGTGCTAAAATTTCTGTATTGAGGATTCGAATAATCTTCCACATAATTGATGATGTAAAATTTGTCTAGGATAGCTTTGGTTTTGCTGAGGGGTTCATGTCGCAGAATTTCCTGAAATTAACTCTAAACTCTTGCTTTATAGCCAGTTTCAGATCTTCCATTTCTGATATGTCATTTCCCTCTTCACGATCATCAGGCGAATTTAGTACCATTTGGGATATCATCATTTCTACTTTCATGATTTCTATTTTGTGAATCACATTCATTGTTGCTTCTTACTAACTCACAGTGATTATTGCTGTGATTGACTATTGCTCTCTTCTTGTCCAGAAGGTTTTGTTCAGAGATTATAACTACAAATTCTGGGTACATTTGGAGATTTCATAATTTTTTATTATTACTATTGGTATTTTGTTGTGCACTTGTTTTTTCTCTGCTCAAACAGGAAGTTGAGGGGGGGCTTATACGCCAAGTCGGAAGTAAAATTTGGTCTTAGTCGAGACTAAGAAATTTCCTTGTTAGGTGACTTGTTTGTAATATAACGGATTTCTGCACTTCTGGCAGTATATTTCTGGTCAATGGCAATTTTTCAAGATTCCCTTTCAATGTTTTGCAAATGACTCCTGTTGCTGAAATTATTAGGGGAATAATTAATACTTCATTTTGTTTCCACCTCTTTTGAATTTGTCTTAAGGACCTGATATTTTTAAATTTAGTTTGTTCGGTCTTTTTTAAATTGTTAGTGAATGGAACAGCTACATCAATAATAAAAGTTTTTCTTTTAGATTTGTCTATTAATATTATGTCTGGCTTGTTATGATTTACTGTTCTGTCTGTAATGATTTGCTTATCCCAGTACAAAGCGGTATTTCTATTTTCCAAGACAGCTGATGGATCGAATTTATAATAGGGGTAACTGTTTCAAGGTAAAGTTTTTAGCTAGCCGTTGGTGAATTATTTTGGCCACTTGATTATGTCTGCAGGTATAGTCTCGAGGGACGAGTACTCGACAACCAGAAATAATGTGATGGATTGTTTCATTGCATGTGTGGAATGCTCTACATAATCCATTGACGTTTTCATGCAGAATTCCTTTTCTGTAATATCTAGTTGAGATTGCTTGATCCTGTATAGCACACATAAACTCTTCAGTCTCTGCGTGGAGTTGGCCGTGTTTTAGCCATAAAGTTGATTCTTCGTTGTCAACATTGGAATCCTGCAAATAATTTGGAAATTGTCCATACAAGGGTTTCGCACCACGGGATTTTATACCATTTATTGGTAGTTCAAAATTTTCCGATAACTTTAAGGGAATGTAATCTTTACCTAAACGAGCAAGTAACTGATGAAGAGGGTCGTGACTACTCTTGAAATGGTTTCTTAATTTTGTATCTACGAATGACAGAGATTTGCTACGTCTAACAACTCCCTTCCCCCTTCTGACCTTGGTAGGTAATGTCGGTCTTTTGGCATGGTGTTTTATAAATTTTGTCATGAAAGTGCGCGTTTTTCTGTTGATATTGTCCAGATCTGTGTGGAACCAATTAACAATTCCTAATGTATATGTTAGATCGGATACTGCCCAACTATTTATTGCCGTAATAAGATTTTTTGCATTTAATTGCGTCTTCAATATTGAAATGAGACTTTTTTCATACTTGTTTTGGAAATACTTTTTGAGATCTGAGTTGTCAAATTTGCTATTTTGTTGGAAGCCAAGATACTTATAATTTTGATCTGATTCTAGACATTTTATCAATGATTCAGATGACACTTTATAATTTTCTCCTGACGTGAATTTACCTCTATTAATGTGCATTGTAACACATTTATCTAATCCAAACGACATTTTAATGTCTGTGCTACACAACTGTATGAGTTAGCAAACACTTTTATGTCATCCATATACATTAAGTGGGTAATTTGGGATGTTCTGGGCTTTGTTTCTCATTTGTAACCAAATTGTGTTCCATTGAGAAGTCTCGACAATGAATTCAAATCCAGGCACAACCATAACGGACTTGGTGAATCACCTTGGTAATAATAATAATAATAATAATAATAATAATAATAATAATAATAATAATAATAACTATTATTATTATTATGTCTTTTGAATTGAGTTCACGGTCTACCTGACTGGTAAATACACGGGTCTCACACTGGTATCTTTGCCATCTGTGTGTTTGTTTTTATATCTTTAAAAGGTCTCTGGCGATTAGGCATTTATCGAGGATAAAGGCATTTAATCTTCCAACTTGAGACAACGAAGTGCTTTATCTGTTGCGCCGGGTACCACACCAGATGCCGAGTTTATAAAGGGTTTTTGTATAACGTACGTGTTTCCTGTCGTATACGTTATGTTGATCGTTGATGACGCTAACCGCGTAACGCACACGGAAAGAACTAATGCAATCGATGCGTTTTGTATAGCATACTTTCGAATCAAATCATTCTTAAAATTGTGAACCCAAACATACTAATTTTATGCAAACGTACACAAGAAAACAGTACTAAGACTATTCCGTCTCGTGCTCATACGGCACTCATCCAACAAATTTCTCGCATACACTCTCAGATATTAATCTAACCTCTAATCCAGACCAGAATCCACCATGACCCCTCTCACTAGCGCACCATTAACATCACATGTGAACAGAGACGTTGCAACGTATTACGCCAGGAGCGTTAGCGTACCACTATCTTCTGAGCATGCCCAGAAGTAATTTGCATGTGGATAACGTACATGATAGCTCGGATGTACGCTATGCAAAAACGTCCTATTAATAGGCACTGCATTCNATATATATATATATATATATATATATATATATATATATATATATATATATATATTCCACTTTGTTATTATTTTTATTATAATTATTTTAATCAAAGGCCGTTGGTTGCCTTGTCTCTCACTAATACATTACAAGGCTCATTTACATTTTGCATTTCTAAATATTTATTCTTTTACCGCGTCGTCTTCCAATAGCTTCGCACATATCCTTCTCGTCTCTTTCCTAGATAGAGGACACTCATCTCCTTTTATTTCTTGTTACATTGTCCTCTGTTCGTTTTGGTCTTGTGCCATGACTATTTCTGCTGCTACTACTACCTCTCTGTGTTCAGTATCTTCTACTTTCTCATTTCATCTCTAATCGTTCGCAGCAGTGTTGTATATTCAAGAAATTTTTCAAATCCATTTTCATCCTGTATTAATATAATATATTTATAATATTGTAACTTTGATTCTTTACCTATCTTCCTTCAACAAAGACAAGATGTACCTATGTTTGGGACAATTTATCTAATTAGAAAATGTATTTCATGACTACACAAATTTTGAAAGACATACATGAGATTCAATAATTCAATGAACCCAAAACTAAATAAGAAATTATTTTGTGGAGAAATAGCAACATATACGAATCATTCTAGGTTTTTCTTCCTTCGTTGGCAATTTGATGGTAAAATCTGGGGCTTAGAAATCCTCCTTACGTAAATCCGTGTCCTTCTCAAGGAACAAAAATTACCTCAAATCATTACAAATTCTTTTGACTTCTCTAGTTTATATCCCAGATATTTTATATAACTGCATTTTATTATAATTTTTTTAACTAAAATATAATTCATTATTGAATAATTGTAATAGTGTTCATGAATTACGCAAAATTAATTCACTACTATTTGTGAAATACTTTAAATTTTTTTTTTTGAGATTTATACAAATTTTTATTAGAGAAATCAAATTACTCATCGGAGGCTGCGTAGGCTTCTCGAAGGGCTTGTATCTACGTATAAAAGAAATCACTATAACATAATTGCTAATAAGCATTGCATAATTAAAGGCAGAAATAAGTATAAATAGGATTTATTTTTATTCAGGACAGAATTATTAAAACAACTGTATTGAATTCCAGTTATATAATTTATGGGTCACTCAATTCAGAGCTTGTGCTGCTATGCAGCCGTAATAGAGCTAGTTTTATTGTTTTATTGTCTTATTAAAAGTACCAAGTCATTCACACTCTCGTAAACGTTGTCCATATTTGTGACTTTATGGGATATTAATAAACCAGTAACTTTCAATTTAATTTGATTTCACTTGGTATGCGCCAAAAACAGTATGTATCACGTACATTTATGGATTAATTGATCGTCTAATATTATGATTGTTTATGGCTGTTACGTCTGTTATCATTACTGGGATCTATGATATACTCAATTAATGTGGTGAAATCATATCGTATTTTTCCCGATACAAGTAATATTACACGCCAAAAACCTGCACAATGAACTCCAATTTTTTCAATAGATATCAACAGGTCGAAATATCATACTAAAAATAAAGTACTTCAGAATTGCCTTTCATAAACAAAGCCACTAAGTCGTGGAGTTCCCCAAGGTTCAATTCTCGGTCCTATACTCTTTTTGTTGTATGTGAACGACATGTCATCATCCGCATCAGATCGGAAAATGGTTCTATTTGCCGATGACACTAATCTACTATGTAAACAAGCCAATTCTCAAAAAGTTTTCTCTAATCTGTCGTCTTGGTTCCATGCAAATCGCCTCATTGTAAACACTGACAAAACAGTGTCTATGTCATTTCACAATAGTAATACAAAATCTTTACCCCAGGTTTCTCTTTCGTTAAACGGAACACAATTAAAAACTGTTACTAATACAAAGTTTTTAGGTCTTCATATTCAAAACAATCTCAAATGGAAATGTCACGTTGACAATCTTAATTCCAAATTAAGTAAATTGTGTTACGCATTACGAATCTCACTTAACACTATTAGTCCACATATTTCCCGTGGCGTATATTTTGCAAATGTTTACTTCCATGTACGATACAGCGTCATCTTTTGGGGCACTTCCGGGCAGAGCGTCCAAACTTTCAGAATTCAAAAGAGCATTGTTCGAATAATTTGTAAATCTCACCCTCGAATCTCTTGTAAACGTTTATTCAAGGAATTAAATATTTTAACACTTCTCTGCATTTATATTTATGAAACGGTCGTGTTTGTTAAGACAGAATTACTGAAGTTCCACCCTTGGTTCATCCAAAACAGTCTCGTTCACGAACACTATACACGCAATAGTAGTAATATTCATCGCCCTAGAGTGTCAACCACTCTTTGCCAAAAAGGACCTTATCATTCGGGAATCGTTCTATATAATTCCCTGCCCAAAAATATAAAAGATATTATTAAATTGAATCTGTTCAAATCCGCGGTTAAAAGCTACCTTCTGCACCAGTGCTTCTACACTGTAAAAGAATTTATTGACTTTAATACAAATTAAAGCCGTCTTGTACTTTATCACACATTGTTGTAGTACTTTCAAAATATCTGACAACAATTTCAAAACTATTTTCCTGCATGTTAACATTATGTCTTATTATTCATATAAATTTAGTTGTATATGCACTCAACCCTGGCACGGTTGTGAACATTAATTCAGTAACCCCATCCTGACCCGGGTATTTCTCCGGTTTTCCTTCGGGTAGAGGCGGATTATTATAAAGACTCGCTAGGCTCTTGCGTAGGGATGGCATCAATTGAAATAATTATTATCGAATTTAGTGTTATTTAATAGTGACGAATTATTAACAATACCTTTCGAATGATATATATTTTGATAATAACACGTATTTGTGAAATGACTTTTCTGTGTTTTATTAAATACAATATATGTTGGTATTCATTAGTTTCTCTCACATGAGTATAGACCATGAAAAGAATACCCTCTTGGCACTATGATATTAAATTTATTAACCTTTTTAAGAATATAAATTAAATTTTAATAATAAATTTAAGTAATTTTGTAAATGACGCTAAGGGAACTATATGTTACTGGTTACACAAATATCTAATCAAATACGAGCAAAGAGTGTTAATTCTCTCAGTAACGTAGTGTTGAGGCTTGTAGTCTTCTGCCAATGGAAATGTTTGGAAGAAAGGTACAAATAAGTGTATGACTCAGTTGAACGATGCGTTTTATGTTTTTGGAATTTTAGAACATTATAAGTATTGATCGCCTCGCTCAAACAAAAATTTGTTGCATCCTCAATATAACATACAGTAAAAATTATTTTGAAATGTTGAACAAGAAAAATGATCTTACTTTTAATGGTTAGATGTTATAAGTATTCGACAATTCTCATTATAAAATAACATGGAACTTTCATTTATTATTATGATTTAATTAAAAATGGTACTTTGAAAATACACAAAATATTAATATGGCATGGCACGAAAAAACAAAAAACAAAAATTTGTGGCCATGGGAGTTTTCCTTTTTCTCAAATGATATGCATTTTTGTTCTAACCTCGTTTCAATAAATATTATAATAAAAGTTGCAAAAAGGTTTTCCTTGAAATTTGAAATGAATGGAGTCATATAAATGAAATGGTAAGATATTTATTTTCGTACATCGTAGAAGTCAATACTACTGAACTCGTTGCACTTCCATGAAATAAGATGATCGCGATACCATTTTGAAAACGTTTTTTTTAAAATTATCGATGAACGTATGAATCTACGAAAAGCCAAGTGTTCGTAAGGGAAGCTTGAACATCGGTGATATAGATTCAAACTTTGATAAATAAACCCATCTAACTTGAGTGCTCCGTTACATCAACTACATTAATCAACTCTCCACTTTAGCGTAGGCGGTTTATTCTCTTGTGGATCGAGAAATTAATGAGAGATAACGGCCACAGTTAATTAGACAAGATGAGTAACGTGACTGCGATATTAAAGCAGGAAAATGATACTAATAAAGAAAACACTTGGTTTCGACGTATCAGATTGAATCTTTTCTATCGAGGTTTTGAGAAGGTAAGGGTTATTCTCTGATAAATTAAATCAATAAAATATCGTGAGAGTAGAAATCGTTGATTCCGCGATACAGTTAAAACATTAATGCAGAAGCTTACTCTTCGAAATGTAATTATAAAGTTAAAGGTTGTCTCTGAAAGTTATGAAACGTACTTAAGAACCTCATAATTTGTCCTTATACTCATGGCATTACAATTACTAATTCTTGTCGCATTGATTTTATTTAATATTTTCACCCATAATATATAATGTATCTCGATACCCCAATCATTCTTTTAGTGAATGTCACTACAGGTAAATGAATTTAGTTTTTTCTTGACGTTTGTGGATAAAAGAGCTCTGCCTTATTCTCCAAGATTTAAGTTAAATGTATTGAGGGTTTGTGAATGAAATTAAATTCACAGTCAAGTTATTAGGTTTTTCAAACAAAATATGATGATGTTTCCATCCACAATAAATATTTAAAAATAACTCTTAGTAAATAATACCTTCTGATTATAAAAACCTTGACATAAAAATTAATTCTTGTATTTTACAAGAATACATTTCTGAATTTTCAATTGCTCGTGGTAAGTACATTGTAAAAGAAATTGCGCAGTGTAGTGCCCATTTTCAAATTATTTTATTCTTCTGTCGAACAAAACAATTTTTGTAAAGATTTATATAAATGGGTTTATTTACGAGACTAGTTTTTCGAAATAAATTTACTTGTTGGTCTCTCACGGAAGTTAATTATGTTAAGTTGAATGAAAATGAGAGCGGGACCGGGAATCTAACCCGGGACTCCCAGTTTTAAGCGTCCCGGGTTCAATTTCCGGTTCAGTCTCCCATTTTCATCCAACGTAACATGTTCAATCTGTTACCTGGCGGTTTGGTTCGCAGCAATTTAAGAAATTTATGTATGTCTAACGGAAATAAGAATTTTGATGAAAACTTTATGTATTAAAATGTGAGTAATTTTTATGTTTACTCTTGGCATTCACCATTTCAGGAAAGTGACCACAGATTGACCCGACAAAGTATTGATAGATACTTACTGAATATTGGAAAGTCATTTCACCGACCTGTGTGGTCATGAGATTTTATCTCGACGCTCTCAAGCAGTTCCACCTGATATTGAACCAGTCCTTTGCCCGAAGTGAAAATTGAAAGAAATAAGGTAATGAAAGGAAACGGTACGAATACTGTGGAAAGGAAACCATATAAGAGCAAAAAACTGGAAGGTAAACTCCCACGTTAGAAAAAAAGAGATTGTGGATGCATTTCAGTGAAACGTGTTTGCAATCTTCCTCACATCTCCCGAGGGTTTTTGAAAGAGAATTCAGCTCTCCTTCAAAGCGCTGGATCGACTGGTAGATATGGAAAAGTCTGAGGAAACGACCTCAAAATGTCCGCAGCAACCAAAACTACGGCTCGGTGTAGTACTCAAGCAGTTTTGAATGGAGTACCTTCACAAAAATAGAATTTCAGAATATTAAGGTAGGTTATATGAGTACAGGAGGGAGGTGGTGAATGGATGTGGTTCTACTTTGGATTTCGTGAAATCATTTCACTAAAAATGTAATAACAGAATTATTGGAGTATAATTTTTTTACAATTTTCTTTGTCAGTGAACCGTATAAATTATGAATATGAGGTAAATAATGAAGAACGGGAACAACAAATATACAATTAAGGTGGAACGGTCAATATACCAATGAGGCGAAATATAATATATACTCAAGCGAATATGGAGTACTATCAAGAGATTATGATGAATATGATGACAATACGTAATGCGGCCAAGAAAACAAGGACCATGACTAAGTGGCGCAATAATGAAATACAGGACAAACGTAAGATGACATAAAAAGACAACCAAATAACAACAATACTAAGAACGAGAAATAAATAAAGAGAAGAATTCTCGGGTAACGACTGAGAGTCCAGATACCGGTTAAATAAAGAAATAAAATTTAAAAAAGCATCTTTTTGTCAGTATCCCTATTTTTTTAGTTATACCAAAAATTAGATATCATTAATATATTGGCTAGAAAGGTCGTATTCGTCACGTGCGCTTCTGCTCATCTTTATGAGGACGAGACGTTCACAATTCGGCTAAATTTAGTAACGTCGTATTTGTCACCATTGATCTTACAGTTATCATTAGTGCAGTCATCTATCAGCTAGTTTTTAAAAAAATTTACGTTTCTATCTGCTTCTTCCAGATAGCAGTTCCGCATATTGTCAAGCGATGCGTATCAAACAAAACGGACCCTTAGTGGAAGCTAAGTGACCCGGGACGCATTAGAGTTTATTATTATTAGGAGCAATGTGATGGTTGTTTGTTTAGTAATTGTAATATAAAAAAATGTTATTGACGGCACATTTTTCCAAAAGTACCAAAAACTTAAATTTGTAATTTAAAATTTACAATTGTAATAATAAAAACAAATTTTTGATATGATTGCCCGTATCACAATCAAGAATGAAGGTTTGCATATCGCTTAGTGGGCAATTCACTTCACATAAGAATCAATTACTCATAAGTTTATGAGGAGGTGTATAAGCCATTATTTAAAAATAATAATTATTTATACGATTTCTAAAATAAAGACATTTTTGAAAAGGACTACTTACTGATATCCATTTCATACAAGTTCAATACTCCACACACGCAAATGAAATAAAATTAAAACATCATAAATTTTTAAAATATATTCTTTATTGTGATTTCATATGACCATACCATCTTAACGACAGAAATAATGATTTTTCTTTCGAGACTTAATCGCATAAAATCGTATTTTCGTTCAAAACGATATATCACTAATAGTAATGTGATACAAGTTTTGATTCCTAAAAAAAAGAAAAGAACAATAAATCGTCCCCCACATCCGCGACGAAGTATAACCCTTCGTTCAAACTCGTTTCCCTCGAGACCCATTCACCACGTATCCAAAAATTAATTTGGAGCTCCGGTGGCGCCGGCAGTGGCGTTCACGGGATGACTGTCTCCGGGGATGGCTGCGCGCGGAAATCCGCCGCAGTGCGGGCGAACGCGTGCGAGCTCGCGCTCGGATGAAAGATGGGAAGGAGGCGAACTTCCGCTTGTGACAGGATGCGGGGGATCCAGCGACGTTTCACTTAATGCTCCTCCCTCCTCCCCCCTCTGTTCCCGTCCCTTCGTCGTTCAGATAAGAGCGCTCGCAAACTCAGACTGTCATTCAGAAAAGAGATGAAAACTAAAGATTCACAAAGGACTGGGAGATAACTGAAGAAAGATGTTCTCTAAATTCCATCTCAAATATTTTCTTTAATTACCTCCGTCAGGAGTAACTGTCAGGAAATCTGAAGCTTATTAACTCTGTGATTCTTTACTTTTGTTAAAAATATACAGTTGAATTCTTAATTTCGTCATTCCCTCGATAATTACAGTGGTGTGTAACACCTATTCAAAGAATTGTTACGTGGAAATATTTAATTAAACGAATTTGGAGTCCGCAAGATTGTGAAGATTTTAATTGAATAATGCAAAATCAATTACTAGTTATTAAAGCAACACTGAATTGGTTTGAATAAAATAGTGCCCTAAAGCAGTCACTTAATTTTGATCTTCATTTTAAAGATTTCTTTTCCGTAGCGAGCGTAAGTAGAAAAATGAAATTTTGTCTTACTAACTCAAAATGAAACGTACAGTTTTAATTAGAATTCGTCGCTTCTCTGGCATTTTGCGTTCCCATTTTGAATGATCCCTTTTTCTGAATTGGTTTCAAGATTTAATAGATTATAGAAAGAGTCGAATTTCTCAGTTTTAATCAGTGTGTAATTTAATAATTAATATTACCAAAAGAGCTTTAATGACCTTGACGTTGACGTACCCTAAAACCCCACAAAAATTATTGCCAGTTTTTTAAATTTCTAATTTAAAAATAATTCATTAGTATAGGTTTAATTGTTGTAAATCTGTCATTATATGTTAATGTTATAACAAATCTACGGTAATGTTTTAACCTAGGTAATATCAACGTAATTATGTTCAACTAGTTAATTTCGGGAACGTTAATTTTACACAATCCCAGGACGTCCGAAAGAACTTCATTCGTCATGTATATGTTAAACTCATACAGATTCATGACATACGACTTCCTTGCAACAAATCACAGTATATAGCCATATGAACAAAATAAAAGGTACAATTTAAAAATATGCTAATTACATACGAGATTTGAAACTTCAAAATGTTTATAATCATAACTGATCTAGTGAATAGTATTATTGACATGTGATACTATATTATACATATTTTCAGAAATTAATATATTCGTTTTATTCCATAATCTTTACTTATTTAAATTACAGATGAAATGTGTATACTGAAAGACAAAATAAAACAAAGAAGAATGTGAAATCACGAATTTCAGACTGTACTGTTTTATTTTATTTTCATGTGAAAAACCTTGTCTACGTAGGTTTAGACGGAATGTTTGAGAAGCTATAAAAGACTTGACTTCTTACATACACATCACGCTCTTCACTATGCTATTCTCGTACTGTATAACTGTCGGCGTAACGAAAAGTATTAGCCATGCGACCCAGGTTCTAAGGATCTTTCGTACGAAACACCAACAAACGGAATAATCCACCATAGCGAAATGCCCATCCTCAACAGCAAACATCTTCTGGCGCGGAGAACGTCGGTGGTGTAGCAGTAAATTCTCAAGTGCTTGCTGGGAACAGGGACTTTTTTCAATTTATTTAAATCTTATTTTCTTTAATAAATAATCTTAAAGAAGTCACAATTATTTTAACTTAATCAATTTAACCCTGTCTTCAGCAATGTCGTTAGGGGTTCTCATAATTATTTATTTCTTGTTTTCTATTCTTACCTATTCGTTCCTTTTTGAGGCCTCATCCTTCTTCCAGTCGTATCACCCACTACGTGCAGGAGATTGAAATCTAACGTGATATCTTTAAGTCATTCGGTGATACGTCTGTTCAAATAACTCATACGCCTTTTTTCCTTCTGTAATTTTTGTTTTACTTCTAATTTAAAATTTGTGCCTTCCGCAGCTCTCCTGAATACCTCCTCTCTTGTCCATATGGTGCACAGTCCCACAGTAGGCTGCCTTTGTCTCACCGTGTCCTCATAAACGCGGTGCATTATCTTCTTTTCTTTTACTATATAAATATGTACAGAAATTGCTGTGTTGATGAACTCCAACATATATGGGCTTGGCAATTGCTATTCTTGTCTCGGTATCTTACATCTCTTATATGTTAGTAACTCCTCTCTTTACAACTTTTGACCCATCGGGTTTACCAGCCCACTTACAATTCCCTCGTTAATTATTTCCTCCATTCTTTCCTTCTAACACCTCTCCACTTACATATATTTTCTTTTTTGTTTCTGTACTTTATCTTCTGCGAATGCAAATCTACCGTACGTACCGCGATCATCCAATGCATCTGTGAACACTGTGCTATAGAAACATTTTCAATAAACACAGTCTATGCGCACTTCTTAACTTCCTTTCAAAATGCACATATGCAACTCTGTATCCCTAATCTGTACATCCGTAATATAGAATAGGTCGTTATCCTCATTTGTAGTACAACGTTATCAACTCTTTATTTGTTATGTTAAGCTTACTGATACCTATCCTAAGAAAAATTATTTTTGACTTTCTCTATGACGTAGTCTAAACGTTTCCAAAAATGAAGATTCTCATTTATGTCCATTCACAAATATTTAAAATTTCGTTCAATCTTCGATTTGTCTCTATCGTGTATCACGATTGGATTCTAAGAGCAGTAACTTTTTCCCCATTTATTTTTCTTTTTACAACCTGCTCCAAACAATTTCAATACAGGGTATTTCAACATTTTCTGCCTTCTACTCTGTTGACATCTCTCATTAACCTACGTTAAAATAATGAACAATTAAATTATTGAAGGGGAGGTATAAATGAAAGAATAGGAAATACATGTGCATAAGCTCCAGAATGCATTAATTATTGAGAGCGGTAACTCTAATCGAAGCAGTTGCTTTAGCAACACAGCTCTACGAATGTTGACTGACACCTGAGCTCAATAACCCTGCTACTCTTCAGCACCTCCGTCAACGTTGCCACGTCGCCCTCTGTTGCGTCACAGGTAAAAAATCAATATTGAACCAGTGTCTCAGAAACAGATAAATAAATAAATTTATTCTGAAAAAAGTAGTTACAAACAGCATATGACCATGTGGAATACAATAAACTAATTTACTCTCCAGAAGCAAGCAAGGGACCATCCCATCAATTGCGATCAAGGGCTCTTAAGACAGTGGCGGATTTATCATTTCTGCGGCCCCCTAAGATAAGTATAAAAATAGATAGCTACATGTTATATTAAGAGATTAATTATTACAATGTTATTCACCTCTACCCGAAGGAAAACCGGAGAAAAACCCTAATCAGGATGAGAAGTTGAATAAATAGTTGAAGCAAAGGTAAACAAATAAATAAATTGCGAATTACCATTACTAAGCACCCGGGGCACAACTCATGAGAGTTTCGTGATTTTACACATTTATTTTTATTTTGTTAACTTTAAAATCATCTTCGATACCTACGAAAAATATTATTCATTTGAGTTTGTGGTTTGGTTGTGTTGGTGTGGAATGAACGTATGACCTATCACATTTTGCCGATGATTTAACAAATATACAAGGTAACGTTACCCTGCTAGTTTTCAAAAATATTTGTGTGAACTTGCATCTCGCAAATACGTGTAAAGTAATTGCAACAAAACTTAGGATTGTGAATGAGATCTAAGATACGCTTCGTTTAGATACATCAGACTCTGGAATTACGAAGCAAGATTGAAAAACAAGCTGTTACTATGTTACTATTTCTTTACAAGTATAGATCAATTTTACCATTAGTAGTGATATTGTAAGGTTTTCTTCTCTTACTGCGGTTACAATTATCTACTTTTGTCGTGATTTTTTAATTTGTGTAATTTGTCTATCCATACTATTCGCCATGAAGTTCTTAACAGCGTCATATTTCTATTTATTTATCTATCAAGAAGTTATTTATATATTTTTGTCAGTACAGAAAACCCCATTTTTTGTCTGTTAATTAGGTTATTATTTTGTTCTTTGTGTTCATTATGCCTTCTTCATTTTTCGTTATTGAATAGATGAATGATCCTGACTCCTTACAACGAAGATGCGGGCGCATTATCTACTATCTACAAAAAAGTTTCTTCCGTGCCACCAATTCTAATACAAACGTTTCAACTCTTAAATACATTTTCCTTTCGCGATAACTCGTATCGGAGTACACTGAATTAACTGAATCAGAACCTGAAAGTATATACGTACGAATAAGGACCACATGAATGATTATGTAAAGCGTTACTCTACGTTACGTCCAATAAGAGTAGAAAAATGTGCAAAGAAATGAGAACAAATATATCGTAATTCTGTATTCCGAGAATTTCATCGAAACTTACGGAACTTAGTTTAGCATATTATCATAATACACTTTTCAGAATTTTATATAAGAAAAGTTGAAAACCCCCAGAGGTAACGCAATATATCACCTTTCTCTATAACAAACATTTCTGATAAAGAGATGAAAACCATTAGTGTAGTTCACGAGATAAATGCCTTATAATTAATTATATATCTTTTAATGGAATAGGGTATTTATCATTTCTAATAATGGAGTGGTCCTTTCCAAGAATGTAATTCCGATTGATTAAATGAATAGGATTTTTCTAATACATATACATGTAAAGTGAGTACTAATTACTTTCTCGGACACAACGAACGTCAGTCTTCTCTTATTCAAAGCACCAAATCAAAAAGAGAAAACAATATACAAAATGTTATACGGGATAAAAGTAAAGTAAAATTATTTAGGTATCAAATAATAATAGTAATGATAATAATAGTAATAATAATAATAATAATAATAAAATTAAACAAATTAAGTTATCAATGAGCATGATTTTCCGTTTTTCATATTTTTCAACCTGCCAAATTTAGTGCAATACTACGTTTTACTAAATTATGTAATCAAGCTTGAGTATATCACATTTGTTGAACATGTGTTGATCGGCAGTGTTCTTATCGATCTTCCTTTCATAGACTCTTTACAACCTCGCAATCACTTCCCCCACATTAACCCTCGTCGTGCGGCAAACGTGTTTCTCCCGTATTCGCCCACCCGCTGCGCTACTCACGTTGTACAACAGGTGGGGGCGGTTACTGGCTTGTACTCTTTCCGCGCACTAATCGTCGAGGCTTTGCTATCTACTGACGCTGCGTTTATGTTATGTTTGTAGACGGTTCTTATCTCGTTGGCGCTGCAGCCAAGAGCATCGGATTTGGTGGCTCTTCGTATTTGATTTTGGAGAGAGGAAGCACCGTCGTTGTAAACGTGTTTTCTCTTTTTTGCCGCACTCTTCATTGTATAATAATGTAACAGGTCTTTCCAATACAAATTGCGATATCAACATTGAAAGCCAACCACAAACACGGATCAAAGCTAGATCTATCTTCTTTAAATTACTTTTATTTCTCTTTTATGTCTTAAAGTGGAAAAAAATAGAAATCTAATAATACAGGGCGGGCAAAGTAAAAATTGCCCGGAAAGTATTTATAAGATTGACAGGGAATTGATCCTTGGTTATGAACTAGAGAACAACCCATTGCAGAAATTTTGGAAATGACCGCCGTTGACGTTGATAAAGCGCTATGCTCGATTTATCAAGCCGAGAGAGAGACACGTAGCAGCACTGCTTGAGGCATGGCTGCAATAGCTCTACGTTCCGCTTTAGCTCTTCAAGTGTGTGAGGATTATTTGACCATACATGACCCCTCAGTATGCCCCACAAGGAGAGAGATCGTGAGATCGAGGTTGCCATGATATTGTACTGCCTCTGCTGCTGTCCTTCCCTCTCCGAACACCTCATGCACTCGTAACGAGGTTCGCAAGGTTTCTGCTGTTGCTACATCTTGTTGAAAATATCCATAGTCGTCCATCATCTATCAGTTGATCCAAAAATGGATGAAACATATTCATCAACGTCAAAGGTCAATTCCGCGTTTGAATAACAATTCTCTTCCGGGCAAGGTTTTTAGCTTACCACGTACAAAAAAAAAATCCTCAAAGAAGATATTAAAAATATTAATATGAAGTATGATCAGATAGAATTTTCCCATGAAACCATTTTTTAAAAACAATTTCATGATATAAAAGTATTTTCTAATTCAATATCAAACATATATTTCAATAATGTATGTTTTAAGTATTTTTCAAACATCGAGGAAAATAAAATTACCATAGTTTTTCATAAAAAATGGTAAATGTTTCGTTCCTTGTAATACAGGAAAAACTGTCAGACTTCATTTAATATACGTATGTCATCAATGTTGGTGAAATATGTTACCAGTAATGAAGCAATTTTTGGTGTTCTTTAATATCCGTCAAACTTAATTGGACTGATCGTAAGTCTTTCATCCTATCCATCATGAATAGTCCATTACAGAACAAATCTCAAATTTAAAGCGCGTCCATCGCTGCTGCAAAAGGACAAATACAAAACCAATATATAACGACGATCCGCTCTGGCCCTTGCGCGATTTCATATCAGAAGACCTCCATTACATGGAGCTCATAAATCTAATACTACATGCTACTTCCATTCATGTCCAACAATCACCGGATATCACGCACTGGAGATTAGTCTTTAATACTCAGCAGTGAACGGGAAGTTAATACCAGTTTGTTTGTTTTTTTCATACATGGACATTACGGTTGGAGATTTTCACAAACATGGAACTGATCTGGTGGCGCATTCTGTGGAAAGATAATAGAATGACTTTATACTTTGCACAGAACTGGGAGAAATACAATATTTAATTATATAAATAAATTACGATGTTTCTAGACAAATATAATTGAGAGAATTCCATTTTATTTAGAGATATTTTTTAATATTTCAAATTTCGTAAGGATTTATCAAGAAACCATATTGATAATCTCTTGTCCATAGCAGATTTTAAAATATGAATATCTTGAATTATTATCCTTTGATGATGACCAGAATGAATAATAAGGTTGCATTGAAAATCATCGTTTAGGAATATGTTGCATTTTGATCATTGAATCTCATGATATTAATTTTTGCTTTTGAAGGATACAATCTCTTTTTTATCCTATTATTAATAATCGTTAATTGTTATTCTGTTATCAATTATTATAGTTTAACGGCGTCTATTACAAAATAAATTACACTAGTATCTGTTCTGCGGTTTTATGTATTATAATATTGTAGGTATATACAAATCAACATAGGAAAGTTTTCTCTCTCGTAATTTATTATATGTTTTAATAAAGTATATAAAGATGGTGTTGATTCACCTAAAATTTTTAATCTTTTTGATAGCAAGAATCTGTAAAAAGTAGTTACAACAATTCTTAAAACAAAAACAAAAATATTAAATCATCTTCCTGAGCGTTTGTCCCGCGAAGAGCAGGGTCTGCTAGATGGATATGGTAGATGATAGGGGGGTACTGATTTGGCTGGGGAATACTATGGTGCCAGATGCCCTTCCTGTCGCATCTCCCCGCGGCTGGTGATTAATGAATGATTATGACGGTGAAATGATGATGAGTGAATGTTGGGTTGGAATATAGGCAGAGGAAACGGGAGAACCCCTAGAAAGCCTGCCGCGAGCGCCGCTCCGTCCGCCACCTTGGATTCTACTTGGATTCTACTTGGTTTGAACCGGCGTCCCCAGAGGTAGAAGGTGAGCGCGTTAGGCACTACGCCACGGGTCGCCCCAAAAACAATAATATTAAATATAATGATAAAATATATCTTAAAAGGACAGACATTGGTATTCTTAGAATTTCACTTATGTCGATTGACAGAAAAGATTAAGTATAGTAATTTGATTTTGATTATACTTCTTACATATAAGATCTAATGAGAAAATACAGTTTCATCAAAATATGTTAATATCCTAGTAGATATTTATTGACTTCATTCTATATTCCAATATGGAAATTCTAATTTTACTGTACTTATAGTTTCATGAGGCCAAAACGGCATCACGACTGAATATTCATTCTCGTATCTCAAGTAATGGCGTGATATACTGGAGATAGTATCTCCAAACACATTATAAAGTAATATTCTTTTCAGATTAATCTTGACTACCTTTCTTCCTCGTACCGCCAGGTAAACGGATATAGCAGTTTAGAAATACAGACTTAAGGTACATCAGAAAAATGAATTTTATAGTTTACTAATTGATGTAGCTAATCGTACCCGTGGATATGATTTTATTGGTTAAACTGTGATGGATGGTACAGACACTAATTTGCCTAGAGATCAGTCTCCGCTAGAAAGGGCAACGCGGTGTTTAATATGGGGTAGAACTAGTTCTTAAACGGCATCGCGACGGAATATTCATATCAATATATATTTTTTTATGTTGAAGTAAATGTTCTGAAAGTTATATATGAATTTAGAATTGATTTAAATGTGTTTTTTTAACAATTTTTACAGCTTTTAATCATTTGATCCCACTACATATATTGCTTTCACTACAAAAGTCTCATGAGGCCAAGAATTCGCACTGAACGATGGCTCTGGGCCAGAACACCATTATGTATTCTCTGCATTAATAACTCACTCCTAGAAGCAAAAAAAGACAATGAAATATCGCACGATCTATTTGCGAGGAGTTTTTCGTGATATAAATGCGTGAACTCAGTCGCTGTTGATATCGATTTGAGGGACATGTTCGCAATAAAAGTGTTTGTTTGTCTCTGAAACATTTGCTAATCAAATTGTATTCTTAATTCAGTCGTTTTTCCCAATAACTTACTTCTCAACCAGTAACATTTAGTTGAAAAATCTCACATTATGACCGTCACAATCCATGCGTAAGATTTCATAAAACCTTTTTTTTTTTTTTGTAAATTTGCTAAATTTCTTCAAGATATCTAACAGAACCTATAATAAACAAATATTAATAAATTCTATTTTCAAGAAATGTAAATCAATACCAAACAAAATCATGGGATAGTTCATATTCGTTTGAAGTTGTATCAATTTATTAACATTGGCATACATCACCATACACAAACACATTATATTCGGAAGTTGATATTTCTCCACAAGAATTGATGATAAGTGCAGTTCTAAGACAGAAACTGTATTGTGCGGAATTCTTTAGACTCAAGGAAGCGAATGCATAGTTTGGTGCTATTATCTTTCTCTCAGTTATTACCTCAAAGTTCCTATGGAATGTCATTTGATTAAAGATATGAAATACTTGCATATGAAGTTTTCTGAAATGTGCCATAATTTTGCCGTAAATTAGACTTAGAGAATTAAAGTAAGAATTAATGCATATTAGTCAAAAGGCAAGTTTTTATGGTTGCGTGGTTTTGCTTAAGTTTCCCTGAGGTAGGGCAAACCACGACTTACGCGAGATACGAACCTGACCCCTTTGAGTGTCACGCCCCTACGACACCACTTCGTACTACACCACATCGGTTCTGAATTCTTGGAATACGGAAATTAAAAAATTGGTTTTAGAGATGTTACGTTTTCTAATCTGGTTAATTTGACCATAATTTTAATTTTCATACATTTAGTTTAATTTTTTATGTCAGGCTGTATACCACCAGATTGCAACTTTCCAGCGCTCACGAATCTCGGACGAAATTTACACTCCCTCCATATTAATATTTCGTGTATCAATGATATATAAAGCGGAAAGGTGGAAGGGTAGATCTTATGGTCCGAATCTCACCTCGTACATCAGTATCTTTATTTACGAATTAACGAGCAGAGCTACCCGTCTTTGCCTGGGATTGGAGAAGAAAGGTTAAACAATCATTCTTGTATATTTTGGTATTAAAACAGCTGTCAAGAGGACTGATTTTTTCAGCTCATTTTTCCCAGCGTTATCCAGGTTTCTTATCTAATATGCTAAATTGATATGTTAGATTCCGTTCTTCTCTATTTTTGTGATATTAATTTTCCTCTTTTGTTAGTTACAAAAAATTAAATACCACGAATAAAAACCCACAAAAATGTATAGTTTCAGTATTGTATGCTAATGTGTACGTAATTACGATTTATTTCTAAATGGAAAGAAAATTTTACAGAGAAAGCTTAATAAACAAAGCGCAGAGTTAAGACTTCAGAATTATTTGGTTTTCATTGCACTTTTGGGTTACATACTTGAAACAATGATCTACACAGCCTATATAATTTTAGCTTCTACGATTCGGTCACGTAGATTATACGCTCAGTGGATTGTACATCTCATGTAACGCAATTGAACTCTGGCGCACACATTAGAAAGCTTCACAGTCTACAGTCATGGGAGCGAAGATTCTCATCAACTGATTAGCAGCCAATTTTAATTATTTTTCTGCTTATAATCCATCAATATGAACCATTCTTTTCATTTTAGTTGCAATAACCCATAAAAAGGCGTCCTTCGAAATCTCAAGCGATTTCATCAATTACTTTTCAGATTTCCATAACACACATTACAAATAATGCACTTTTATTAGTATATATTTTGAATATAATGCAGTATAAAATACGTTCCACCATTGAAAGTCTTAATCTGTCTCGTAGAGGTACGTGCCATTTACTTGCCTTCCAACAGATCGCGAGTGTTCCTGCCAGTGCTTGTGCTAGCTGGGAAGCATCTCTTCACGAGCTCAGCGCCTGCGGGAGTCCCAGGCGCCCCTCGGCCGCCGTTTGTGTGGTTGCTTTGGACCCGCGTTCCACATTGCTCTAATTAATACAAGCGCGTTCGGTGGCGCTCCCGACCGTTAATTGCGGGGCTGTCTACTCATCGAGGATGTTGCAACCATATGTCCCGAGATATCGAAAATGGCAATGAGGAAAAAGACAAAGGTCAGATGGAGGTCGGTTCGCTTCGGAGTGTAGCGATAGAGGACAAGTAGAATGGAATAAAGCTTAAGGAGAATTGTATGAGCAGAGATATTATAGGACTTTCTACGGATATAGGATTGAACTGTTATGATGGGTTGTAAAAATAGTATTGGAATTATACTTTTATGTAAAATAAAATACTTAAGACTGAGTAAAGAATGCGTGAAGTTTTCCACTGTACACTTGGAGAAGTAATGTGATGACTTCAGCCAGATGAAAATAGCGAAGAACCGGGATACGAAACCGAGATTCTTGAAATGATTGCAGGCGTATTAACCACGACATCATCCATTCTCCAAGCAGAAGTCCCGAATTCGATTCTACATTATCATCCTGCCAAAGTTATCGCGAAAAAGTGAGTTGTTGGAAGGAAGAAAGAATCAAATAGCCATAATAAAGTGAAGTCTTCTGAGATAGATATGGAGTTAAATGATATAAATCCCTCAATTCGAAACAGTTCGAGACAAAACAGTTGTGAGGTCTCTGTGGTAGAGAAGGGGAGATGCTACCTGTGCAATGCCAATTAACAGGTCGCTATGCCTAAGAGGCTGCATTCTCCCCAGCGCTCTCGCAAACGCTACCCCGCCCTCCCCCTCTACACACCCTTCCACCTATGGTTCTCAACTCCCTACTGCGACACTGTGGATTCTGTATAGTCATATCGGTGCGGTGGTTACACGACAACCACTTCGTCACCTAGGGTGGTCTTCTCTATCCAACATCACTGAAACCACCAATAACGTCTACCTTCAGGGTCACCGAGAGGTTTTACGAGGCCTTTGGCAGATTTTCAATTTGATCCCCCCTCACTCTTGAGTCCCTTCTCTCCTCTCCTTATCTCCACCCCCTTTAGTGAATCTTTCTCATTTAATAACTCGTGTAAGATACATTAAAACCAATGAATAAATGAATGAACAATTAATGATATAATAATTAATGAAAAAATAGGACGCCTGACCAAATGCCAAACCTAGGACCTCCAGTTTTACTTTCTGACATACTAACCAGTACATCATCACGAATGAAGAATTATTTACTTACAAGTTACTATGAATAATAATTTATCCCTGTAGAGTCCTTCTTCTGAACCAAAATCAAGAAAAGTTTGTTATATTTTCCGTTGACAACTCAAATCGTTCTGATTTAGTGTATTCAAGGTTAATTCATACATTATTAGGGGAGGATCTTCTAAGGATCCCTTTAATAATGCCCACTGTTCTTGCACCCTTCTGTCTCATCGACCGACTAACCGGTCCATATACTTACCATAGCTCCCCATCCTTTCACATCTCCCATCCCGCACCAAGTAGATAAGGTAATAATAGCAAGCTACAATCCTTTCCTTTCTGTTTCAGCTGTGCGTCTCATCGACCCCGTCTACCATATGTCAGTTCGTGCTATGACCTCAGACACTTCCGCTACGGGGGTTGAGTTGTGTAGGTGTTCCGACCTCGCTAATGCGCCTGTTGCCACCTGTCGAGTCAGCCCCTTCTCTCTCTTTCATATACCTCAATTCTCCTTTGACATCCTACATGAAATGAGTTTGATACATCCTATATTATCTATTTTCATTTACCTATACCAACAATTCTCTGGTCAACATTTTCCTTCCATACAGCTTATTGCAACACGATATTAGAACGCGATAAAATTAAATGTATTATTGTATTGATAATTTTTTCATGTGTAAAAAATCACTAAAACATAACTTATATTTACAATGAAAGAAAACTTCAATAAAACCATATTCTTAATGACAGTCATTGTTTCCATGGATAATAGGTTTTGATGTTCCTGGGCAGACCGGACCCAAAACAGATTTCGATTTCTAGAATCTATTTTCATTCGTATAGAATATATATTTCATTAATTATCTATCGTTTTTGGATGTTAGTTATATTACCATAAATAATAAAAATGAAGTTACTTCATTTAATTATTCCTACAATGTTTCTCCTAAATGTATTAATTGAAAACCAAGACGTCGATGCATCAAAGACAGATAAGTCGAACATGCAAAACCATTCGTGGAATTTTAACCCATGCTCCTCCATCTTTGTCGTCCGCATGTTTGACATGTGAACCAGCCATTTCAATTGCACCATGAACCAACATTGACGTCTGGCGAAATTCATTCATCAAAAGCCGTCGCGAACAAAACGATACGTTGTTCAAAAAGTAAGGTCTGAAACTTCCATTTCAGAACAAAGAATGCACTTATTTTAGACGATACATCCCGGAAATGACATGTATTTAAATCACACCTGACTTTAAAATTAAAGTCAAACACTCAAAATCTATCTAGTGAACATAATTGCAAATTGTAATTTTTTGTTTATTGTGTAAATTGCAAACATTGTGTGCATGTATTTTTATGTTGGTCATGTTGCTAAGCACGTTGTTAAACATGATTAAACACTTGATAATGACAAATAAAAGTTTGTAAATCGTCGATCTACGGAAAACACTCTAATACGTTACTGAATGATCTACTTCCTCTGACAGAATATGATTTAAGTTAGAATTATATATTATCTTTATTCTTGTAGAATATTCAGAGCTCTGCCATTTATAAACCACGAGGAATACCTATCGATGTGCAATGTTCGATCACGTGATGACAGTTCGGCAGAATAACCGCTAATATATCCGAAAAATTTCCCCGATATATAAAATAAAACTACAATTCCATAAGAAATTATTAATAATATAAAATTCGTAATAGATACAAGACTTTCAGTTTTTGGTGAATGTGGGACCCACAACCGTAGGTTTTAATTTTTCTCACTTACTAAACTATTAATTAATTGTATCCCATGAAAATGAGAAGTCAATTAAAACCAATAATCGGCTATTTGAATCGTTAGTGAATTAGTGACCACTGGATAATGATCATGCCAAGAATTAATTTAATTAAAAACAACTGAAATAAATAAGTAAATATTTGTTGTCAAGAAAGCAGTTGCAAACAGCATTTGACAACGTGGGGAATAATTAACTAAGTAGGTCTCCGAAAACGAGCGAGGGATCATCCCATCAATTCCGATCAAGAGCCCAATGACAAAGGCCGATTTAATACTAATAATTTATTTTAAATCTAATACGCACCGTTGTCAATTTATTATTTCAAAATGAATCGTAGATATAGTGTGCAGTGGAAATTCGACATAAATAATAACAAAAGTATTAAATGATGATCCTATCAATGGAAAATCCGCCATTATTCCAAGGAAAACCGGAGAAAAATTGTCCACGATAGAGTTACAGAGATAAAGTATGCAACCGTATCAAGATTGCGTTCAGAGAGAAATAAACTATTATAAATATAAAGAATAAAAAACAACATACATGAAAAAATAATTTGATCAGTATATAGAGTACTACAACAATGGCGTGACAAAGTAAAAGAAATTAACAACACATAATACGGAATCGCATGAAATACAATATTTATCGGTAAATTGAATCTCTCATTAACTTCTTTTATTAAAAGCAGTAAAATCTTTCACATAGAGCATTAGAGGACTTTTAACCTCAGATAAAGGGATACAATTTATTACTATTTTTTTTGTATATTTTGGAAGGGAGTTATACAAAATTATTCCTGAATAATATGAACCTTTAGGCAAAGAGTTGTTGACACGCCAGGAGAATGAATATTAGCTTTGTTATGAGTGTGCTCGTGAACTAGTCTGTTTCTTCTAAAGCAGGGGCGGGATTTCAATAATTGTGTCTTAACAAACACGACTATTTTCTAAACGTATATGAAAGGGAGGGGGAGAATATTTTTTAAAATAAATGTTTACATAAATTTCAGGAGTGATTTGGACAGATAATCCGAACTATCCTCTTTTGGATTCTAACAGTTGGAATGCTCTGAGCGGATTGGCTCCAAAAGATAACGCCGTATCGTAAACGAGAATAAACATTTGAAAAATACACGCAGCGAGAAACGTGTTGACTCACAACGTTGACTAGAATTCGGAATGCATAGTACAATTTGCTTAGTTTGGAGTTCAGATTATCAATGTGACAATTCCATTTGAGGTTTTCCTGAATGTGGAGCCCTAAAATTATGTTAACTTGGCAATTTTTCTTTGGTTTCCGTTTATCGAAAGTGATGGAGGAAGAGATTTTGTTACATTGCGAAATGACATGGATACAGTTTTATCAGTATTAACAACGAGAAAGAAGTTGCACCCGTTCTCCGTCGACGTCCACTGTTGTAATAAATAATTCTTCAACTTTGGTGGTTTTGTACAACGTAAAATAATATTTCCGAATTCCTGGGTGAACCAACTGTAGTATTTGTTACAAAAATTACAAAATATTTCTTTCACAAATTTTAAAATTCGCTTGATCAACTTTTTTTGTTCCAGAAACTATGTACTTTGTGAAAAGTCTTACAATCTTTTTGGCGGTTTTGAGAAAGTATTGACGCTGATGTACATTTTGCTGAGTCAATTGTAACTAAAATTAAATTTTTTATAAACATAATAGTACATTCCAATTAATTATTTGTTAAAAAATTTCTATCAGTATTGTGTTTCTTAATTAATGGAATGATACTTTTAATTTAAATTAGTCGAATGTTGCGGTCAGATGTGACGACATTTGTTTGTTCTACAAAAGCAGAATTCTACGAACAAAAACATACATTTATACATTGTAAGTTGTAAAAGTTGTGTTGTTTATCATAGAAAATATTCAATATTTGCGAAACTTTATTGATTAATCTTTAATTAATTGTGTCCACAATTTCCATAAATCATTTATGTATTCAAATTTTTTTTTTCTATCGGCAAATGTATTCAACGTCGCACACGAAACTCAGACAACCATTTGACTTTTTCGGTGTAATTACTTTTAGCATCCATTCATTTATTAAATTTTGAATAATTATGTGACATAACTGTCTTCTCCATATCGTGACGGAATTAAAGTTTGAAAAGCATAAGTAATTTTCAAACGTTGAAATTTGCATCTTGGAATGTCACTCAAATAAAAAAAAAAGTTTTTTAAATGGAAAGGTACCATTACAAGAAACTGCATTCTGTCAATGTTCATAAAATTTTCCCCTTCAATACATTTTGACTCGCATTCNTCATACGCAGATTGTAACTGCATTTTTGAAAGTAAATTTATTATTTAAACAATTCATCGCACACATTAACTTGATGCTGCCATGAAATAACAATCTTTAAAAATTGCAAATTTGCAAAATTTGTAATTTTGCAAAATAAATACGAAAATTACTATTGATCGCATTAATGTTTCTTGTGACAAAAACTGAATTAAATCTACTCAAGAATTTACACCTTCTCAAATTTTTTATTTATATTTCTTTTAGTTTACTTCCGCTATTCTAATTTATTTGCATTTTCTGAGTTTTCTTTATTTTCGAATAAAAAATAATATATTAACCCACAGAATGTTACTCAAGTTATAAAATCGATTATGGAAGAATTTTTTTTGTGTCTCACCATAATCTTAAAAAATACCCACATATTGTTTTGTTATGAGTTCCGACAGACTGGGATTGCGTTGAACTTTCTTCACAAAAAGAGTAACGTATTCTCTTTTGAATACATACGGAAGAACTATTTGCTTTCGTTTCTTCTTCCCATCTCGATACACACTGATTTCCGCGTCTTTTCAGTCGACCATTCCCTACAAGTTCTTTTTTCGATTCGTAACTTCTCCACTGCACCTTAGTACCATCAATATTTAAGCGGGCATCCATTGTAGAGCTTCTGCAGCAATAACGAAGGTCCGCTCTCTTAGCAGTGGAGGCAAAAGGGGAAAGGGAAACGAATCGAGATCTCAGTTCAAGTTCCTGAAACGGGGGTGGAAGCTACAAAGTGAAGCTCAGCTCCGCAACTTACCCCCACTACCTCACTCCTTCCCCTATTTCTGTTTCTCTCTGTGACAAGCATAAGTTACATCTAAACTCCGTGTTTCAATGTTTGAGAGCAGCGTCAAGGAACCCTTGCCCCCACTCAATATACATCAAATGGTGCAGTCACGAGGGAAATGGACGAACGTATCTGAGAGGTACCTAACTGACTCAAACGCTTAGAGTTGTGGCACTCGTGACTCAATTTTCAAGAAAAGAAAAAAAACAGTTGTTTTTTAGGGTGAAGAGATCAGTTCTTGGAGGTTGAGGTGTCAGGCGCTTATCAAGCACATGACATTCATGAAATTTCAATAATATTATATATACTTTTTTCATGAAGAATAGTCATTATAACAGTAATTAATGAATTTTGGTGTACCAAAAACTACTAATAATTAATCAAGCCGTTTAAATTGAAACAATATACATGAAGAATGGTATCTAGTTTGACTCATAATCTAATTTGGCAAGATTTTTTGTTGAATAACTTTTTCAATTGTCCGAAAATTTTGCAGTTCCTTTTAATATTAAATTTGTGGTATGTGTCACAGTTATTTTATATCGATTCCATTATAAATTAAATGGGAATTTATTTAAGAACCACCGCTTAAAAGACCTTTCTCATAAGAACCCATTTAATTTAATTTAATTTTGTGATGGAGTTTCATGCAACGGGGTTTCGGGGGTTCATCTGTTTGCATTGCCGCAAGAATTGCATGAAACGTGTGCACTGCGTCTAACACAACACAACCAAGTCGATTGGTCGATATAAAACCAAAAAATAGTTAAATGTTTATTCAGTTGTAATAAGTATTGTTTGGTCACATATGAAACGGTTTAATTTATGCGATTAAAATTTGTCAGACAACTTTTCCTCTAATTTTTACACTCAAAAAAGCGTTATTCTATGAAGAAAATGGAAATCGGTCGGAAAATTGAACAAGGGTGGTGTAACCACAAGGACATTAACGGCGGATTGGCCGCGCGATGCAAACTCAGCCGAGTCTCGTGTTCTGCATGCGCCATTAACTTCATCCCTATCTCACCCTCGATGCTATCAGCATCAGCAAGGTAGGAGTGGACCACGGTTTACATTTCTTGTTCTTTTCTTGCACGTGTTTGCTGTAGAATTAAACCAATTTTGGTCCACCGATTTTGGGTAGTCACAAAATAAAATGCGAAAAAGGAATTTTAGATTTAACAAATTTAGGGATGTACATTGAAATTGATTTTGAATTCGCAATTATTTTAAACATCAGCTATTCCGGAATCAGAAGGAAACACATTTTCATACTTATAGATTGGAATATATGAATGTTACGTTTGAGTTTCACAAAAGTAAGAAAAAAATAATAGTATATGATAATACACAATATAGCATTAAAATTAAAATATATAAACCTTAAGACTCATAAGGGATGAGATTATTCATCCAATCACGTTTTTAATTTGTTCTTCATTGTTGACGTTCACGCAACCGTTCGACTGGAAGACACACAAAATAAAAAACAGACACAGCCGCATGCTGTCATTTGTTAGGACTTATGTAATCAAGTAACATCCTTTTCAAATATATGAGTCAAGTAGCTTTTCTTCTCGATATAATATTTCAATGCTGTTATCTTGCATAGAAAAAGGTGAAAAATGAAACAGCAGGAAACCGTCAACACATTTTTCAATGATCGAAAGAACGATACTTCATTTATGTGATTTGATCCTCCCGTTACGAAGAAAAGGATTTCAAATGTTCTGGGACGTTTGCGTATTGATGTATAAGACGATGTTCAATGTCATATTGTTCATCTGGTACCTCTTGTTCGAAATATCGACCTTAAGCCACTCCGCAAGCATCTACAGAGAACCTCTCCGGCATTCCACTGCGTGTCACAGGAGACGAATCGTTTCCCTGCCGACCCTGGACGCTGCTGGATTAGGGAGCTCAGGTGGGGAAAGGGACAAGGGACTCTGGGGATAGAACCTGGGCGGGGATAGGGGATTAATAGATGGACGAGGACACACGGTTGGGACTAAGGGAGGTTGTAAAGGGAAGGGTCGCTTGACCTAGGACGGTGTTTTTAAAGCGTAGGTGTTTAAGAATGCTAACGGCAAAAGATGCCGACCAACATGGCCTCGTACAAATTCTAACACTAAAGAAAAATTATGGTAGAGACATTTCCGGGAGAGATGTACTGCAATGTGAGACTTATGAGAAACTAAAGGAGGATTTCACGTAGAAGTAATTTGTTAGTTTATCTGTGGCTGACAAAGAAAGCTCCATAACTCTAGTAATTCTTCTCGCGAGGAAAAGTTTTAAGGTGATATTTTGCTCGACGCTTGTGGAAGAGGAAGTATTTTAATGGAGCCACATAAACATGATAACTTGGAAATGAGATAATGTCGTTATTTATGTTGCCCCAGCACAAACATTTTAAGTTGATCATCAGAAAAATTATTTTAAAAAGAAAAAGGACAAATATTAAAATAGTATAATCACAAAAGAGTTTAGGAAGAAACCAATAACTGATGACAAGAAGAAATTCCTGAGGTTTTTAATATTTTAATGGAAAATTTAATGCTATGCTTTCATGAAAGTAATCAATATAGGCATTTGCCATTTTTATATGAGGTAAAGTTTTTAATATAAAACAAAAACGTATTTATATGATTGTTATAAATTTGATATTAAAAAACGTAAATTTTTAAACTTAATTATTACATTTCTCACATTAAATACTCCATTTAAAATAATCATCCCTTCATATTTCATTGAATTAGACGATAACTATGTAATATTCTAGTGAAATATCACTGAAACGAAATGTACAGAATACTTCACGGTAAAATATTATTCATATGAGAACTATTGTTAATATTTTGCAAGATCAGTGTTATCTAAATCACAAAATTGTGTATGTTATCTTAACGATTATTTTTCATGTACTTACATTTAAATATAAAATACTTTAACTGTATCTGAAGAAATAAAAATTGAAAATTGTATTTAATGACTCATTTTTTTGGATCGAGGCAATATAGAATGCTGGTCAAAATACTTTATAATCGATATTGGATCTGCACATACTAAATAAGCAACCACATACTTAACTAGTGTAATAATAAACCTCGGAAATCTGGAGGAACATGAATGTAACTCGAGATAACGCCACACGCAAAAATTATAATATCTGCACCAAAACAAAATACATTTGTATCTTCATTCTATCGAATAAACAGAAAGATGTATGATTTAAAAGTGTACAAGAAAACATTAAAATTATTTGAAATGTTTTTGAACATAATGATTGATTATTTACTTGTAAAAATTCGAGTAATCACGGCATAAGGTATACAAATTTTGAATCATAACGTGACATAAAGATAGTATTTTGCATATCAATATTATTTACTGAGTTTTGGGATATATAGTGGTCCATACTGTAGCAAAGTATGGTAGAGTAGAATTTTCATTTCTACTTTTATTTTAAGCATGTAGACATATCTTATTTTAAAGAAATGAATATTATATTTAAGAAATGGTCCAAACACTCTCAATTAATAATGTTCAATTCTAAGAATGAGCACGAAACATTTAAACAATTTATCCGATAAACCCAGCAAACACTTGCCTAAGTTAAGTACCTCAAATATGTTTTATAAAATATAAAATAATATTTTATCGATCAAAACGTGATTGGTGTATTACTTTTGCCATGAACGCCAACCTAACGATTCTACCTCCAAAAGGGGAGTTTCGTTTAATTCGAGGAATATTAATGAATGAAATATAAAATTACTTGTGACCCGAAATTATAATTAGACCTACTATATGGAGAGTCATTTAATTTTCGCATGCAAAATGACACTTGAAAAATTACTAAAATTGAAAGAAGAGAGATGAAATAATTGTTTAGATTACTGTACGAATTACCATAAGTATGGTAGATAATGAATTAAAAAATACATTTAATAAAGCTCATGTGAATTCTTTTAGGATATTTGCCGTTTTTAATACTGTTTGGCTATATGAATTTAACATGAGAATTTATCCCTGCAACATTGCGAACGTTTTAATACTATGTCCATCTTCAGGGATGCCGTCCTAATGAGACGATGAACATATAACATTTACAGGTCCCAGCGGCTCAGTAGCAGCGTCCTAGAAACGAGAACCAAAGATCCTCGATAATATGGATGCTGCAGACCAGAAGTTTCAATGTAGATGATGAAGGTCGTAGAATTGAAACATGAAACATGAGCAAGTACAGTCAAACATCATAAGCAAGTTGTCAAGTACCTTATTGTTAGAAAGCTTTAGCGACTACTTTGAAGCCAATTTGAGTATTATTCATAGATACAAATTTAATACAAATATAACAATTACTAAAGATAAATTTTTTATAGTAAATTAACCCTTTATAATTAGGGAAGATGACCTAAATATTTTTATTTATACAGGTAATGAGAGGAATTGGTTATTCGACATACTTAATACTATATTCCTCAATTCCATTCACAGATAAGTGATTCATTAGCTGACGCTAATACCAACACTTTACACGAAGTCCACCAATATAAAATTGTTCGTTTCGGTTAGCTATATGTTGCAATAAAGTACGTTCTATGTGACTTATTGTCCGAAACAACACGTTTTATGTGTGTGGAAAACAAACTGTTTATTTTATTACATATTTGAAGGAAACAAATAGTTCCTAGTTATGACACAAAAGTGGATTTTAATAAGTAACTGAATTAAACGCGAATGTTGACGTGATTTAAAAGCTCTCTGGTTAAAAACAATGTACCGAGAAAATGTCATACTAAGGACACTTTATACCATCACGATGATACGATCTTTCTCTGAGAAAAACCAACGAGGATTTTTAATGTTATATTATTATAAAATTATAATATTAAAATATAAACGTATATTATAGTAACCGTATTTTTTTCAATTCTATTTAAATCAATCATATACCATAAGTATTTGTTCCTTCAATATACTACGTTCAATCCGAACATACTGGAGAGTTAAACTCATCATATTCTCAATCCACCTCTTACAAGTTCCCATGAAAATATCTCTTATATCATGCAAATTTTTTTATAGTCCGTTGTTCAAGATTCCTTGAATAAGAGTTTTAGAGCACAAGTTTCCAGATGTGAACGTAGTTTCGTGTGGAACGCTGGAGCTGTTAAGGCGATCCCTGCCACTAGCTCGTCTCGCGTTGCAAGGCGTCTGCTGGCGCAGCTGGTTGCACTTCTGACGTTACGAGCGAAGCCACGGAGCTTCTCGGAAACCTTGAGATGAGCGCTTCAAACTCCGGCACTCGTTATAATTCTTTCGACACGAAGAACAAACGAAATAAGAAACTTGCAAACTTTCATTATTTTTTGGGGGTTGGTTCCAGATGTGGGAAAGTACACCTAAAAATTAGATGCCTAAAAGTACCCCAACCCAAGTGCGACTACCATGTTGTTGGTACTCATACAAATACGTATAATTTTTGTTCTTAGGTTTCTTGTATCTTTTTTCATCATTTATATATGTTTTTGCGATATTTTCGTTTTCAATTAATTAAAATCAAATCGATTTAACCACATTATTTTTACTAAAAGAAACAAAAAATTGAATTTAAATATTTAACTACTTCTAGCTGGTACCCAACTTTAATTTTTGATGCTTAATGACTCTCCAACCCTTCTTCAAAATATTTTATCCTATATATGTAGATAATTTTTATTCAAAATGCACATGGAAATTTTTCAACAGTAACACATTTTTTATGATGCAGATAGAGGAATTATAAGGGTAAATCTATGATAAATGATATTTATTGGGTGCGAGTGACATTTTCCAGCAGGATTGGAGTAACTTGGTTTGGATGCACTTGTATGTACTACCTTATTCTGAGGTAATGTAATCGTCATTACTTCCTCAACAAATTTTAATTTCTGTGAGATATGAGAATATAGCGAGGAAATTTGCGTTAGACTTATTTTTTACATACTTCATTGTGAATCAATTTTTGTTTTTCAAGGATAATGATTTTTGTGAGGATTACGAGTATTACCTTTGTTTAAAATATTTTATTCGTTCGGTTGACTTGAAATATTAAATTTTTTTATATTATATGTAAAATAAAAGTTAATCGCTTTGTGAATATTGTGATGATTGATTCATTTTAAGCTGTCATTTTTTTATCGACAACTTCACCTAAACATCTCTATCTTTTTACTCTCTCTTACTGATTATGTACTTTTAAATATTGATTTTCACTTACAAATATATAAATGACATCTCAAAATTAAATTTTGTTTTGAATTGTGTCGGGGAGATATTCATTTCTGTAAGTGCTTGGTTTATATTAATACTTAAATGTACTAAGCGTGTTCTCGAATGAATCCCCACAAAATATAAAAGATAAGAGAAGGTAAATTTCTATCTACGGAGGATGTCAGTTCGATTCTTTCGGTGCTGTTATTATTTACCCGTAGATCCATAGCGTTTATTATTTACCCGTAGATCCATAGTTCCTTTGTCCTGTTTTCGAGATCCTGTATTAAATGGACCATTAGAAGGTGTAACCAATGTTTTCTCGAAATGAGTATGACGTAGAAATACGCGTGTTGTGTTATTCATGTCGTTGAGAAAGACTGGTTGATTTTTCTTTTGCCTTGGAGTGACAGGTTTAAACTTTTTCATCGGATGTGTTTGATTCTGAACCGTGTAAACCCTTTTCTCCGGTAGTTTACTTGTAGATAGCGGTGTGACCTTGCGTTGCATTTTATTCTTCAGACATGAAGTGCGTGCATTTAATCTTTTCCCAGTTAATTTGTTGCAAAAGTTTAGTTTAGCACCTTGAATTGAAGGGTGTCCCGACTCATTGCATGGGAAGGAGCACGGGGTATTACACCTTTTCGCTTGTTTGCCGAATGCGGTGTGATACCAACATATTTTATGAGGCAAAGTACTAGGACGCAAACTGGGGCAAAAATTGCGTTTCCCTATGTTACCTCAAAATAGTTCACTGCTGAAATTCTGGTTGACGAGCTTCGTCTGCAGCTCTGTTATTTGTTGGTGAGCATTTTCATCGTCTGCATGATGTAGTCGATACTGGGGTCTGGGGCGGCTGACGGCTGGAAGGCCGGTGCTGTTGTGGATGATGGGAAAGTCTCAGCGATCTTGTCCGCTAATGTTGCTAATTTCACAACATCCGTAGTACGCGCTCCTGCTAAAATAGACCAAATTTGTGCAGGAAGTGCACGCAGCCAGATATTCCTTAAAAAGGAATTGTCTTGGTGTTCGATACCAGTTAAATTTCGCAAATGTCTTAAGAACGCGGAGGGCCTGCGGTTATTGATTGACTTAGCCGAGAGAACCTTGTCGATTCTTGCTCTTTGTGAGTTTGAAAATTGGTTTATCAGGAACTGTTTTAAGTCATCGTATGCGTTCAGTATGGCAGGTGTTAGTAACGTCTCTGATAATGCTGGTATCAAGATTGTTGACGATACACATGTTTATGGGCACATATCCCCTTCGCGTAAAATTGCGCTTCTGCGAGAGAAAACCATGTTATAGGTTTGTCTTTCCAAAAACCGGGTAGCTAAACCGTGGTGTAATGTTAATTTTTCGTAGAAGTGGGGAAACGAGAATTTTCAGTCGACATCTTTAGAAATTAATATAATTCAATTTTACGACTGAAAATAGTTATGCTATTGCTGCAGTGAGACTCGTTAGCTACTGAGAGCAAACAATAAACAAGAACGACGTGCAAATGGCAAGCACAAGACTAATGTAATACAATTTCTCAGTTTGACGAATTAATATTACTTCGGGATTTCTAATCCCGTTCTTAAGATCTGTCTGGATTTCTAATCCCGTTCTTAAGATCACGTCGGGATTTCTAATCCCGTTTTTTCAGATTAGGTCGCGGTCACCAATTATTTTGTCGTGGAGCTATTCATTTCTATAAGTGCTTAGTTGATATTAATACTTCAATATACTCCGCGTGTTCTGGAATGAATCCCCACAAAATATGAAAGATAAGAGAAGGTAAAATTCTATGTACTATAAGAAATAATGGAAACATGAATTCAATTTAAAGGCACAGGTTGTTTAATATGCGCTGACTAAGACGAGAAACATACATAGTGAGTTACATGAAATAGTACATGGTCGAAATGTCGTTCGTCTTGTAGTACAAATTGAAGAGTTAAATCGGTTCCTGATAAAACATAGATCAGCATAGATTACTAACATGTAGAAATACTAAAAGTTCATCCAATTTGAGGAAATCACTGAATTTAAATGCTTGAGCACTTTGGCTGGAATTCGACGAGTAAATAGTTCTGGCACCGAGTTGAACTTAAGAACTAAATAAAACGCTAGCATGTTCGTGAGTGCTGGTCACCCGTACGAGAACGCGGAGCGTAATGTCACTCAGAAGAAAAGCGTGCCGATAAAGATATCACTCGGAGTGAAGCGCGCAGCAGTATAAGTTCTGGTTCGAAACGATGTTAACGCTCGTGTACGCGATGAAGAGTTCAGTTCTGGTACTAGCGCGCGGACTGGTTTTTCAGTCAATAACTTCGGTTGCCAGGTTCGATAATCAACCAGGTCTCCTGTAGTAGTAGGAGCAAGTTTGTGGGTGTGACTTTGACAATTGTAAGTTAAATGTTATGTAGCTACCGCTACAATGGCTTCCTCCGATCGATTAGAATGATGTAAAATTCTGATTAAGTAATTTAAAAGGAAATTTTAAAAAGACCGAACGACTTTTTAGTTGCCTTGAAAGAAGAAAAATTTATAACAGAATTGAGGTTTTTAAAATTGCATATCAGATTTATTTCTAAGCATGATTGAAAGATGGTGTTTCAAATTTAATTTCCGACAGATTTCATACTGAATAAAGATAATAAAACTGGCTTCTGTTATCACACATCTGTCACATGAATGTTTCGAAAATACATATATTTTCAATCAAAATACGAATCGAGTTACACAAATGAGCAGAGTTAAAGTTGGTATAACTGATGCAATGTTACCTTTTTTCGTTGGTGTCAGACAACAGGAAAACATTCATAATGTCAACAAAAAAAATCTAGATTTATTCGTTATTTATTTTAACAGATTTATTCATGATCATCACAGCAGAGGTGATTTCAAAGCCAAAGCAATGTATCACAACTTTAAAAACATTTACGAAGCTATTGTTTAAATTTAGACAATTTTAGATTTTTCTTTCATAGCTCCACCGCTTTCCTCTTTCGACGTCACGTGCGATTACTTTTTAAATTTCAAGAAGTATATTTTCTTTTCGTCTCTAAAGAACAAATAATAAATTGGGGATGAAATAAATTCTTCCTAACAATTAATAATGGATCAAAATCATGTAACAATAAAAAATGTTGAATGTCACTCATGGTATTGCATCTCAGAATAAAGTGAATCCACATTGTCTGAAATTATTCGTGAGTCAATTATAAGAAAGATTTATCCCTTACCAGTGTTACATTTGTGGGTTGGATCATTTATATCATTCTGATTTGAGAGAACACAGCACAAATAACGCAGACCACGTATTTTGGGACATTTATTATTATTTGATCTACACGGAGCAATTGATAAAGTTAATAGTTTCTCCTAGATTATTAATGAAGTGAAGTTATGACAATATATACACTCATGGAGTGCATAAACAATATTCGTTATTTAACATGAAATTTTGAGGACTTTACTAAAAACAATGTGTTTTAAATAAAAGAGTAATCAAGTCAGAATGGCTTGATAATATGTTCCTCATAAGTTATTTATACAAACGAAGAAATAACTGGAGATGAATTGACACAGAAATGTTATTTAATTTTACTGAATCTTCTATGTTTTAAGTGGCTGGCTTAATGTTACTCACTTTTCCAAATTATGTGATCGTAGAGGTGGTTACGTTCTATGAAGCAATACAAATACGTATGTAAACGAATAAAATTTACATAAAGAGTTAAGTGAAATTATTTCAATTCCAGGTAAACTCATTCAATGCATGAAAGGAGTGAGAATAGAATTTTGATATGGAAGTCCTGACCTGAATAATTGGGAACCAACACAGAATATTAAATCAGATGTGCTGTCAGATGTTTAAACAGATTTGGTGCTTTTTACAACTTGATTTCGTAAAAAGTGCATTACACAGATATTATATTCTGTTAGTTCTTAGATCTCTTATATATTTGGCTTTAGTTCTCTAAAATGTATTATGCAGGTTACATGAACTTTATGCAACAAAACAATACATTTGGTATGTGGATTAAAACATACGTTATGTAGATGAATGTTTGCATATTGGAATCAGCTTTCGATTATCCTACTCATTTTAATGCAGTTTTCAAATTTTCAATATTATTTTCTCTCTCGAGTTATTTTCTCTCTCTGGTAGTTACATTTACACAGTAAAAATATTTTATGTCACTCGAGATAGTTCTGGAAAGTGATAGTAACTTGCTTTGATCGCAAGGGAGTTAGTTAATTTCTACACCACCCGTTCTCCTTCCTCAATTGTACACCATTTCCACCCGGGTCTCATACTCCAGAAGAACTGAGACATCACCGTACAGGAGGTAAGTGAAACCACACGGCACTCTATGAAGTGTGCACGTAAGTACGGGTTTCATTCTTTACCAATGAGATAAGATTGGTATTCGATTTCCGGCTCGTCGACATTACAACATATATCCTTTGGCTCGTGTAGGTACATGGATGAAATACGTGTTCATTAAAATCATTTCACAGAAAACGCATTGACGAATATGATAACGGAATCCCTTCTATTTACTCAGGTGCAGAGCGAGTACTGAATTCGTCGTGTTGGCGGTCCTTGTTCTGTTCCACACAGCTTCTGCTTGCTTCGCGACGTAATGTATTATGCATATATATATAATAAGCTGAGAGCGCTTTCGTAGCGCGGCATCCCAAAGGAGTTTGTCGGCAGGGCGGTACAGTCTGTTGGAGAAAGTTTGACAAATATATTTGCATCTGGATAACAGAACATGACCCAATATGTAATTCATAAAAATCTTGGTTCACAACTTTATGCACAAAGAGGCGTTAAGAAAGAGGGTAGCCGATGAATTGTGTTACAATGATTAATTTTATAAAAATGTATGACAAAATGTATTTATTTGCTTCTATTAAATACTTCTTTACAAAAGAGAATTTTCAATTTTTAACAGATAAACGAAAAATCTTTGGTAGCCGAAATCAAAGAAATAATACTTATGGTTGTAGGAAGCTTTGAAAAACAATCATAAAACAGTAGTAAATGAGAATTATGTAGATTATTTTGACTATATTGTCAACTGTCATTCATTTTCCTGGTTTGTACGCAGTAATAATGATAAAAGATACTGTTAATTAGCTCTTTTCTATGAATTTCTTTGTTTTGTGCATCATGTGACATTTTCATATACAGATGTATTTTATGATCCGTCTACTGTACAAGACAAACACTTCTAAGACGCAAAAATTTAAAACATTAAGTCAGATGTCCCGGAAACTCAATTAGCGGTATATAAATGAAATATCTACGTTATCTATCTGATCTACCGGAAGAAGTTTGCCGAATTTTTGAACACATGCTTATAATATTTTGGATTCAATTTAAAAAAAATTACTATTAGTTTAACTTTAAGGAACCCCCTTTACATTATACCAGCTAGGCGTAATATTTTAACTCAATAGACTATCTCTCTTGTCTGCCAAAAGAATAGGTTTCGGAGAATTTGTGGGAAAATAAGATAGATTAATTATTCTTGTTTATCAATGTAATTATAAAGAAGTTTGTTATAGACTTTACTTATGAAAGCAGCTATTTACGGCATAAAGAAATGTTGTTGGTCAAATTCTGTAAAATCCGATCGAATTGTTATAAACTGAAGTAAGAGTATGCTCTGAGAGCACTTTCTTTTTGTATCTGACTTCAAAATCTGGGTTTTCTGAAAGGAAATAATTGAGGAGAAAATGGATGTACGACATATTTAGAAAAAGTTGGCTATTCATTCAAGATGTGACTCTACTCTTTACTGCACCACGTCATCTCATATATCTTTCCTGAATCATGCACCTAGGAAAGATGTCTCCAGTAGGACATCAGATGATGTCCACCACTGAATATTTATCATTGTTGTAATGTATATTCATTCACTTAACAGTTTCGAGCTTTGTCTTATAATGAAAAATGGATTATTTTAACACTTTTCAAACACAAAACCTTTGTCTCAATGTTTAAAATTATTCTCTTATTTGGACTCTTTATCTTGGGTCGTAAATGAAATAAGCTCGGTATATTCTGATTTTTGAACAATTTCATCTTTTCATTTTCATATTCGCAAGTACAAATATGACTTTAATTTTCTATGATTTTCACCACTTCTGGAGAAAATGTATTCGGTATAGAATTGAGAGAAAGGAGGACCAACAAAAATGAATTTAATTTTTCATACTCCCATTACGTTAATTATAAAAGAGTGAATTCGTCCTGAGTGATGCGGAAGTAAATCTCACCGTAGAGTGGTAATCTATCCTTTTATTCCTTAATTAATATAATTCATTTAATTTTCTTTTATTTCCACCACGACAATAGCTGAAATAATTAATTAAATTGCATTTTTTTCAACTTTAGGAATAAATTATAAGTTAAAAAGTTATGAAAAATATATACATGCAATGAATAGCAATTTTTCCCCAAAACATAATGATTGAATGTTAGAATATACATAATGTAATAGTATTTTGATTGGTTAAATGTATAAAATAAAACATCCCATTATTCGATACAACCGGATCATCGTTCGGAAAATGTACATAATCGGACACTGGGAAACTGAGTTACATGACCATTATTAAATAATTCGCAATTTCAGAATGAGCGCGTTAACGCCTAAATATGGAAACAAAAATTTGTTTACTGTCAACCTTGTGAGCACTGATTAATTTCTACTCCTTCGTACCAATTTGTACTTCAAAAGTGTTTATGACGAATTTTTTTTCAGCCTTATCAAGTAATCCTATTTTGAACTATAACAATTTCCTTGGAAACAGGTTTTACCATTTCGCAAGCAGTATAATCTCCCTTACTGAGCGGCATTCATTAGTAAATGAGATAACTTTCAGCCATGTGACCCAGGTCCAACCTCAGTGAAATAGTGTATAGTTTTGGAAGGCGAACGTTGATGTAGTGGTTAACATCAATCATACTAGATTCACAGTTTCGATTACCTCTAGTCGCCATTTTCACGTGACCAGAAGTTATCATGTACTTTCTCCACTTGTAGCTTAACGGAGGAAATATATGCTTCGATAGGACTTATAGAAATATTTATTAAATGAGATAATATCTTGTGGAAATGGCGTTTTCAAGTGGATCGGAGCGGAGCGATGGTGATGAGAGAGTACCTCCAGCGGTCACAGCGGCTGCGTTGCTAGGAAACAAGACGCGAGGTCAACTTTGACCTTTGCTTGGTAGCGTGCCCGTGCGATGCGGGCCGTGCGTTTCCCCGGGGCACTGTAACCCGACCAACGAGACGCGCGCTGACGCTACTGCTTCTACTTGAGATACTTCTCCATCTTTTTCACAGGTACCTTGCCATTTCACGGTCTTGTGACTGAAATCGTCGCAAACATTGTTGCTCATACCACCACCAATCTTCCCCATTAGCTTTTTCGTTTATATTGCCAACGCCCTTCAACTATTTCACCACCTTAACAGTGTGCGAGCGACAGTGCTGCGCTCTCTGACGAAGAGAAGTATGTGTTCTAAATTACCGATTCTGTAATTGGGTGCGTGAGGGGAAATTGCAAATAATATATTCGGTTGATACGTAGATTCAGCATAGTTAGAACAATTCTGATCTGGTTTGATTCAATTCATATATTAACTTTATTTTTCATGTTAACATTATACTGATTCAAGTTTTAGCAATATTGTTAAGTATCACAAAGCAGTGAGACTATGAGTCTCTGTATATCACTTCTATCATAATAGGACACAAAATAAACTTTTTCTAAGAAATAAATGCATTATTCATTATTTATACTATACATCTAATTAATGTATCCAAAAAATAGAGACTAGAAATAACTAATTAAACGTGAGATGGGCAGTACAGAATTCGGGAAGTTCAAAACTTGATGAGTTCATACAGTATAATAGCAGAACACACCCAACGTCGTCACCTGAGAGGATGAATTTACCTCTTATCGACCGTTTCACACAAGTTTACAATGTTTCATGAAAATATATTTACACAGCAATAGCCACCCTTCATGGTTGGCACCCTTGTTAAATAAACCACTATTACTCGCATAGTGATTTCACGAATTTCTGTTCGTAAAAATTACAACAATCTTACTGACAGATCTATCACTTATACACTACATACTACTGACGGTTCTCCCCCATTTACAAAATTTCTCCAAGTTTTGTATATATTTATCGAATGGTAAATATTTGAAAATCGCCCCAAAAATTAATGAAATCCACAGAGTTTATTTAAAAAATACGTAAGTGTCACTGCCTGCAAATGAAAAAAGTGCAAATTCTTTAAATACCTGGAATCATTAGTCTTAAGTCATGACTTATCTTATTAAGAATTGCTTTTCATTATCTTGATCCGCGTTAAAGATATTTGAGATCAACGTTGTTACTGAATCATTAATTATATTTGAGAATTTCTTTCCGTATTAAATTAATTTGTATTCTCTATTTCAGTGCCAAGTACACGAATAGTACAAGTCCAGGATTTTACCAAAGTATTGAATAAACATATTTTGTTATTGATTATTTAGTGTTTATTAAAATTGTTACTGCTACATCGTGTTTAATCAAATGGTTTATTATTGAATACAATTGGTAATTCTCTAACTGTGGCAGAATTGTGAGAGCAAAATTTATAATCTGTTCCTGGTGTAACAGGTCAGGCGCCGTGTGTGTCCTAGGATTATAGCTATATTGCCAGAGCTCTCCAGAGACCCCAGGTAAGCACTGGCAACGACCTGCCAAACCTCCCTCGATACCAGAAGGGACTGGGAGAATATCTATGATTATCGGAAGGGCTTCCGCTCCCAATTTGCTTGATACAATTTTTCAGTTTATGCTGTAATCTGAATGCGTTCTAATATAAGACTTATAACATCAAATTATAAGTCATGAAATTGTCCTTATAAAGAGGTTGATTAAGAATCAAAGACAGAAAATAATCCTTTTTTTATGAAATAACACTAAAATAATGATCACTTTCAATCAAGTACAAGATTACAATTAATTTATGCTCGTTGATTGTATTTTTATTCAAAAAATTTATCCCTAATATGTTACGATATACTTCGAACAACCAAATTTAACAATATTTAAGTATACCTTGAAATAACATGCTTTTACTATTCACTTAAATACGGTAAAATATTGCAATTAAATTTCAACTTATATTTTAAGAAGAAACATGGGGATCGTTGCTGGTGACCATACTCTTAATTTTCCTAATGTGAAAGAGATATTTCACTCCCAACTTTGGCGAGTAATCTCGAACACGTCTCACGGCTCTTTCCATGGAAGTGTTTCAGATATCTGGACTGGTCTTAAAATTCCCTGGATATACTATAAAGTAGGAAACACAATGTTGGTCTTGGCCGCGTTTGCTCTTTTACGACGTGCGAGAGAGTTATAGGAGGCAGAGGGTTAGAAAGGAACCGCAATGGAGAGGCGATATAAGAAGGCGAAAAGCGCTAAGGAATGACGAAGCAAAAGACTCAACGAAAAGAAGGAATTTGTCAGTAGAGGATGCTCACAAGTAAGGGTGAGAGAGGAAAAGAAAATTTCCTTCATTGATGCGATATCGTGTGTGTGAAGGGAAAAAGTGAAAAAGTGGGTTGGTAAGGGAAAAAAGACGCTTCGTCGGAGCAGCTGGCATGACGCCCTGCTGTGCGTTTCCGCGTTGCCTTCGAATGTGTTGCCACGGAAGCAATCGAATGGTCTTTTCCTTCATGCGAGGAACCGATCGGCAAAGGATTTGACAAGCTCCGATTCATGAAGAGCGACACAAAGCAGTCAGGAGAATATTTCCACGGCATTTTTGAGAAACGTTTTTAGCTCAATCCTATTTTATGAATTTCAGAGCGTGGACGAGACGTGCGTGTTATGAAGGTGATAAAATTGTATATTTTCTAAATTTTAATACATATTATCACAATGAGTGATATATATTATTGCATTACTATCGAAACCCATGCGATTGAATTACACAGTAAATTGAAGGTAACTAACATTCTGTATGATAATACGAATGATTACATTTATTTAGCAAGATTGTTTTTTTGTTCTGAATAAAATGTCAGGAACTACTTTCTCCTATATCTGATAGTTGTAGATAAATTTTAATGGGTTTATTATATAGCATTTTATTGTTAATATCAAATAAGTGTTAAGAACGTGTTTCTTGATGCAATTTTTAAATGTTATTAACTTGGAAAAGAAAATTTGAAGGATGAAACAATAGGTAATTGTAAACAGATAGTTTAGTACTGTTAAGTACGATAATTCATTTGTGTGATTGGTTCCGTCCAGTTACGCAAGAAATGAACACAAGTTTCCTGGGACATTTGCGAATTAATGTGGGAGGTGTTACAAATCATATTTTATTATGGAACTTAGATCAGATACCCGGATTGAAATAAAGGTGATTTTAAAAAATTTCCGTGTTTAAAAAACTTGTATCTCACAATACCATGAATATTACGCACCTACAATTTGAAGTTTCAAATCTATTTTAAGGGTTTTGTTTTTGTTTATTTTAATCGCTAAAATTATAATTCATACGCTAAATATTTGCGGTGCTATATATTTTCATAATAGCCCTGCTCCTCCGTTGATAGCACAGATCTTAGTAGAGTCACAATTTGAAGAGAACTTATAAACACTGGTGAAGCATTGTGAAAACATAAATGTTTAAGTGACAACTTTCTTTTGATGTTTTCACAATGCTTAACCAGTGTTTATAAGTTCTCTTCAAATTGTGACTCTACTAAGATCTGTGCTATCAACGGAGAAGGAGGGCTATTTTATTCCTTTCCCTCCTAGTTGCAGCAGTATCTTAAGAGTAAGTGGCCCTGTAGTTTACGTCACGGTCGTCGTGCCAGTGGTGGTTCAGTCTTCCGGGGAACCGATGACCCACGATGTGATTTAAGGCGAGGCGAAATGCTGCAATGCGGCAACGAACCGTGTCCAGTTTTCCCATTCACACTCCACCAACAACAATGTTGGTTAAAGAAACCAGTGCATTATTTTCTTAATCTCACGCTTCACAATTCTCCAAATTTGTCTCATGAATAATTTCTCAATCTTCTTTGTTATTGTTAAAAATTACTCTGACTATTTTTTTTCTTCCGTAAAGAAATTACAATGAATTCCAGTTATAATTAGTTTCATTTTATTTATTTTATTTCTTGTCTTTTGGCGAGGTTCAGGATATGAGGTCTCCTCTTCAACCTAACCGGTAAACTTAAGAGAGGGAATTGGGAAGGAGAGATGTTGGGTTGCCATTAGTTTGTTACACGTCTGCTACTAATAAAGTTGCATGTAATATGTAAATAATACATGCAAATAAGAATAAAATTGGAAATAATTGTAATATGTAAATAAGAATAAAATTGTCTGCATAAAAGGTCGTTTTATACTTGCATTTCCAGTTATAAGTTGATAACTTTCTCCTTTACTGATATATGACGTACATGGAACAACCTCGTGTTGTTGCTTAGTTCACATAATCATCCTTTATACAGATTTTTATGACTGCTTGTTAGTTTGGAACGGGTACACCCTACCACCACTCAGCTTGAAAAAATCTTGGAAGTTTTTTAACAGATTGCATTGTATAAAAGCTATCAAATGGTAAAAGAAATGAACTAAATTACATAATAACTATTGTTGTTCACAATTAAAGAAAAACTTCGAAGTCGCAGGACGTATCTTCGACTTCAATTTCGACCATTATCAACGACAACAATTTTTCTGCTCTTCTATCCTCGACTATCAACGTATGGTTAAAAATAATACCTTTTATTATACCTTTTCGCTATAAAAGTACTCATATTTCCGCTCGTATTATATACTCATGTGTTCAAAACTGTGCATATTTTTAGTATTATTTAGATTATTAATAGTTATCACAAATTTTTCAACATTTCCGAATAAAAATAATTGAAGACGTAACTTCGTACGGGGCCGAGGAATCCCGATGCATGAATAATACGCTCATTTATTTCTATTAGCGTTGCTAAATGTTTAAATATAACTTTACCACCCTGTATCTGTTTTTCAAACGTATTTTCACTCCGTCTCTTTATTTATTCAACTCATTGTTTTTCTGATTAAGTCCATCTACGTGATTGAGGAATCGTGTGTAATTAAATGAACAAATTCACGGCAAGTCTACATCATTGTGATTATTTTGATTCAACTCAACATCACCATCACACAACTAGCTATTGATAGTTTTAATTATGTTATGTGTAACATAATAAATGTAGACACATCCGAGTATCAACTGAATTTATTTCAAAATAGAGATGGTTTGAATTTAGTTTAAAAAAAGTTAATATCTGAATCCATCAAGTACTTCTAGTGTTACGTTTGTGTATTCACAAATACGGGGCTTGATATGTCAGAAGATTACATTGATGATCCGATTTAGATAATTTTATAAATGAATCCTTCATAGAATATGCTGAAAGGATTAAGAACTGTTTTGTATTAGAGAATGATTGTTTTAATCACTTTCCTTCGTTATTCCTTGAATTAAAATAATTTTATAGAGTAAATGTTTACTCAACTACGAACCATAAAATATCAGTGAAAAGGAATACCTTCGTGATATTTTAGTCAGAGGTTCTTTTATTAAAAAGAATTAAATAGATTTTAATGGATAATAAACAATATGTTTATGTGTTTCTTTTTGAAGCGTCTCGGCTTAATATTCAAGACCACCTCTGGGGTAACAAATATTTTCAGGTGTAACAAACATTTTTTATACACGAAGATTCATATCTAGAAATGAAACATTGTGTAAAACAAAATTTCGTCCAAGTAAGGTAGATATATTTTACTTTTCTAAATTATTTAATCGCCGTAAATAATAGTTCTTTTATTCACTTTTCCATGAAAAACGTAACAATGGAACAATTCCCAATCACGTTGAAAATGCACCTACCTGGTGACCCATTCTTCAGCATTTGTGTCGCATATTCATTATCAGATAAAATTTCCAATATTTTACAATGTCACACATAATTATTGGAAGTTAATGTTCAAGCTTACAGATATTATTGACTTTGGAAGTGAGGCCAATAAATTCGCCTCAATGCGAGATTGATAAATACGTCCCATTCCCTTTACTGCCAAGGAATGCCACAACAATACTTCGAATATGCACACTATCAATAGCATTGCCTGCACTAGCAATATAATTAGATTTTGGTAATGTTTCTTTCCATTACCAGCAAAACATATTCCAATATTCCCTTGCTAAATCAACGTATTGAATCTGATATAGGATGAAAACCAAATTTAAACAAGAATAGTAATTTTAGTGTACATGTTAACACATACAGATTGTCGTGCTTCTGTTATTAGATATCATAACACTAATAAATAAATGAATACATTTTTGGAAACATTTTATAATCATATTAGGAATGAATCAGATAACAATTTTTTTACTGTTTTGTTTATTATTAGTTATTAAGATTTTAATGCCGTCACTTTATAATTTCTTTTCCAATTTCCTTTCATTTTCCGGCATAGCAATTAATTTAAAATATATTTTTTTTAATTTGCTGGATAATGTTTAATTTTACTTATCAATTTTCTTATTACAAGGCAAAAGAAAAGTTACAATTAATATTTTTGCTGATTATTTGAAAATAAAAATATTAAAAATCTTATTGAAAGATAAATGTCCATATAAGCGCGCGATAAAAGTAAATACATTGTCACAAAAATTAAACAATTTAATAACATTGAAACTTCTTTGATAAGATAAAGTAGCAACTTATGAGATGGTTCATTTCATTTTGTCACCACTTAAGAGTGAGTGTGATTTAATTTTTCACATTTTCCTTCGCTTCGGTATTCAACTTTTTTCCTCAACACGAGATTGCTACTGACTAGCAATATACTCTTCCTAATTTGACCCTAAATTCACCCTCATGTCTGAGAATCAGACTGGACATTGAAGTACTGGACATCGTCTCATTGTAAACACTGACAAAACAGTGTCTATGTCATTTCACAATAGTATCACAAAATCATTACCCCAGGTTTCTCTTTCTTTAAACGGAACACAATTAAAAACTGTTACGAATACAAAATTCTTAGGTCTCCATATTCAAGACAACCTTAAATGGAATTGTCACATTGACAATCTTAATTCCCAATTAAGCAAATTGTGTTACGCATTCCGAATCTTAGTTAACGCAGTTAGTCCACGTATTTCCCGTTGCGTATATTTTGCAAACGTTTACTCCCATTTACGTTACGGCATTACCTTCTGGGGTAATTCCGGTCAGAGTATTCAAACTTTCAGAATTCAGAAGAGGATAGTTCGGATAATTTGTAAATCTCACCCCCGAAACTCTTGTAAACCTTTATTCAAGGAATTAAATATCTTAACACTTCCCTGCATTTATATTTATGAAACGGTCGTGTTTGTTAAGACCGAATTACTGAAGTGCCACCCTTGCTTTATACGAAACAGTCTCGTTCACGAACACAATACACGCAATAGTAGTAATATTCATCGCCCTAGAGTGTCAACCACTCTTTGCCAAAAGGGACCATACCATTCGGGAATCGTTCTATATAATTCCCTGCCCAAGAATATAAAAGATATTATGAAATTGAATATCTTCAAATCCGCGGTTAAAAACTACCTCCTGCACCAGTGCTTCTACACTGTAAAAGAATTTATTGATTTTAACAAAAGTTAAATTCGTCTTGTGCTTTATCACGCCATTGCTGTAGTACTTTTTAAACAACTTATAACAATTTCAAAAACTATTTTCTTGCATGATTGTGTTGTCTTATGGCTCATATTAATTTAGTTTTATGTGTACTCAACATTGGCACGTTTGTGTACATAAATTCTGTAGCCCCATCCTGGCCCGGGTTTTTCTCCGGTTTTCCTTCGGGTAGAGGCGGATTTATCATACAGGTTCTCTAGGCTTTGTCTAGGGGCGGGTCTATTGTAACAATAAATCGTGAATTTAGTGTTATTTCAATTTTTAAGCACTATACTCAGAATAATCTATAGTTCGATAATAACTTACATGTAATTTTTTGCTTAAAATTACAAACATATTGACATTCTATTAGTATTATAACTCGCAGCTAACTTTTTATCTTATCTAGGAATTTTTGCTGAATTTTTTGAATCCGCCTCTGCCTTAGGGCCCTTGATCGGAATTGATGGGATGGTCCCTTGCTTGCTTCCGGAGAGTAAATTAGTTTTTTTCCCTCCACGTGGTCATACGCAGTTTGTACTGTTTTTTGACAATAAATTTATTATTAAAGTACAAGAAATAATGCCATGAGTTTCATTTGAAACACCGTCCATCCTTAGTCAGAGGTTCAGTGCTGTACGAATTGAACTAATTTGAGTCATTTGGAAAGAGTTATTGTGATTTTAGTGCGTACATTATATAAAGTATTTTATTCAAAAAAGATATTGAAATTTGAAGATAATGTATCTTAATCGTACTCAAACAAAACTGTACTCATACCACCTCGAAAATTTCGTTTTCTTTGACATCTTCGATACTTTGATATTATCCATAATGATACTAAAACTAGACTTTTTCCTTTAAGATCGATCCTCTCTCTCATAAGATAACTCTCTCATGAAATTTACATCGATAATTGTATAATCATAAAGTATTACAATGTTTTAAAGAAAATTATTAAAACATTTTTTTTTCAAGAAAATCCCTACGCCGAGGAAATAACTTTACCTATAATTTGTACTGACTTCAGTAATCCTGTATACATTCCCTTTTTATTAGCTGGAAAATATTGCAACTCCTTTTTGTAAGCCTCGTTAAAGCTTGAGTTACTGCTTAGTTTCTCCGTTCAAAACTCGTAGACTTTGATGAAAGTTACAGACGATATTGTCCCAACTTCCGCGCAACCGAGGATGTTTAGCCAAGAGGAGAAGAAAGGAGAGAAATACCGATGTCGGAGCGTCTCGTTACTTATTGAAGCAGAGGTTTTGCTTCGCAGCAGGGGGCGGTACCAGATTGTTATTTTGCTTTCTGCTTCACGAATCCCACCATAAGGATTCCTCTCTTTTGCATAGTCAGAATCACCAGAAGGGCGGAGGGCAGGTTTTGAATAGAAGTCCACCACTGTATATCTTAAAGAAAATGTGTATTGAATACGGAATAATGTGATCAAACTGGATTTTATGACGTATGTAAGGAGGAAAATGAATGAAATGTGTGGGATATAAAATGTAGTGGGAAATCACTTCGTAAACTCTTAAGTCGTCATAACAGGTGTATATCATCTTTGTTTTTTAAATGTTATCACGAATGAAACATATAATATTTGACAAAAATAAACACCGTATACAAAAGGCAAATTTATTATTTCACAAAGCAAATAAAGAACAAGTTGTTATTGTTTTGTACTATTTTACTTCTGTATTAAATAATTTGCCCTACTGCATCAAATATTCTATAAAGACTTCGATAGAATAGAAAAAAAAATTGTAACATATCAAATGTCTTCTAACTGAGAGGATTTAAATGCATTACTCTTTCATGAAATAAATAATTAAAATCTCACGACCTTTTATGGATATTGAATAATATGTTTATTTTCTGTGAAGAGCTCACTACGTTTCGATTTGAATTTAAGTCGTCGTTAGGTGATCAAGAAAAATAAATGTTCTTCGAAGTTCATAAAAGGTCCCAAGTTTTTAATTATTTATTTCATTAGATTATATAATGGACGTTAATTGTTGTAGCATTCTTCTCTCTTCCATAATTATTAAGAAATTTTTTGTGTAATGTGAACTACAATAAAATACCTTATTTTGTGACAGATTTGTCGATTAAAACTTACATTTAATACAATAGCTTGCTGGTAGAGATTTTAGGTAATTCAATAAAATTATAAACACAAGGTCCTTTGAATAAATTGAGATATTTTTATCGCATGTGTACCATAAGTGTGTTTTAACTCAGGATAGTAAAATCAATTCATTTGGACAAATATACTACAAAATATAGTTGAATCAACTGTCCAGTTTCGTTAGCCTCAGATTATTACTGGTACACTCAATGTTACAGAATAATTATTCACATTACATAAACCCTAAATCGCATTCACAGACCCAAATAGTTATGAGATAAGCTTCCCTCTTCCTATCAACATTTTTCAGTTCCTCTGTGTGTTGGATGAACGTGGCGGACATTTTCACGGTATAACATAAACAAGCGTCAAATAGCGGGGAGGATTTTAGTGTTAAATCTCGCAAACATGTCAAAATAATGGAGATAATGAGAGTAATTTGTCGTAGGTTTCATCTCCATGATTTGAGGTTAATTTTGTTGGAAAATTATGATGAATAATTAACTCGTGTACTTAATGAATTGAGATTTTATAAGGGGGAGAACATGACAATTTCTCTAATATTTTACATTTTACTATCTTTTGATAATAAATAACCAATAATTTACTTATCTGACAATAAAGTTTATTATAAGTGTATCATTATCTATACCATTTTTTGTGAAGATTCATTTCTTCTACGTGTAAAATGAGTATAGGTTTAATTTTGAAAAACACAAATATCTACCGTTAATTGCGTGATTAAAATACACACTTCCTTATATTTGTAAAAAAAAGAAGATAGTCATGGCAGTATATAATTTTTTATTTAATACACTTATTTATTTCATTTGTACCTACTGATATTAGTTATTTCCAAAATAATAGTGATCATTTATTAGTTACATTTTTATTTACTGTTTCAGTTCATTAAGTGTGAATACTACGGTATAGTATGCACAGCCCACGGCACATTTTGAGGTTTCTATAAGGCGCACAGGTCCTAATCCCCACCATATCTTGTTATATTTTAATATCTTTATATTAAAATAAAGCCCTTTTGAAATTGAAATATATTCGTAAAGCTCAATAACATTACAAATTATAAATGCATGATTAAGTAATTATTTCAAGATGTTAAATTTAAAAATATTGAACGAATAATTTTTTATAAATATCCGTTCACAATTAATATTGCTTGTTTCTTTCTTCTGTGACTTTGTTGTCATTTCGTTTGATGAGTATAATGGTCCGGTTCATAATTAGAACTTGACTAAACCCCTGAGACGTTTGCAGAACATCTTCTCTGCCACCCTCTAGCTTTATAACCCTTCACATGAACGCCTCACAACTGTTGGCGCACTGATTGCGATTCGTCTAAGACCTTAGTGTCGCCTCTGAGTTTATCATCATCATGGTGGGTTTTAATTAACCTCCTGCACGGCGGGGATAAGTGGCTCGTCTCTGTGTCTCATTATTATTCCGCAGACTTTCTTTCCATTAAGTTACCGACTGGTCTGCTATTTACTCAAAACAGGAGCTCATTTAGAACGTGATTGTCATCCAAGTATTAACACACTAGAGTATTTTTCTGAGAGAAAAAGGGAGAATTTCTCTTACAATTTTTTTTAAAGGTTTACACTGAAATCTCTCATACGTATGACGGTTTAATGCGTTACATCTTTTATCAGAGTTGTACTCGTACATTTTTGTGATGTATAAACTTCTCTTGAAAAGATTTGTCACATAATTATTGAAATAAAAATAATTAGAGACTATACACTCACATTTATATCTGTAGATGATCCATTATTCATTTGAAATATATAATTGATAAGAAATTTACGTATTTTACCTCAATTGCCTTCACTTCTTGTACGTACAAGACCTTTTCAAATCATGAAGTTCCCGGCAGGATAGAAGCACTAATCATCATATAAAATATTTTAAACATGAAAAAATTTACAAAAAAAAGTCTATTAATTCGACAGATCCGTTTTTATTCTCATTTTTTCAGATAGTCATTGCAATGAAAAATCAAGATCCACTGATTTTGAATAATATTGTCATGCGGAGTGTATCCTCAAAGAACCTGTATCACGAGCTTTTGAAATAGGCAACCGCGTCATACACATGTGTATTACGGTACAGTCCTATTTTCGAAAATGGGGCAATTTTCTTTGGAGATAAAATAAATTTGTAGCAATGAAATATGATAGTGGAATTAATGGGACAAATGATTTTGGAATTAGTAGTAATGAAATATTTATAAGATGAACTTCCGTATAATGCTAAGAAATTATTTTTATGTAATACGTGAATAATTGACATATACCTTCAAGAATGAAAAATATGAGTATGGTATTGTCATAATAATGTCTATTTGGACATGCTAATTAATGTTTTTATTTTATTTTTAAATATTTATGATGCTTTCGAGCAGAAACATAATTATGAAACCAAGAAGACACTTGGACTAGTATGTCAGTAACTAAAAGATGTAGACAGAAGATGCGCGCGCAGCAGTAATCGGTAGAAGTTGACGAGAAAACCCCGTAGCAATTGCGTCGCGTGCATAAATTGGGAAGAGACGAGAAGTATTCGACCCCCAGACGGTGATGATGGCTCAGACGACTTAGATGGATGGAACGCGAGCAGCGTGGTAGAGTGACGAACACGTGGAACTAGTTGGTGCAGTACAACATTAAATTGTATAATTTACTTATTGAATAATTGTTAGATGTTCCTATAAGACTTCTAATTAGACAAAGTTGTATGTTTATGTGAAATTATTCAAGAATGTTATCAAAGATAGATTTTCACTAGCAATGTGCGTGGCACGATGCTAATGAACTATATAATTCTTTATCTTAACGAATCATAATATTTTATACTGGAATTTAATAATTATGAATTATTGTTTAGTTAATACAATACGAGCAATAAGAATTTACCACAATTTGATGAACTTAAAGGACTTACGTAATCAAGTTTTTTGGTGAAACTATTAATGATGAACCGTGAATAATTGATTTGAACATTCATTACAATTGCAATCAATTTACAAATGATTAATTAGTTAATTCCACGTGAATTTGTGTTAAACTTTTTGACGGTGAACAGACAATGCAGCTATTGCGTAACATCGTGTTGTATTGTTTCGTAAGAATTTACATGATAAAAGGATCAATGAGCTCCAGTAGGTTGACTATATTTCTTTTCTAACATCTGTACTGTGAGAATCGTTTGGTGGTGTGAGGAGCGGAGACCCAAGGTCTCTAGATCTCCAATAAGCAGTTAATGCTGTGCTCGCGGTAGGTCTACTTTTCAAACGATGCGTTTGAAGGATACGCGAAGTGCCAGTTGCAGAAAGGAATCCTTCACGAATATTTGATTCAAGAAAGCTGTATGTAAAGAGAGAATTTGTGTTTTCCTTATTGTTTTATTGTGCTATTTAAAAGAAGAGATAATTTATGTTTCTCTTGATTGTTTCAATATGTTATTCAAATGTCAAATTTAATGTAACTCAAGGAAAATAATTTTTCAAGTTCGTATTTGATGATAAAGTTCATTCAAGTTTTACAATTGGAGTAATTTTTGCTGAATAATTAATGTTGTTCGGTGTTATCATATATGTATTTCATTGTTCCAACATCGTTATCCCTATTTTTATTATGCTACCAAGTAATAATATTAATAATAAAGTTCTGTTATTAATGAAAGTCATTAGCTTGATAGTAACATACGGCCTTCACTGGGTTTTCTAATTAATCATGGTGTGTGGCTCTTAGCACAAACTTATGGTGTATATATGTAGAGGTAGGAGTAGGATATCTTGTGTTCAATTGCTTTCTGGACCGAACTGTGTTAGCTCAAATCATTTATAAGGTCTAGGGGGTTTTCGTAGCACAGTATACATATATCAAGTAGCTATCTTGCGTAAAATAATTTATTTATACATACGTTTGGTTACAAAAGTATAATGTTACGGTACTGCATAGCATGTATAATCAGAGACATCAGACGCAAAAAAACAACAACAACAAAACAATTTCTACAATGGGATTCGAACCTTAAATTTTTTGGGGTCTTGCTAGGTTACCTGGGAGGCAATTTATTGATTCATAGATGCAAGTTAAATAAGATGTAATCTGTAAATTTTATGTCCTGATACGAGTAAATTGCATCCTCATCCGAGAATTAGATTTATTTTTGATTTCATTTTCTCTTTTCCAACAAAGTAATAATAAATTAAATTCAAATAATAAAACTATTGTCAAGAAAGCAACTACTAACAGCTTATAACCACGTGGAGGACTATTAACTAATTTACTCTCCGGAAACAAGCAAGGGACCATCCCATAAATTCTAGTAAGGGCCCTAAGAAAGTGGCAAATCATATCTGCGTCCCTCCAAGATAAAAATAAAAATAGTGAGCTACACGTTATAATATCAATAGAATATCAACAAATTAATTTAAGAGAATACAAAAAAAATTGACAAATACGTACCATTATTAAATCTTTAAAGTATTCAGATAATATTGCTTATAAATTGAATTGTGGCGTGCGTGGATGGCGTAGTGGAGGGACAGAGCAAGCGAGTTGCATCCGTGAGACTGGAATCAATATCAAAGCGTGGCGTGGCCTCGTAGGCGCCCCAGTGCCCGTGCTCCACCGTGCTCACTTCGCACGACTCCTCCTCCGTCACACGCTGTATATCTCCGAACGCGCACGCTGACTATTCGTTATACATTCGTACCGGGGAAATACTGATATACCTCTTGTGACGCTGTAGGGATTGTACATTTCAGACAATTTTCGATTCTGTGATATCATTTTTACTACGCTACGCAAATACGAACTGATGGACCAGAGTAATTTATTTTAGATAATATAAAAAATATATAAATAGATCCATAGCTGATAAAGATAATAGGAAAACAACGTGAAATAGGTTTACATAAAATTTCAGTGTAGTTCATTTTGAAATTAAAATATATTAATGGTAAGAGAATATGTGTTTAATTTGAAAACGTTTACTAATTTCTCCTGTTCCAATACGTTCACCAATTGTATATGATTTCTTCAAAATATTTTCCTTAACACGAAAGGAGAAAGGTTTCAATACTCTCTAAAATTACGTTGTATTTGATAAGTTAACTGAATCTTCCTTTATTATGTTCTTATAGGAAGGCGGTATCTGGATCGGAGAAACGAAAGTACACGCAATAATTCCATCGAAATGCATAAAAAATTCCATAAAACGAAATGATGAATAAGGTATATTGTCAGAGTGCCAACGAATGTAATATTTATTACTCGTATTTTTATTACGCAAATCTGAGTAGTATAACTTATATATATATATATATATATATATATATATATATATATATATATATATATATATATATATATATATATATATATAACTAATGTAAAACTAACCTGAGATGATCGCGAAAGTTTAATAAAGTAAATGAGAAAATGCTTTGTAAGTTGAAGTGTAAATCTGAAAAGTATATTCTAACGATATGGCCGACTATAGCAATTAATTAGCAATTATTAAATTACCAATTATTTAAATCAAGAATTCAGGTAATGAATCTGATAACCGTTTCGCCATCATTTAAAGATTTTTTTTGACATCCTATAAAGATTGCTGTAACTGTAATTTGAACTGCACGTAGACCAAGTTGAGGATAGCATAAAACCTAACACTACTGCATGTTACATATATGCAAACAACCAGAATTAGAAGTCACATTCCAACGTGACAAAATCGGATCTTGTTAGAACCATTCCGTGGTGACCTAGAGCTTAAGGGATAAATTCTATTATATTCTGTGCTTTTCAAATTTAATATCGTAGAATCTTATTTATAGAAAATAACTGGGACAGGGATCCCGATAGTTGAATAACCAAATGATACTGAAGACACAAAACTTTATTAGTATTCTATATTAAAATTAATTTCTAGAAGTATTTACAAAGCCATAAGGGGCGAGTTTCAATTACTACAAAAACGCGTAAGGGGTAAGTCATCACTCAACAAAGATGCGCACGCAGATGGGCGACGGGCACATGTTTCCCGGACGATTACAACATGTTGACTGCACGTAATATTTCATAATATTCTACTGAATTAAGAAAATAACGTAGTTGACTATTCCGCAGTACAGATCTCTTCACATTACGGCATTACAAACTAACTTAATGTGGCAGAATAAAACTGTAAATAAAATAAAAATATTAAATGATAAACTGATCCGAACAAAATGGAGACACAGATAAATAGAAAACCATAATCAGTCCAAACAACTCACACTCATTATGATTATTAATTCTCCATAGGTTATCAATTAATTTATCGATGAATACATAAAAACCTATCAAGTAAGTTTTTTTGTATTTTATTTAAAAAGACCAAATAATGGCAGAGGAGAAAGGGTATGTTTCTCACAAATCAAAACCAAACGTACCTGTCAATTATGTACTGTTGCAGTGTTAATACTCGAAACCACGTTATTCTTTGAATGTAGAAGTGCAAACATTACACCACGGAAAGAATTTTCGAACCTTGAAACTAACAATAACAGGCATTGTTAATATGACTATTATGACAAAATTGCTAAGAAATTTTGCAAATTCATGCGAAATTTTGATAATTTTTTGTTGTATTCTTCAGGTTTAACACGTTTTAATCGTTATTTTGTTTTTATTTTTCGAATGCTTTCTTGATCTATTTGAATAACACAAAGGAATTCCCTAATATTTTACACATCCAGTCTGCTAGCCGGCTGCTGTGAAGTGTAACGTCGATAATTCTAGTAACTCCTCGGGTCATAAAATACTTGAAAGAGTTCTTCCCAATAAGTATCTGGAGTAAGTTGGGCCAGGACGATGGATAGAGACATCCACATAACTGAGTTTTATGGGCCATATTATATTTTATAGCGCATGGGAAGATTTACTTGGGTTATTTTTGGACAGATGGAATCCATTTTATTATCGACTTTAAATTTTAATAAGCTTGAATGCAATAACAAATTTAATAAAATTTGAAGTAATATCAAATAATTTGCAATACAATCGTTTGTATTGGAGAGGGGTCGAAGGGGATATCTTATATTAATATTGTACATGTCCATTTATAATTCAAACATCATTGCGTACGTAAATTGTGTCCTGAAATATATTTATATTACAAAATTATTAATAAACTTTGTAAATCAAACATTGAAAATAATTTGTCATTCATTAATTATTTCTGAGCACGCTTCATGAAGAGATTAACATGACATTAAAAGTACAGATTTTTTGAACGAGATATTATTCGAAATATATCATTCTTAAAATCACCGACACAATGGATGTCATAAAGTAAGTTACCATCTTAACTTTTTTCTTTCAAAAGTTGCTGTGGTACAAATTTTTTTTTCGAGAAATATATATTCAAACCAAGGTATATTTTTGCTACATTTATAATAATAAAATAAATGATACAAAAAGTATTTTAAATTTATTTTTATTCAAATATAAAACATTCCTAGTATAATTCAAGTCACAATTAATTACTTAGTGGTATTTAGATATTTTTCTTCATACTTGTAATTAGTTCTCAATAGCTGTACCCCCCCCCACTTCTGCATCTAATTTCTATTCTTAACTAACCAAAAATTATTCTGCTTCTCATGATTGTCAAAAACAATTGTGAATTAAGCATAAATTTAACTAATGTGCCTATAATGTTTCACGAAATGTACGAGCATCATTATAAAATGTACTCTCAAAATGTTCACCAAAAATAAAATAAATTAAAATAAGTTATACTTGTTTATAATAGTTCAATATACATAGTGAATATTGTACTCGTATATCAGAATTAAATGCAAAATTATAAAAACTATGATATCCTTTTAGATACCCGGCTGAATTTAATGACATACTCTCGACAATTTTGTGAAGTGCTGTATTGAGATATGACAAGAAGCTTCAAAAGTCACCACCTCCCCTCTACATTTTCTTTAATTCGAACACTGATGATGAGTCATACGAATGACCGTTGCCAAGGTCAGCCGCATTGAGCGGTCGCATCTCTACTCGGTCATGGAGTGTTAACACGCGTCACCACCAGGCAGCGCTGCGAGTCATTGCGGAGCGCTCGCTGTGGCGCTGCTCGGGAAACGCCGCCTGCCGTTATACCTCATCTGCATAGCACAACAGAGGCATACGCTTTGTGGAGCCGATCGAGTTTAGCAGCGATTACCCGCTTTCTCTGTCCACCGCCATCCCTCTCTCCTGTCCTTTAACTCACCTCGCATTGGAAATGTGTCTCTCAGGCACGTGCGCGAACCCCTACGTAAGAATATTTTGTGTCCTTTACATTAGCGCTGTCCTGTTAGAGACCCGCGAGTTATAATACAGTTTATATCAAAATATTCATCAAACGTTACGGAGTACAACTTTGTGTTAAAGGTCTATGTTGTCAAAATTAATTTACGTGACATGTCTGAGAGAAATTAAAAACTTTTGTACGGAATTACCAAATCTTACATTACAATATGAAAACATTTTATTATGATACTAATTATTAAAAAATACTTTAAAACAAATACACTATTTAATTTTTCCTATTAGAAATAATATAAATTTGTTGATGAGAATAAAAATATTGCGTTATAAGTAAATAAATATGAACCATCAGTTTTATTCGTCGGGCAACATTTTACAAACCTATCCCATGGCAGTCCGATCGATCAAAAGTTTTTCTTAAATGGCCCGCGGACTAAGAGAAGTTGGACAGCACTGCTTTACATATTCATTCCAGACATCTTTTATTTTCATTTATTTGACATCAAAAAGGATTTTTGTCTACTATATAATAGTCATTACAAGGATCACATTTTTCTGATCTGTTTATTAACGTCTACCACTATATTATAAATCTTTATCTCACGATCTTTTCATGTAGGTTTAACGTACAGAACGTTGTGCATGTGAAATACTAATTACATAAACAAGTCGACAAATAATTGAACCCTAATAATATTTTGCTTTACGAATCTACTTTTCAGAAAATATTCCCGTATAGTTTTTATCTTTATAGCATATTTATGTCAAATCTTTATCAAACACTCTCTATTCCGTGGAATTTATCATTACAATCTTACGAGACTTCACAAAAATTCTGCTCTTATCCCATATATGAGATGCTCTTTCGTTATCTTTCTGGCTTACACAAGTTTCTACCTCAACTCTTCCTATTCTTCTGAGTTATATTCTGTATTTTTTCCTACTTATTCTATATCCTGTCCTTATTTCAATTCGAATTTGATTTATATCGAAGTCTTCCAAGGCCGAAATCAAAACTATAACATCCTTCAAGGATTTTCATTTTTATTACATATTTCTATTTTTGTTATTGTGGTCCCTCTTTAATGGTATTCTATAAACTCTTCGAGTTCTTTTTAAGTTTTGAATAAAGCTGTAACGCGCCCCACATTTTCTAACAATACATGTCACTCCTAATACCTTATTCATAACTTCTCTGGTCCATATTTTCTCTCTAGGACCGCCGCGCTCAGAGTTCTGTGAAGAGTGTAGCTCTTTGTTGTTTCAATATTTTTTCGCAAAGGAAATCCTCTCTGACTCTTAAACACTGCCACTCCTTTTCTTTCGTATTTCTGTCGAAAGATATTTCAAATCAAGTCAGTAAAGAAGGTGTGGTCATACTGTCCGTACTTATTATCCTTCCGTTGTCCCCATTCCTAACTAACCCACACCTCCTTATACAATTCTTTATTTCTCGCTTGCTCCCCCTCTTGTTTCCGTTGACTACGATCCGTGCAGCGCAAACCACAGATTCGCAGAGCAGTTCGTTTGTGACCGGATAATACGTGAAAATGGAGAATGCACGTCAAATCAAACGTCATGGGTCGTATGCTTCGAAATAGAACTTTTGTCTCCGTTTTCACTACATTACTATAGATCAGAGTACTGTCAGAAGCGATTAATGTGGAAAGAAAAAAATCGCATTGACGTATCTGATGCTATTTATTTACTTATTGAAAATTTTATGGATATTGTTCCCATCGGAAAGATGAATTCCATCTAGGAACCACCGATGCATTCTTTCGAAATAGTCTGTCATAGCATCTGCCACATAACAGGTCCATTATCTCGGCTGTCGAGATGTTTTGTTTTCATATCGTAGACGATGGAAAACTTCTGTCAATCAAGACTATACCTTTTACAAAAATTGAAGAAATTCTACACATCATTCAACGTATATCATTATGTAGACGTTTAAATAAATATCTCAGAATACGTGAATGAGATGTAAGAATGAGATATTTATTTTTGACTTCTATGTCAACTAAAGGACTTGCATATTGTCTACATATGCACAGTACAATCAATATGACCCAAAGTTAATCCACTTATTTTTTTACTATTATTGTTTAGTTTTCAGTCCGAAGACAGGTTTGAACCATCTCGCGTTTAAGCAACCCCCGTCGTCTTTGCACATGATTATACAAGGCAACAGTAGTGATGAGGGTGAATGTATGTATTTAGATTCAACCCATGTTGGTTTTCCGTTTCCTTCCAAGGGTACAACAAAAAACCCATACCTGGGACACGAACCCAGAACTTTCTGTTTCAGGGGAGACCATATCCTCAACCTGACTGAGCCTCAGGGCAATTTCTTAAACGCACACAATATACTCGTAAACGAAACACACAAATTCACGTAGGACAGTTGTGAATTAACCTCTTCTTTCATGTGCGGTTAACGCGCGATGAAGGGGAAAGGGGTTTCCCCGCCGCCGCCGCCGCCGCCACCGCGTGCTCGTCTCTTGTCTGCAGTCACTCGACGGCGCGCGCGCGCGCGCGGCGGGGAAACCCCTTTCCCCTTCACGAGCCGCTCACGATCTCCTTCCCCTTCCAAGATGCTATCGGCAGTAAGCACAGCAGCAAGCCTCTCTCTGAGGTGGTTTCCCTTCCCCCATGTCGTTCCCACATCCCACCTCCTTCCTCGCGCTTCCATTGTTTCTCGAGCGGTTGAGATTGGCCCCGGTGCGGCCGTCGCTTTGCAGCTTCTGCCGACACCGTCTCCGGCGCGAATACAAAAGGATGACTGCAGAAATGCGCAGGAGGCGGCGGCAGCGGCAGCGGCGGTTCGCTCGCCAAGAATGAGGCGCAATGCTCGCTTCTGTATTCGACGCGAAAGGGTATCGTCAGTTTGTAAGAGAAGTTTGTTCAAGAACAGGCTACCTAGAGGAGAGTAACAAAACACCACACATCTAGATACAAAACATCGATTACCTGAGACTCACCCGTAAGTCTCTTGGGCCGCCTCATGTCCAGTGTTTTCATGTCCAGTGTCACTTCTGGTTGTGACATGGGGATATAAAGAGCAGAAGTAAAAGAAAAGGTGAAGATGTGTTTGAAATTATCAGTTGTGGGGTTCAAACGCTTAGCGAAGATAAGTGATTACGGGGATCGATTGAAAAGTGAACGAGGATAAATACACAAGGACACATTTCAAAAAAGATTCACTGTATAATACATTCCATTGATGCATTAAAATATTATAGTACTCAAAAGGTAATTCAGTCTACAATGGGATTTTGTGGTTCTGTTTTGTAAGACTTTCACATACGGCATTCCATTTAAATAAAAGAGTGCTTCGATGATACATTCTCCTCTAGTGGAAAACATGTAATACATCAACTTCTGTCAGGAGTACATAGATAACATGAAAAGGTCAAAGTTCAAGTACTATGAGGTATATTTCTTAATTCCATTAGCAAGAACAACTTTTTAACAGATGGAGGTTCTCAGGTTATTCATCGCAAAAATAGTAATGCGTGTGTCACAATGCTTCATGAAAATGCGAGAGAAACTTAGCAAGGTATTCAGATTACAAGAAGGTGCTTTTCAAGAAGACTTGATATACAACTTCGTTAATCAACGAATTGAAACGTTCTTTCCACTTCTTAATGATCGACTTCTATTTACGTGTCAATGTGAAAAATAATATTACATACGTGCCAACGAAAAAAAATAAATACGAAATGTAAATAGGAAAATATGAGATTGTGATTCCTGTACGTAAATACAATGTAATTTAAAATCTAATTGCATCCTTTGCTCATATTTTTAATATAAGTTGTGTATTTTTTTATATTTATCGTTTTCATTCTGTGACTTATGAACATGAACTGTATTATTGAATTTATATATTATTTTGTTGTTATAACTGTGTAATAACGGTCTCAACCCACCATATTGTACGATATTTTAGCTTTGTTTCCCTGAATCACAAGCGTGAAATAACGGGATGGTCCTTATCTTGCTACCCAGTGATAGAGATAATATATACAATAACATCCTTTTGTGTCTAACCTGGTACTTTATTATTATGATTTATTCTTTGTTGTATGTTATACACTAGAGGAATAAAACTTTTAAATAAATTTTGAGGTATAATTTGCATTTATAAATAAAGGTTTCGTATAAAATTTTCCTCGAGTTTTATGAATTATGTCGAAATTTCATTCAAAGAACATTCAATTCGAGGTTTAACGAAGCTAGTTAAGCAATCTATTATTCTACATTTTTACAGGTAAAACGTCTCTTCGCAAGTCTGTAAATAGCAATAAAAATCAAAAGGGTGATGTGATTTACGTAATCAGTTAGATAATGGGTATTAAATTCCGAGACCGTGAAGACGAACACCCATTTGATTGATACCACTACTTCTAGGTTTCATGATTCTTGTTTACCTGCAAATCGGTTTCAAAATTTCTTTTACCTTCCTTGTCCCTATTCTTGAATTTACAATTTAGATATTTTAAAAACAAACATATCTTTTGAACTTGACTAAGAGTGAGTCTGTCAAGAAATAATTGCTTTTTTCTTAGCATAACGACTTTACGATTTCAGTAAAAATGTACAGATATTGTTACGATTTAGATTCAGAAGTTCTGCGCCTTACATCTACTGACACAGGTGTCAGTAAATAAGACAAAACAATATATGTGAGTTATAAAAAGTTCATTGCACTCAAGACTTGGTCTCTACTACCAACTTGACTAATGAAGGCAATTAATCGATTCAACGGATTATGTCCAAGATACCATTTTATACTTGCTATGGTAAATGTTTTCGTAATAAATGGAGACAAGGATGTAAACAGAAATTCCGATGACAAAGTCATGGCAATACAGGGACGCAAAGAGAGGAGCACTGCACAACGTGCAGCGTGAGCCGTGCGACTCACCGGGTGCGGCGCTGGCTGCTCGGGGGAACTAAGGCCCCCCTCATCAACCTCCTCACGACCAAAAGACAAACACGCAAACACGACACCGAGGACCTCCACTGAGAGCTGATCTGCAGTAGGCACCTTGGGACTCACCCATCTCGTCGATGATGGGCGCCATGCGCAGCGTGACGCCCACCAGCAGCACGCTCATGAGCAGCAAGAGGCACGCCGTTGCGATGATGGTCCAGCGCGCTCGTTTGGGCAAGTCGTCAGGGTCGAGCACGTCGCCGGGGCGGTGGCGAGGCCGGGTGGTGGCGGCTGCGGCTGCCGCGGTCGCCTGCGCCGCCGCCGCCTCGGCCGCCGCCGCCGCCACGGCCGCGCGCTGGCGACGCCGGCGTTGCTGTTGAGCGGTGACCCGTTGCTTCCGACGGCGTTTCTTGCGCGCACGAGACGCGGTCGCCGTCGCCACCACGGGCAAAGTGTCCAACGCGTCCATGTCTTCGGCTCCGGCAGCCACCACGGCCAGGTCGTCCTCGCATTCCATCGACAAGGACACGTACTCGGTGTCCAGTTGGTGATGGTGGTGATGGTGCAGGTGCAGCAGGGGATCCCCCGCTGGCGCCGCCCTGTCGCCATGGACAGTCAACCCCTCGCCTTTTCTCTCAACCCTTAATGATCCCCATAAAAGAGTGCTCATGCATTTGCGTATCATGTTCCCAAAGAAAAGATTGCACGCTGTGAAAAAAGAATGAAAGATGAAACCTGATTTGTTATGTAAATTAATTCGTGTTGGAATTGTTTCTTTGTAAACTAAATGCTTTTCAAAATGAATGATATGATTGAAATAACTTTAAATGTATTACTATTACAAACTATCCATGAACAGATAATTTTAACCACATGTATGGTATCGAAAGTATCGTGGTAGATAAATTAAAATGAACTATATATTTATATTACTTGAAAAACTTCATTTTTTCCCTTAACAATACTATGATGTATTGTTCTCGGTAAGAAATACAAAAGGTGAATTTACGTGTGCGTCAACTCTAGAATCATTTTCTAAATAATAGTGCATTTACTGAAGATTATATAGTGTACCTACTAACTACATTAACCATGTATGACGGCAGTATCCTTCTTTTAATGTCGTATCATTTGTAAGTGGAGTAAAAATTGCTTAGTACTTAAGTCCGAGATATTATACTTCTAGAAAATGGTAGATGTTATTAAAAGCATGTTGGGTATTTCCATGAGATAATTTGCTTTCTGTTTATGATTCCTTTTACATTTACATTTTATTAACAAAATTAACATCACTAATAATGAAAGTTTATTTAGTATGTGACTACATAATAAATTATATGTTTTATTTCGAAAATGTTCGATAGATGACCAGTAAATTAAAATATTGACACCAGTCATTTACTAACCGCCCGCTAATATGACCCATAATTCGTGGAATTTTATCGGCAATACACATTTCGCGGCGTAGGTTTCAGCTGAAAAGTTCTAAAATCAAGTTGTAAAAGTCATTTCAGTAGTAAAAATTTATATTTTATTATTAAGCTTAATTCCACCGGTTTTTACTATAATTAACAAGCAGCGAAAAGTTTAGTTTAGTTATTGAAAGTATTTGATAAATATGGCGACATAAACAATTTAATAAGCTATTTTATCAGAGTGATGAATTAGATCAAATAATAATATAATCACAGGCAAATGTTCAACTGAATAATCCATAAATAGAATATATATTCTGCAAACTTTTTCTTTTGAATCGAATAAATATATATTTAATTCTATAATTGTTTTTGGTTTAATTGCTCTTTTAACACTAATTGAAAAAATAAAACTTAATTAAATTTGTAATATATGTAGCCAAGTCACCCCTTTTCTTGTTTACCTTTATGTAACGAGTTCTAATTCCCATTCATTTCAAAGTATACAAAGGGTTCTAATGACCTTGACGTTGGCGAGCTTCAAAGACCCGATAACAAAAGTACATATTAATACGCACACGACAAGGATAACGAACATTTAGCGAAGTGTTATATATTACCTGCGCGACGACGACGACGACGACGACGACGACGACGACGACGACGACGACGACGACGACGACGACGACGACGACGACGACGACGACGACGACGACGACGACGACGACGACGACGACGACGACGACGACGACGACGACGACGACGACGACGACGACGACGACGACGACGACGACGACGACGACGACGACGACGACGACGACGACGACGACGACGACGACGACGACGACGACGACGACGACGACGACGACGACGACGACGACGACGACGACGACGACGACGACGACGACGACGACGACGACGACGACGACGACGACGACGACGACGACGACGACGACGACGACGACGACGACGACGACGACGACGACGACGACGACGACGACGACGACGACGACGACGACGACGACGACGACGACGACGACGACGACGACGACGACGACGACGACGACGACGACGACGACGACGACGACGACGACGACGACGACGACGACGACGACGACGACGACGACGACGACGACGACGACGACGACGACGACGACGACGACGACGACGACGACGACGACGACGACGACGACGACGACGACGACGACGACGACGACGACGACGACGACGACGACGACGACGACGACGACGACGACGACGACGACGACGACGACGACGACGACGACGACGACGACGACGACGACGACGACGACGACGACGACGACGACGACGACGACGACGACGACGACGACGACGACGACGACGACGACGACGACGACGACGACGACGACGACGACGACGACGACGACGACGACGACGACGACGACGACGACGACGACGACGACGACGACGACGACGACGACGACGACGACGACGACGACGACGACGACGACGACGACGACGACGACGACGACGACGACGACGACGACGACGACGACGACGACGACGACGACGACGACGACGACGACGACGACGACGACGACGACGACGACGACGANGACGACGACGAGTCGGAGCCTGTTTTCAAAACTATTGAATGATCTCTCTCTGAAGTCTAAGCAAAATTAATAGACTCAGGTTCGGCATTAATTTGAATTAATTAATTAATTAACATGGTGGTAAAAAATAGAAATTGTTTCTTATAATCATTACCTAATAGTTTCAACGAATTAAGTCATAATAGTACTATTTTCATTCTTCGGAAAAACTGATTCCATTAGCATCGCTACGATTCCTACTTTATTACTTATTCCTGACTTATAAGCTGATTAAATGTCATAACTGATTATGAATAATTATGGCAAAATCATAATCGATTACTTTTTAATTTTGTAATGAATGGCGGTTTAAAAAATATATTTTATCCAAATTTAAAGTGTTCTATTGGAACCATTGTAAGTTACAAATAATTTTATATAATCATTTCAAATTCTAAATAATTTTTTTGCACTTAGAATGTTTATTATTGACATGTCTCTATTAGTCAATACAATTTTAAGCAAAATTATGGACTATTCCTTAGCCCTTAGACATTTGACTTTTCTTCTTCTAGTCCACAGAGAACGCATTTGAAACAACACAGAAGTCAGCGGAGCTCCCGATGTGCAGAATGACAGCTCATATCAACTCTCCTTTGCGTTTCATGAGCTACACGCTGGACGTGAATGGAGTTTGTGGACACGGTAGGTCACTTTCGGGAGTGCTCCAACGAGACACTTCATTATTATGTGAAGTAGGAGTGATAAATCATGTACCGCCACAATGTCAAACCTAACATGACATGTTCCAACTTGCGTAAACTGCTGTTGTTTTTTCTTGTTTTCTCTTTCAGACGTATAAATGTTACACGAATCACTTGTTTGTACAATTTTCATGGTAAAAAAATATCAACCATAAAAATATTTTTTATTTTTATACTAAAACATCTGAATAAGAAAAATTAAGTTCATGAAAAATTTAAATAGTTATTCTTTAGTGTGACATTGAAAACCTGCTAAATATCTTATTCTTTTATTTGTACAAATACTAGTCGCATTTACAGTAAATGTACGTTTCTTACATATTTCATAAAAAGTCGTTTCTTTTCAATATTTACGATATTCAATTAAATTACAGTGGAGGTGAAATGTCTGCATTCCGCTAGAATTGTTTATTTTTATACGATAAATAATCTTAAAAAACAATAACAAATTATTTCCAACCAGTTAGGAAGCTAAATTAAAGATCAATCTATATAACCCTGATACCGGCTAGACGAAATGTTTGAAGAACTATAATATTCTCTATTATATTATACATTCGCTATATTCATATTATATAAATATATTTATATAAGTGCTAAATTTATATCAATACATTATATTATAAATATGCCTTATGTGTAAATATTTTTTCGGAAACAATACATCAAAATTTCGATCTCCGATTCGAAATAATTGTTCAACAAACAATAAAAATGCTAAACAGAAAACAAGTTACCCGTAAAGTAATGTGAAGTAGGAGGAAATTGAAAATTATACCACAAATTCCGTTACTGAATGCTGGTATTGAATAGTTTAGTACTAACTCATTTAAAAATCTATTAAAATAACAATTTTGATTTTAAGAAAGATTTTTCCCATGGTTATTTTTCAACGCATCTTATTCTCGATTATTCGATATTTTATTGTAGAGTGTTAATTACAAAATAACATATTGTTTGTCATTGATCAAAATTATGATGAAACATTCGAAGTATGTCATTAAAAAATATTTTTTAAATTACAATAATTTGATTAAACTTAACATAATCTAATCTGTTATACATTTTTTCCAAACAGATTTATTTTGTTTTTTAAAATACTATTTTATGTTCTACAATATAATCACTATTATTTTATCTCAAAATACCAAATAAATATGACTATTTATTAGTGACTCAGTCTTTTATGTAGAAATAATCTCGTCGTAGTTTTTGTGATTACTATTTACGGGACTTAATTTACGTGTTTGACGTTTATGTTTTTTATCCTCTAAATGACCCGTTGCTGCTCCAACATACCATTCATTACTCAACGCCGTATATAATTATGGAACTCAAACAAAGCTTTTTCAACAGAATGAGTCTGGGAACTAATAATCTAGACAATTACATTTCGGGCGTTATAACATTTGCTCTCTGTGGAGTGACATCGGAAACATTTACTCTGAATTACAAATCAATCGATGCTGCATAATGGACCCAACATTAGCCAAGCCTTTAATAGCAAAAACCACGTAATCGCTCCGAAAGGATTCAAATGCATCCGTCTGCACTAAAGGTATTATTATTTTTGGAGTCATGGAATAATATTGCCTAAACGAGTTCAGCTCATATTACCTGAGTCTAATTGCAAAGTGGGTCCATCCGTGACCCACTGCCTCATGGCTTGGTATTTTGAGATAAAATAATAGTGATTATATTGTTGCACATGAAATAATATTTTTTAAAACAAAAAAGAATCTGTTTGGAAAAAATGTATAACAGATTAGATTATGTCAAGTTTAATCAAATTATTGTAATTTAAAAAATATTTTTAATGACATACTTCGAATGTTTCATCATTATTTTGATTAATGTTAAACAAGATGTTATTTTGTAATTAACATTCTACAACAAAATATTGAATAATCGAGAATAAGGTGTGTTGAAAAATAACCATGGGAAAAATCTTTCCTAAAATCAAAATTGTTATTTTAATAGATTTTTAAACGAGTTAGTGCTAAAGTATCCAATACCAGCAATGAGTAACGGAATTTGTGGTATAATTTTCATTTTCATCCTACTTCACATTACTTTAGGGGTAACTTGTTTTCTGTTTAACACTTTTATTGTTTGTTGAACAATTATTTCGAATCGGTGATTGAAATTTTGATGTATTGTTTCCGGAAAAATATTTATACATAAGTCATATTTATAATATAATATATTGATATAAATATAGCACTTATATAAATGAGATCTGGCCATCGAGATATTTCTCGACGATCTCTCTACTAGATTCCATTACATTTGAAGACTTAATCCAATTTTTGCCTGAGAAATAAAAAGTATATGACGTGTAGTGTCTAACAGTGCGATTTTTTCCCTCCGCGTCTTGAACTTCTTCGTAATTGACGTATGCATATAGCATATTCTTTGAAGGGTGGGAAACAAGGCTCTATGAAATATTCATTGGTTTTTCTCACTTCAAAATCATTCGTTTATGATACTATAGAAATAACACATGCACTCTACAACTCTACAAAATAAAATAATTTTTGCAATTGTACCAAATTCAAAAATGTATTATGTACTTCCTGTATCTCATATTTAAGATAAAACTATGAGTTGTATTGAATTCACAATAAATGTAGCAAGAGAGCGCTAGAAAATTTAGTGGTAATAAACGTATGAAGTATTATAAATCGCAAAGTTAAAAGATAAAATTTCAATGACCTTTTACTAATTTGTAGAGTCTTATTTTAAGCAAATATCTCATGAAAATATTCTTCAATATACAACGCGAGTGAATTTAAAATATTTCATATATTTCAATATTTCAAGCTGGACATACGTGGAATTATTAGCTGATGAATTATTTATAAATCATTATATATCGAAGTGATAACATGAAGAATGTATTTTATAGTGCGGCAATTTTGAATAAATATTTTGAACTTTAAAATATACTTCATGTGTGGAAAGATGTTTCATATATTTATACAGCCCAATTCCAGTGTAAATGTTGTTTTTGCTGTTCTGTATCATTTCATAATGGTATTAGTACACACGGACATTTTAATGGAACTCCTTGGAGTTGGGATCAAAATGAATCCTCTAGTCCTCGCGGTGAAAGAACAGAAAGAAGATGTAACCAGTGGCTCGGAAGCGCGGCGTTGTCGTATGTCTGCTGCGGGAAATGGCCTTGAGTAGCTTCACCCATTACAAACGGACTACAGTGGTATCCAGACTAAAAGACTTCTGTAACCGGTGGAAAAACTAACTTCAGGCGGACTCATTACAGTCAAAGGATAAAGACCAAGTCCTCTATCTGGCAGAGTTGGCGTATTAAATACTGCAGGTTCGACGAAGCGGCTGATTTAGACCACAGTATCCAAATGATAATTCACTCAGATTCTACTGCTGTGAGTGAAATGACCTATGTGTCTACGGCGAGAGTATGAATCGGCAATCTCGCAATGCTGGAATTGGTTCCTCGAGCTTTACGTCGTCTTCAGGTTCCTACATCGTGTCTATTCTTTCACCGCGAGTACTGTACTTAAAATTCCTCTGAAGACAACCCTTGGGGAAAACCCTATCCTTGAAAACCCTTCTCCCTTCCCACACGCATCCCAAAGCGAAGCAACTACTTGCGAGTGAGCGGGACTGGAGCAGCACGACGCGCTGAGCACCACATGGTGATGCACTCGCCGTTGCTGCAACTGGTTGGCAAAGTAATTGTAGTTATGGTAGCCCTGATGGTGCGGTGGAGGCGATCGCGCTGTGCTGGGCCCTGCAGTGGGAGCGTCCTCCTCGAAGGTCTCCTCCAACCCTTCGTCCATCTCCACTTCCACCGTTGGCACCATTGGCATTTCAACCTCATCGGGGCCGAACTCCGTCTCTTCATCGCGCAAAGCCTCCAATTCATCACCGTATGGATACCGATGACGATGATGATGATGGTGGCGATAGCGTTTACGGGGGAAGAGTCCCGACGCCAAAAGTGCACCATCCGATTGGCGCTTGCGATGATGCCGATGTTTGTGATGGTGGTGATGATGGTGATGATCATTGAAGGATGACGATCCCGTGGAGGTCGAGGCGAGGCGTTGGTGCCGATGCGATGAACCCGTTGGAGGCGGGCCATGGTGGTGATGGTGATGATGTGCGTGGTGATGGGGGTTCTCGTCACTGTGACTGCGTTGCCGCGCGGCACTGTCCTTGACTTTCTTGTCCTTGCTGGTGGATGCCTTGATGGCTACCACTTTGCTCTCCACCAACGCCGCCAGCACCGCCTCCAGACGGACTAACTCGTAGCCTCCGGTGGTGTTGGCGGCGGTCGAGGCAGCGGTCACCGCGCCCGGGACGTCGTCGCCTTCACCCTTCGGTGGCAGCGATGGGGCTTCGTCGCCCGACGGATACTCGAGGTCGTCCGTGGACACGGCCTTGTCCGCCACCTCGGCGCCCGGCCTCATGCCCGGCGGGGGCTGCTGGAGGTGTTCGTCGCCGGCGTCTTCGCAGTTGGCAGCGCCTTGCGGAGGGGAGGCGGCGTGGTGGACGTCTTGGTCGTTCGCATCGCCGCCCTCGACGTCGCCGTCACAACCGCCGTCGCCGGCCACAAGCGCAGCTGCAGCAACAACAGCAGCCTCCGCCGCCGACTCCGCATCGCGAGGGGCTTCTGTCGCTTCCGCCGCCTCCGCTGCTGCCGCCGCTGTTCCAGCCCCCTCCGCCGCCCCCGCCGCCGCCTCTGAGTCTGCGTCCTGCTGCCGCTGCGTGGCCCCGGCTGCCCCGCGCGCCGGCGGGTCGCCTCACATGGCGGGGGCGCTGTCACGGCCGCCGCCTCGCGCCGCCCGCCGCCGGTCAGTGCGGCGCGTCTCGTCGCCTTCCGCTGCCGCCACGCTGTCCCGCCCCTCGCATCACGCGCTCCTCGGCAAATCGGACACACTGTTGATCTTTCCGCACTGGGCTCACGGCACCATCGCAATGCTAATACTTGCGAAGTTCACACGGATCGTGGCGAACAAACAATCAAATTCGCAAAACACTTGTTACGCTGAAACACTCTCCCAATAGCTCACTTTCAAACTCTGCTTACTCCTCGTCCAACTGCACGATAATTTAGAACACTTTTTCTTAGAAATATTCACAATCTCCACTGTAGACACAACAATAAGGATTTAATAAAGATTCTCAAAAATCTTATATTAGTTAAAGCTTCAGATTCCTAAGTTAAAATTGATCTATACAAAGGCTTTAAATTGAGCTTCTTCAAAAATGGAAAAGTACAAAATACTAGCTCCTTTTACTTCATGTTTGCTTCACTGACATTGCTGTATTATACGAATTGTTAACTGTTTTTCGATACATACTTACGGATTAGCTCAAACATCATTTTCAACATATCTAAAAAGTTAATGAAAATTTTTTAAATTTCACATTCACTGTTACCCAATACTCGTGAATATTGATACATCATGAACACTACTGAGCACATGCTGAAGCTTAGAGGGACCGGGACTTGAGACAAACACATTGCTTTGAATCTTCATGCACTGAACTTCACTGAGGGCATTTTGCACTCCATTGGTACGCCATCGATGACGGTGAGTTCGATGCTGTCTTCAGAGCGAAAGAGATGAACTCTTTCAGTTATGTGATGAGAGGCCGTAGAATTATATTGGTTTCTAAACACAGGAAACCAGATTTGGAAGCCAGTAGAACCTCGCCTTCTGTGAAGAAGATGAACAATCTTGTGATATTCTTCTGATAACTCATCAACACATGCAATTTTCACCTTTCTACGTCTACTGAAACGTTCAACTACAAAGACGTGCATCCAAGCAAAATGAGATAGTTATCTTCACTTAGGAATAATTGAATTAAGGCAGTGCAAGGGGAAAGAAAAGTATTACAGAGATATCATGTATTTACGTCCAAATAATTTATTGGCAAATATAGATTTTTAACGGAACAATGGTCCTGTCTTCAGATTTCTCACCATTAGTTACAAAATTTATTGTGTTATCAATAACTAATATTTTTTTATAAATTTAATAAATATTAAATATTAAGGTGTAATTTCAATATTTCGATTATTGACGACTAACGACGTACATATCTTATATTTATTTTAACATCACCTTTTTCTATTCTTTCTATATTAATTTTTCACGTATTCTCCAATGAGGTCAGTGTATTTTAACAAATTGTGTTCCAAATAATAGATAATTTTGAAAAGAGGAAATCAAGGAAATTCATAAAGAAATAGTAGACAATTTCTTTATTACATCCAAGAATAGGAGCATACGTGTTGGTCATCTTCCTAACAACAACTTGTATCCGTATGTAGTACTTTATGTATTCATTAGATACATGATGAATAATTCCATAGGGAATTATTTAAAGATTAATGTTAATTAAACAATGATTGGTAAGAAATTGCATTACAATGTGAGCATTAAGAAACATCAAAAATGATCTCTGTCCATTTTCAGAATATTTTCTGTTCGAAATGTAATATAATATACACTACAACGAAGAAACAAAAATAAGTAATTTTTAAGAGGTAGAGGAAACGAAGTGAGGGATGAAATTTTAAAATTAAATTTTTAATGATTCTTTTTCATTTGTTAAACAGTTTAATATATAAATTATCTAGTAATTAAACGTAACATAGTACACATGGGAAAGAAGGTAATTTTTTTTCAGTGCTGCACATTGACGGTATATCAAATCATCCTTGCAAACTAAGTTTTACCAAAATAAGATAAGTGCTTATAATAAAAAATATTGTGGAACCCTTTGTATGGCTACTGTACAAGTTACTTCTAAAATTTATGTTGCAAAATTACATTTCTATATCATTATATATCTGAAGAATAAGAAGAATATCAAGTAATATATTTGTGAAGAATTTGATATTAAAAAAAAAATTAATGCGACGGATCTCACGCAATATTAATACCAGTAGCTTGCATTTCAATCTGACACGGAGCTTCTCTCTCCAAAGTGCCAACGATAAGACAAATGAAATATTTTGTCGCTCACGTCGAATTTCTCCACTTGGGTGTTTAAGACATATGTTTCATCCGTGCCTTGGGTCTTGATCCTCCATATAACATCGTCTGAGATAACCACGAGGGTTCTCCGTGGACTTGGAAGACGAAAGATGTCCGGTGTGAAATATGACGAGCGTAACTCAGTTGAAAGAAGACTTCCTTGTTCCAAAGCGACGAGGAGAAAGAAAAATTCAAACCAAAGACGCTTGGAAGAAAGTCGAAGGTTGAACCGAGCCGGGATATCAGATTCAAAGGAAGAAAGTTTCTTCGACTGGACGCAACATACAAAGGCGTGGAGAGCGGGAAGCCATGTTGAAGAGATGAAAGAATGAAAAACGAGGAGAGTTAGGAGTGTTCTGACTTGAGAAACCGATTTTCTTTGATGCACGAATATCGTAAGAAATACTAATGAAGTTTGATATACAATTTTTCTATGACACTTGAAGAATCACAAATAGTTGACGTGATACAAAACAAAATAATGGAGAAAATATCTCTAAGTAAAAAGTTATCTTAGAGAAGAGTTATCGAGTTATCGTCACTCGATGTTTTATAGAATACACCAAAATTTAATTGAAATAAATAGTAAGAAAAAAACTTTTAAAATGTTTTCATCTAGAACACATTGTTGAGCCGTGAGTTTACAGAGTAGTGTGTTCTTAACACTTTTAAAAATATTTTAATAAACTGTTCTCTAATAAAATAAGGTCATGTTATTTCTTCATTAGTTAGAAGGAATTGATTTGTTTTCCTAGTGAACTTTACTTTCCAGGGAGATGGCAACGCTACTGTGCCACCCTTATCTGTGCATTGCGTGGACGAAGGTTACGAGTAGAAATACTTGTGCAGTCTGTCCTAACGCGCTTGAGTGAACACAATAGATCGATAGTTCGGTTACTGTAGAGGTCTGTCGGTGGACTGCGGGTCAGTGGCAGTTTAGAGGCGATGGTAGCTCAGAAAGAGCTGCTGGTAGTTGGGCTGAAGAAGGCTTAGAGTGAGGAGGAGGGATGAGTGGTACTCTTGTCTTCTACTGGACTCTCATGAATGGGGCTATGGAGAGCAAATAGAGCGTTCGTACACACTTAGTGGACTCGTCGGTTGCTTATTTCTTTGTGGATCTGATCGCATTCTATTAACGCACAATCATGAATTCTAATCATATGAACGTGTGATTGTTAATTTGTCTGAGTATCCATTACGCCCCATTAACGTACCGGAACCCTTAGACAAGGACTGAGTCAAGCGAGGACGTGCATCCTATTGGTTCCCGTTCGTGGTCATTGTGTAATATATTTATATATCCTTCTCCTACTTTCATCCTTTCTTCTTTGTATTATGTGAAAGACATCTAGTTGAGAACATAATTAAAATTTATCTTCCGGGATCAATTAATGATTTATTATTGGGAGGGACAGGATTTTTGTTTTGCTAAGAGCCATCGGAATTGAGAGAAATCAAAAAGAGAGTTAAGTAGCGTAAAATGTTTTCAGGGTATGAGATTCATCATATTCTTTTGGAAGAAATTAGATTATTACTCTTTAATACTTCAGACAATTTTTGTTTAACGTGATTTTGTAAAAAAAACTGTACAATAAATTCAACATTGTAATTATTGGTTACAATAAAAAATATGAATCCAGGCATTATTATAAACGAAAGACGTTGTATGCTTCTTGAGAGACGATCCTTTTCTCTCATACGCCATCATTGTTTTCTGAACGAATAACTAAGAGCTAGAGCTGGACATTTGCCGAGAATAATTTGATTTATGAAGTAAGAATTCCTCAAAAAGATTCATGTCCATTATTCCTTACATTGCGACACTGGCGCAATTTCAAAACTTTTTTATCACTTCTCCACTTTAGACTCGTCAGTGAAAATGATAATACGAGGAAAAGTTATTACAGTTGAAAAAAATTATTACTGACATTTACTAGAAAATTCCATTTTTACAAAATTATTGCCATTCATATTATCTTCAATTTTTTGCCAAAAGAAACAATTATAACATTTAATATTTATGTACACTACTGATAACAAAAAAGGGCCCATTTATTTTTCTAAGTCCCACGCTCTGACCAGTTTGGAATCTGTTATATTTGCAACCCCTTTCTCCTCCTGCTTCCCCTTCGACAGGGGAAGTTTCGTTCGACCAATCGTAGGTCTATTTGAAACGGCTCCCATATTTGGAAGAATAATAGTACCGCTGGTAAATCGTAACGAGATAAAATGTTTCATTACACCGCTATTAAAGAAATATTTTGTATTTTTTTATTATACACATTTTGGACTTCTATAACAAAAATATTCTGTATATTCTTGACTTCAATAAACTTTACCATTCTCTATATTTAAACGACATCTCGAGATTCGTTGTCTCGCAAGGTCTTCATAGGCAATGTAAAAGATATTAGAGTTTCTGTAAAAAACGTTTGCGTAATACTGTGATAAAATATAGTTTTTAACAGAATTTGAATATAATTGCAAGATATCGTATGGAATTGGTATAATTCGAATCACAAATTACTTATAAATATTCCTATAATTTCTTATATTTATACAGTGAAGTAAAGAAATCAAATCTCATTGCCTACAAGTGATGGATATGCCTTATGTTGTCTAATTTATATCCAAACAATATTTTCAATAAAAATACATTCATATAGCATTTAGATTTATCATATTATACATTTGGAGCACAAAATTTAATAAAGAAAAAAGTTATATGCACTTATTGAATTAAACTAACAGTATTCGTAGCATGGAAATGGCATTCGTATTTGTATGACTTGCTAAGAATAGAAATACAGAGATTGAAAAACTAAACGTCTTTATTACACTTGGATAGTTTTAGACCTCGTGTTTCTCTGTGGAGGGAGAACCTGTCTCACACGGAATGCTTGTCTGATCAGATAAGATAAGATATTGGAAACATTTGCTTTTAAATAAAGATGAACAGGAAAGAAAGACACAACGCGGAAAGAAACAAGGAAAGAAGGAATGAATGAAAGAAAGAGATAATGAAAGGAAAAGGAGGAAATAAAGACACAGAATGAAAGGAATGAAGGGAAAAAAAGAACCTATGCTATTAATATGAGTTAATACATTTTAATTTGATTGGAATAAATAAAAGGGATTTGTCTTTATTTATTTATTCATAACTGAAACGAGATTTTCATATTATTGATCTCTGATTATTTTTTTAGGTTGCACGATTACTACCAAATTGTTATATCGTGGATAAATATGTCACTAGAAGATGTAATTTATTTGTTCCTTAAGTAGTTTTATATTATTTATAACTCGAGAATTAAACTTTTGTTATTAGTTCATATTTTAGACAAACGTTTTCTATATTTATTTAATTCCTTTAACATATAAGAGAATCGCAAATTATGTGAAATTACTTTCAACAATACGCATCACTTGTAGGCAATGAGATTTGATTTCTTTACTTCACTGTATAAATATAAGAAATTATAGGAATATTTATAAGTAATTTGTGATTCGAATTATACCAACTCCATACGATATCTTGCAATTATATTCAAATTCTGTTGAAAACTATATTTTATCACAGTATTACGCAAACGTTTTTTACAGAAACTCGAATATCTTTTACATTGCCTATGAAGACCTTGCGAGACAACGAATCTCGAGATGTCGTTTAAATAAAGAGAATGGTAAAGTTTATTGAAGTCAAGAATATACACAATATTTTTTTATAGAAGTCCAAAATATGTATAATAAAAAAGTACAAAATATTTCTTTAATAGCGGTGTAATGAAACATTTTATCTCGTTACGATTTACCGGCGGTACTATTAGTCTTCCAAATATGGGAGCCGTTTCAAATAGACCTACGATTGGTCGAACGAAACTTCCCCTGTCGAAGGGCAAGCAGGAGGAGAGAGGCGTTGCAAACTTAACAGATCCCAAACTGGTCAGAGAGTGGGTCTTAGAATAATAAATGGGCTCTTTTTTGTTATCAGTAGTGTACTTCATTCAGAAGACGGCAAAATTACCTTCAGAACTTATTTTTTAACACCTTTACTCGTATTTGTAGCATTTATTACAAACTGAATGAAAACTGATGCAGGAAATATCGTTTAAGAAAAACTTGGTAATTGTGGAGCGTTAGCAACATTATCAAAGAACGATAAATTAAAATACGTTTGTATGTTGCTCATTGTTTTATTTTTAGAAAGATTTTTCGGCTGCATTGCAGCCATCGTCAGTATCGTACAATGAAAAAGGAATATGTACATGAAAATGATAATAAAGACATAACATGAATGTATACAATAATTGAGTAAAACAGTATCGAAAGAAGTGTAATTTTGTTGTTGTTGAAATAAAGAAAAGAAAAGAACAATGAAAAATGAATAAAAGAAAACGAATACAGAGTGAGCAAACCGACCCCGCAACCCTCCTTCACTTTCCATATTATGACCTCCGTTCGGCGTACTATGCGTACGTGCCAAAAATTTCCCTCAATATCCAGTTATGTAATTTTGTCGGTTTTAATTTATCAACATACAAACGTCTTTTAATTTATCATTTCAGGAAAAGTAAAATCTAACACATTTCAGGTGAATTAATACCACGTCAATCACAGTATATTAACAATACCTTTAATGACGATCATGTTCGTACGTTTGCAGCACTGTTCTCTTTATTTCCATTTACACTTTGACTCCCCTCCCCAGTTATCTCTTCCTCAGTTTCCCCTTCTCTTCTAATGAGCAACTTCTCGCCGGTGCTCTGTCTCGGGTCAATCCATGTACGAAGAGCCTCGTTATGCTTCTTCGCGTCGGTGAGTAACACTGTGCCATTAACCACGTGCGCCTCCTCGATATGGGTTTCCACAAGGACAAAGGCTTTACTTAAGCCATTATGGGTGACTGAAAACCATGAGTTACGACTAATAATATGACCTTCAATCCTCAGAAACTATACGAGACTCAAGATTGACCTCCAGCATGGCGATATACTACTCCATACGCCGATATACTACTAGACCAGCGAACGTGTGCATTCGTAGACTTTGAAATTCCGTTCAGCTCCAGAAACTTTCGATCTTACCTCTATTCTCACGTAAAGAAACGAGTGCTGATACCATTAGACGGGCTAACAAGATAATGTAAAAACAATTAATCGACCAAATATTTTCCGTTTTTGAATTGACCTCTTTTCATAATAGTAGCTACCCTCCCCCCTATCTGTTCCATTGCGCGAGTGAATAGTGTACTCCATCTACTGACTCAGCAACAAGCGGTGAAATGCTTGGAACTGCACAAACAAGTGATTCATCCGCTAAGCGAAAAGAATCATCTAGGAAGAAGATATGAGCATGAAGTCGTATAAAATTCCTGCCGGAGCATGCTCGATACACTGAAGGTATTTGAAAATTCTTGTGTTCTCCCTCTACCTATTTTCGTTGTTTATTTCCCCTGTGATTTGTTATACAATCCCTTTAGTTTTTTAGGGCAATGTTGAAAGTGTGATTTCTCTGCACAATGGTGCACAAAAAGGAATATAATATTTTTTGAGAAGTATTTATTTGACTCTAACCAGTGTCATAGTGTTTTAAACGGGGTTCATTGCACTGATATTTTAATGAACAATTCTTGATAAAAATTGTAAAACATTTGCGAGATATATCATAAATGTTTTAATATAAAATGATTAAATTTGTCTTTTATCTGATGATTGGAATTGTACCACATAAGATATTGGTTACTCCTTCCATCTTTTATCTGGATGGATAGAGGTGTAGTGATCCGTGAAAATTGGCTGTCATCAAAATTGAAATGAATGGTACGGATCACATCTACTATTCGATTGAATTCAGAGAAATTCTTCATTCCAAAAAAGGCGAGAGTACCGCTGAATCTACTATATCAGTATTTTTAGAATTTACCATACCATATATTTCATCCCTCTTTCTTCCTTCCCTTCTTTCACCCTTCACCTCTCTTTCTCTATTTCTTTGGCTTCTCTTATTACCACACTTCTAATGTCATATTTTTAGATCATACCTTTAGAACACGCTTCTCATCCTTTCATCGCACAAATGAATATCCGTTGAAACGTGGAATCCAGCTACGACACGATCACTAAATCTCGTTCCGCCTGCAAGAACGCATCGCCTGTCAGCTGCACGCGAGTCCCTTTGGCCATTCAGCCCTCCACGAGTCCCCTCTGTGTCCACCCTCCCTTCTCAGGCCGCAGTTCTTCTTCCTGGCCCGCGCCCAAATCCGCGACCGCTTCGCAGCCCCAGTGCTTCTAGCAGTAACCCACAACTGCTTCGAGGTCTTCTCTCACGCAAAGCTCGCACTTTGAAGGATGTGGTGGTAACCCTCACTTCCTCAACAAAGGGAGTTTCTTCACATTTACCAACAGCGTCTAGTTTCAGCATGTACGCTTTTCGATGATCCAAACTATATTTTCAAATACCTTCACTTAAACAATTTTCTTCGTCATATTTGAAGTTGATGTGCTTTTAAAATAACATGCTCAATATCATAATTCCTTATTTTGAAAAGGTATATTTTGAGAAATATTACTTTTACTCCCAATTGTCACAAATAATGAATTATTACAAATGTTATTTCTGGACTTGTATGTAATTTAAATCCTTGTGAAAAGACCACCCTTCGTTTAATGAACCACACTACATATGTTTGTTTCATTATTTATTTCTAACTTTAATATTAATTTTAATGTAAATTTCGTATTCATCCATTTTAATGACTTTTTATTATGATATAAAATTATATTTATTTTATAATTCGCTTGTGTGTGTTTGAACGTGAATGTATAATTTTCTTCGTAACAATGGAAGATTGTGTAGTTAGTACAAGTTGAGACATAGCTGATTTGATGTAATGAAATGTTTTCATATAATTTCAAATAATGTATGTCGGGGTCATTTCGAACACAATATTTTTCTCTCATGGGACATGCCACAATAAATATTTATTGTGACGGCATATATTTATAGCACAAAATTGTGCCGCCCAGCGCTTGATGAAGATGTAGACTCGAGGGCTCTAGTAAAGAGTTGATAGCGCTGATCTATATTTCTTGAATAAAGAAGAGTTAATGCCACAATTGAGGCATTCCTGAGGATCTAACTAAAGTTCCAAGAAGAAACACCAGTAAACGTATATCCACTACTCTCAACTACTTTGAAATTCCCTAGTAAAACACCGTCTACGACGTGTGTGAAGGAGATCAACTCGGTCCAACCGAGTGCACTCTTTGACCAGTGATGCTTATTTCCAGAAGAGTGTAGGCACGATGTGGCGTAAGAGCGTGGCCTTTGCCAGAGACGAGCAAGCGAATTACGAGAGGGACTTGGCTTCCGCACAAACGTACTCGTTAACCCCCCCTCCCCCCCGTCACCCCAACCATAGCAGCTTCTCCTGCCTCTGCCACAGGTAGTTCGGCAACATCTGGATGGATCTGCATGAGCAGAGAGTTTCTCTTACATTCCTCAGACCTTCTCCCACTACGAGGTGTCTGCGGTCGGGGAATCGGTTAAGGGGATGGGGAATAACCGATTTGGATTCGAGGAATCACAAGAATGTGAGAGACAAATGTCTCAGCATCACAAGATCCCTCAAGACCGCAATTTTTCTTTTTTGAATTGAATAGCCTACCTAGTTCAATGAGATAGACATAGTTTTGAACTAAGGAGATGTTTGTAAATAGTTGTGACAAATTAATGTTCCGTTTGAATACAATAATACAACCTCGTGTAGATAAAAAACAATAGAAATTTTATATCAATATTGTGCAGTTCTTGTTCCAGATATTTAAAATATTCAAAATATATTGTTATTTATGATTTTATTCCTTATTATTTATTGTAGTCGCTTATTAATTTAAATATAATTTGCGATTTTCAAATTGTCGATAATCACGCCTCACTTTCAGAAATGGAGAGTGGGACCTTCTATAAATACCTGAATTTCACAGCAAAACCTTAGGTTCTTTGTTTGTCAATATCTGAAGATTAAAAGATTTAATCAGAAAAAACAAAAAGGGATGCCCCCTAAAGGAATGTTGTTGTTTTCCCCCTCCCCCCCTGTAGAATCTCCTCCTGTGAAACGTATGTCTTCTGTTGCAAGTGGAGTGTGATCATTTCGTTGTTGAAATGGTATGTATAAAATGATTGCGACCAGAGACGTAGGCAGACATTTGCCCCGTTGCGGGTCAATTAGGGCGGACCGCCGCCTACGTCGGCCACCGCCGCAAACATCACCACCGGGTCCAGAAGGCGATCTGCCGATGCCACGACGGGCACTCTAGTAGTTGTCATGATACCACGATCTGTTGCTGATGAACACTCGCCAAGCTGGTAGAGTAACATTGTATGATTGATCTAGTTATGTTGTATTTTTGTACATTAAAGTACAGTTGCTAAAATATCTTCGGTATTTTTAATATTGTTCTTCGAGAAGATAGCGAGTTGCCTCTAGTAAAAGGTTGATGCGTTCACTGGAGCAACTCTTACGTGTGTGCGGTACCCTTAAGGTGAAAAGGGGCATCATACATAGTCTGGTGCTCGAACTGAGGACTCGAGAATTGGAAGAAATTATTTCGTCGGACGCAGGACTGTCGAGTTCGCAGTTTATCTCGGTATTAGCATTTCTTGCAGTAGATAAGTGACAGCGCTAGGGGTTGACTGGAATACGCGACAGGTTGATCGTATAAAGAACGGCAGTGGTGTTAATAAATAGAAAGAACGTGGGGTATATATCGCAAAAGGGATAGTTTGGAAAAAATTTGTAACGAGTTGCGAGAAGTAGTGAACATTAAAGTTCGGAGTCTGACGAAGAAGTTCAAGGAAAAGGGATCGAAGATCCGATGTGCGCGCAGACCACATCAGAAGATATCATTGCTTCGCGTCTGCTAGGTAACAAGGTGAGACAAGCGGCAACGTGACACTCCTAATCGTTGGCCATTTTGTTGATGAACATAAGCATTGGATTCGATGCCAAATTAGGAGAATAAAACACTAAATTCGATGCGTCAGATGTCCGGTTCAAAGACTTGGAAAATAAACTTGAAGTGTTATTACAACGGAAAACGGAAGATCTCGCTTCGGAAATGAGGGAATCATTTAACGCTATAGCAGTCCTGTTAGCTGAAAACATGGAAGCTATCAAAAGTGAACTTGGAGAGCGTCTCAAAGAAGAAAAAATCGAGGTGCAAGAGCAGATCAACAAGCGATACGGAGAAATTGAAAATAAATGCGAGCGAGAGAATCGATTCACTTGAACACGCGTTGAGGAGGTCCGCGAAGAGTGGCAAACTGATTACGAAGCGTTCAAAGAGAACTCTGCTTCGAAACACTCATATTTAACCTGTGATGTCGATATTATTATGTGTAAAGACCTTAATACAGGCGCAGCGGAGCAAGCTCAAGGAACTTGAGGAGAACATGCAGTTCTGGGGGCACAACATGTAACATGCGGGTTAAAGTTCGAAGGGAGCGATCGCTAGAGGCCCTGGGAATTTATCAGAGTCGTAGAAAACTTTTTCTCGATATCGAGGATTCCCGATAGTACGAAGACGAAGCTGATATACCAAATGCTTCAGTGACGGGCAAAATCGTGGATTGACATTGTCGATCCACTTGAAACCTTCGATTGATGGAAAAAGTCGTTTTTTGAGAGATAGTGGCGTAAGGAGGAAAGGTTTCGGTACAAGATGAAGTTACTCAACGAGCGGTATTATAAAAATACGAGCGAATCCATGAGAGAATTCGCGACTCGTAAAATTGCTGTGTTTAAGAAATGTGACCAGTCGACGAGTGACGACGAACTAGTCTACGTAATTACACGGCAGCTTCCCTTTAATATTCAAAATTTATTAAAGAGTATAATACCCATTGATCTTAATAAATTGCAGCTTTGCTAGGTCGGTACGAACAAACCGTAGAGTGGGTCGAACGTCGGCATAAAAACGGCGCAAGCATTGCTTAGAGGCTGTAGAGGCGAAGGTCGACGCATGAGTCAGACGGCGCAACAACAGCGGAACATGCATCGTCCATTCCGACGCTGTAATGCGACGACACTCGGTTGATAGTATGCAAGGCACCGACGCCGGTCACACACGGCAAACCGTCAAAAACGCAAAAGTAACGGTTTTCGAACCAAGAGCCGGTACGTCCAGGGACACAGTAGGTGGCGAATGGAAAGAGGTGTCGTCAAATAAAAAATTGAGGCCAAAAGTAACGTATGGAAGGCAGGCAATGACTTGATCTCTTTACCCTATTCCGTCATGACAAGACTAATGTAGTGCAGATTTTAGATCGCTAATCGAATGAGGTGGAGCTTTTAGATGAAGTTGTTAATGATGGGAAAAGGCAGTGTCAGAACGTTGCTTGGTTGTAGAGGGTAAATGCAACGGTGAAAAAATAGCAACACTAATAGATACGGGTAGCATGGTATGTGGTGTTTCTGAGGAGTTATATGAGCGATTTAATGCGAGGGGAAAATTGTGATAATTACCTATGCGAAAAACGCATTTAGTGATGGCGAGTGGTAGGAAATCTATACCAATAAGTAAGGAGGTATTTTTGAAAGTCGAAATACAGGGTGGTGTTTTAGAAATTGTTTTTTCTGGTAGTCAATAATTTAATAAAAACCCATTGTGATAGGTATGGACGCTCTGGTCAGGTATTCGACTATGGTGGATGTCAGAAATGGGATATTGAAATTCTGCACATGAGAATCTCGATGCGACCAGAAAAGTAAGGGTATATTATTAAATAAAGAGAAAACAATTCAATGTACGACCGAATGTAGTTTTAAAAAAAGTTTTTGCGAAGTTAGATGCGTGTGAGTCCTTGAAGTAGTTTGAAGGTCCTTTAAGTTTGGAAATTGTAAAGTATAATTGATTGGGTAATGTAAATGATTTTTTATGTGAAAAATAGCAACCAAAAACTCATGATTTCATGTAAGTAATTTCTATGTATTTTCTTCATATAAAAATAATATACGAAAGTGCGTAGAATATCTTGAAGTGTACTATGTAATGTTCGCAAATTTTCCTTTGCACGTTCCTCATTTAATTATTTGAAATTATTTTCTAAAGTATTTAAAATGTTCAGTTTGTTTTATTGATCTAATAATGCACGTGATTAATACTTGATAATTAATAAGCAATGTGCTGAATGAATTCTTTCGAAAAAAACAAATTTTTTTATTTTTGTAAAGTTCTCAAAGTAATACAATGTAATTTTCTTTTAGTTTTGTATGTAAATTTATAGTATGCAGAGACATTCGCCTAGAAGATTATTTTGAAATAATCTTGAAATATTAAAATCAATCATATCTATTTTTATTGTATGAGAACTATTCCATACCAGATTAATTTAAATAATGTTTGTATTTGATTTTGTGTATTATTTACTTTAATAATGGAAAGGGAAATTGATTAAAAGTGTAAGGTTGCCATCACAATGTAATCTGTATGTGAAAATGAGCTAATAATGATTCAAGTTACGAATGCACAGAAGTAATTTTTTGTATAATGTTCGATGAAATATCATGTAAAATGCCAGATTAATTTACAAAAATAAGAATGTTTATGATTTAGAACTACGTATTGACAAATTAATCAAAACTATGGTAAAAGTTTTAGCAAGAACGCTACGGACAATAATAGCAAACTCTCACGCCGATATAATTAATTTCAATTTAAGAGGTAACCATTGGTTGCGTAAAGTTAAATGTTTAAATTTATGTAAGGTATACTAACTCGTATGGATTTGGAAATTGAAGAGTAACCAGATTTTCCAAAGTACTTCAATAGTTTCCATAAGAGAAAAATGCACATAACTTAACTCATAATTGTATGCTCTTTTACTAAACGTGTGTATTATTTGATTTAGCGTGCCAATTTCACTTAAATAATCATGTAATGAAACTTTATGCGTTAAGCGTATGTTCAAAACTGTCATAAATAGGCGAAATCATGATTCTTTGAAAAACTGTTGAATTAATGAGAGTACCATGTTATTAATAAGTTCATTGTGTTCTGGATGTGAATTTGTCAATTTTGTTTGCTTGAAAGTTTATTATTTCATTCTGAAGTGTATCATGAGGTTTTAATATATTTGAATTGAAGCACTTGTTAATTATAAAATACTAATTTTGGATTAGAAAATGATTTGTAATAATCTTATTTGTCGATGATAGAATTGTAAAAATAAATGTTGAAAGTATCGATGAACTAAGCTAAGTTCACAATTTATATAAAGTAAAAATTTTCGAAATCGTTAATGTATTAATCTATTTTGGATGTACTGAAATGTTTCATTTCGACTAGTGAAATGTTGGAAAGAAAATTTTATGAAAGATAAACATAATACTGATAAAATGATGCGACTTGTCACTAACCGATCTGTCCTCTATCGGATTTAAAGTTATGTTAGATAACATTTCATCAATATTTCCTTTGTCTTGCATTGATAAAATAGGTGGAGAAAAGAAATGCTCCCATGGGATGTAAACATGGCATAAAACAATTTTGTGTCGTTAAAAGAAGTGTATTTAGTGTAAATAGTCAGATTCAGTGAATGAGCTTACAGAACACTGAGACGCTGAATACTTCAAAAGTATCTCAGTGAATAAGGAAAATGTGACGAGTGGAAATTCACTTTGTGAAATAACAAATTGTAATTCCACTCAGAGAGGTGTGTATGATTAAATATTCCCTCCGGGTGGAATGTAGTGATTGACACCACAAGTTACGGGAGCAGGTATGGGGATCGCGCAGCAGCGGTCATGCCCCGTTGCGGGCCAATTAGGTCAAGCGCCGTCACGTCGTCCACTGCCGCAAACATCACCACCGGGTCCAGAAGGCGATCTGCCGATGCCACGACGGGCACTCTAGCAGTTGTCATGATACCGCGATCTGTTGCTGATGAACACTCGCCAAGCTGGTAGCATAATATTGTATGATTGATCTAGTTATGTTGTATTTTTGTACATTAAAGTACAGTTGCTAAAATATCTTCGGTATTTTTAATGTTATTCTTCGAGAAGACAACGAGTTGCCTCAAGTAAAAGGTTGGAGCGTTTACAGGAGCAACTCGTACGTACGCGCGGTGCCCTTAGTGAAAAGGGGCATCCTATGCAATACCACGACAATACTTTCCCCATATCTCCATATANAATGCCCAGAAAAGATGTGTATAAGAGACAGCCTCAGTACTCTTTTCTGAAGTATGTTCAAAATAAAAATCCTGGATGAAAATATGTCTAAAAAGATTCAAATTTGGGGAGCATTTCTAGAAGAATTGATAAACAGAGTAGATTCTTAGCAACACCACACCTTCCGATAGGAAATAACGTTGAGACATAAATTTTCCCCAAATATTAAAGAAATGAAGCGTTTATTCAACTTTCTTAGTTTGTTGCTCATAATAAGAGCTTGAGTCAGCTACCCGGCTCATTCTACACTTATCACGAAGTTAGTCAACACTGCAGTGTGAAAGCTTTGTGTTGACTGTGCGCTACCTCTGTAAATGCTGCTTGAGTCGCAGCTCTCAGTTGTTGAAAGAGCTACTTCAGTAGTCACGGGTCTCTCAAAGACATTGCACAAGGTTAAAAAGGGCCTTGATTTAGTTTATATGTTATCACGGCAGTTCTGTCGTCAGGTAATTAAACCTTTTTAAAATATGAAATGTATATAAATGGAATTAAGTATATCTCAATATTTAATCTTTAAAAATCACCTTATCAGTCGTTTAACCAATATATCGTCTGTTTCAGTTTTGGCTTTCCGGCAGTAACCTCGTCGAGGTGTTGAAAACCAACGTTTTGAGTGAATTGAAAAATATTGAAAAGAAAAACCTTAAAAATGTTTCTTCTCGGGATGTTACGCTCATTCCTCAATATTTTTTGTGAAATGATGTTTTGTTATGGATTTCATACAAGAAGCTTTCTTGGTATTTTTTTTGTAATTTTTATCGTATTTAGGTGTTAATTTCAACTTAACAGTATAATTTAATTAAATCCCCTACCAAATCACAAGAAATGTGCGCAGTTTTATTCGTTATTGTCATTATTTTCATTTGTTTAAGTGTGTATCATTTATCATGTTTAATATATGAATTTTTGTAACCCTGAACATGTTGAATTTATAGATGCCATGTGCAATAATCCTTATAGAGGCGTCTTGTCTCAAAATTTTAAATATTATTTGAGTAATATTTTTTTGAACCCACAGTTTCTTTTTGTTTCTTATTCATTTATTATTCTTACTTATCAACTCGCCTTTATTACAGAGTTTTTGCCTTTATAGTTACCTCCGTTTCCCTATGTGTTAATTCTTCTTCATCCATTGATACGAGTTTAACGTTCTCTCTTTGTTCGTAAGCAATGCAGACTAGAGCACAATAAGCATAGGTATTCTCATGCAGCCATATTGGTTCCAAACCCGGCTCATGTTCATTGTGAGTTCTATGAAAACGCATCGACAATATTACTTCGGATCACTTCATATTTTTTCAGAAGAATGTAGCAGTTTTTTTAAATACGAAATACAGTTCTGTTATTGCAGCAGGCTTAAAATTTTTTATTATTATTTTTCGTTCTCATAGGATAAAAACGCCAAATGAATATTGTTTACTTTTAGTTTCATAATTCATGAACTATTATTTATTAGTCCATAAATGGGGAATAAAAGATTTTCCTGGGTTTCAAGAATAATATACTTTTTTTTCATTTATTTGTTTCGGAAGTCGTGTCCCCATCTTCAGTCATTCCACGACGTTATCTCTTGGTTATTCTTTTATCTTCATTTACTTTTCATTCCGTTTTTTAATATCTTTCATTTATTCTACATATTCTTTGAAAATTTCAAATCGTCTTTTCGTTTTAATCATTTCCGGTCCGAGCATACTAACCACTGTTATTGGAAATACTTCATAATGTTCACAAAGTAAGTGACATTAACGTGTTGACAAAGGTTTACATATGATGTTTACGTATAGGTCGGCTATATTTTCAACGTCTATAGAGTGGAACCGAAATAGAGACATGAAAATATTCATTCCTATGGAGTCTTAGTGCCGACGCACCAGCTGCCACTTCGCTGCCGAATCTACCCCAGGGAGAAGGGTGGAGTGTATTCTTTCAAATTTAACCACATCTCTTAAGTCTACAAGCTTTTCAATATTCTCACGTCATAATATAAATTTGCTTTCTGTCTTCAATAGAAGATAAAGGTTAGTCAAATTATAATAAATAGTCTTCAATGTATATTGTTATTTTCGTACCGTAAAGTCATATCCGACTATTATTTCCAAGCCATGCTCTACAACTTGGTAGGGTTCTAACGAACTTGACGAGCCCTAAAACCCCAAGAAAAAATGCACAACTTGGCAATACTGGAAACAATTGAAGAAGCGGTCCTATGAGCTACCGGTTGTACAAGCGTCAACTAGACGAATGAATTCTAAGTCACCCCGGACCGCTGCAGTGTTGTCAAGTACGTACAGCTCTGCTTGGAAATGTTACTTGGCTATGGTAAAGCTAACAAATTCCAAGAAAGCTAATACGTTTGGTAGCACTGTGCGTATGGTCTCTTTACGAGGATATTTATTCGTGTGAATTTATTTATTTTATTTGCGCTTATCTTTCCTTGTTGTGTTTATTTTAATACTTCGGTACAAGGTGACTATATACAGAAGTGGAAACTTCTTTATTCGGGGGTAGACTTCGATAGGTACGAAAAACGTCGTCATTTGGGAAGTACGAACACGTCATCAGATCAGTCAGACAATGTCATTGGAACTAATTCAACTGATTTAAAAGATCTGATTCCCTCAATCCTACACGTGTGTTGTGTGTATTATAACGTATATTATATCTTTGGTTGTAACTGTTTTTATTTACATTTTCCTTGCAGTGAGTTTGATCTACTTCGCGGTTAAAGAGTTATATGTTTGGCTATTTTTTACGTTTTGTGTAAGTTTAAAAAATGTAGTGTGGGCAATGGTTCGTATAGTAAAACATACAATTAGGAAACAAAAAGTGACATTTTTTAAACTACCAAAAGTAATTACCTGTTTTATATTTTATGTAAAAATTTCATAATTATGGTATTGCAGTACGTAATTTTACTATACATACAGAACAGGAGCATACTAACAACACCATAACGCCAACTTATAAGTCTAACGAAGGATACTATATACGTCATTCAACCTGTTAAAATAGTTCCAATGTCACCGTCCGATGGCGTTGATGACGGGTTCGTACTTTCCAATGACGACGTTTTTCGTACATACCCCCACTCCATAAGTTTCTACTCCTGTATACAGCCTCCTTGCTTCGGTATATTACTGAACTGTATCCCAATGTCTACATTACCACAATGGCCAATGTTGGCAAATCGTCCAAGCGCCAATTATGATGAAAATGAAATAACGCGGAAAAATTACTGTGTTGAACACACTATTCTCGGTGGAAAGTTGATATGCTACATTAAACTATTGTATTGCGGAAAATAAAATATAGAACAGAAACCACAAGAAAAGAATGAATCTACTTCGGAATATTTACCTAAATGAGTATCTCACCGATTGATTTACTATTCTTTGATTCTTCTGATTGAGACAAGAAATGAGTGCTTACAAGAACCGCCCTGAAAATTTGATATTAATATCAGAAATCGTTATTTATATAGATGCAAGAAAACCATTCATTAAATGATCACTATGGTCGATAACTCTCACGCTAGTTATTTATATAGTAATGAAAATTGGAATTGCACTTTCTTGTTCTAATTGAAGAGAAAAATAAATCACAGTAGAGAGAACAGTAGTATATAAACTGTGTTAATACATGTGCAAATGGCCAATTAAATAAAATGAGAGAATCTAATTACGTTTTCCTAATTTTCAAATGTCATTTCATATTAATAATATCAAATATCATCGCCTGTAAACATGACGGCAAAAATTGGGAATCTGTGGTTGTTTTCAATATGAAGACAATTTCTCTGTACTATTTCATCTCGACAGTAATTTCCCCCAAACTGATAGTTACCAGACATGTAATACGATTGGAGATATGATCGAATTATTTACTTTGCCACCAACGTGAAATGAGTGGGAACGGATTATTTCAAACTTAAGCCTGAATGTTTTGAAGAATGCTATTTTTCATTAACGATTTTCGTAATTTCGAAATGTGATGAATTGGTCTGTGATGGTCGAAGATTCAGTTGGGTTACCGCGAAGCCTTGGCTGTCGGATCCCCTTTGGGAGAAGCAATTAAACTGGCAGCCTCGACAGATATGGATTAGCTGTCAAGAAAGACGTTTATTCTATCTGGAATCCACTGGTTGTGCTTCAAGATATATTTCACTACAAACAACTTCGAGGAATTGTTTAAGGAACAAATTATGACTTTAATTGAAATAAAATGACACTTAGTTCTCGCTAGTCAATAATCGTTTATAAAATAATATTATAATTTGTTCGGAGAATTTTATATATTCAAAACAAAAAGATTTACAAACATAGAAATCTCTTAGATTACGGTGAACCTCACCGCCAGGTAACAGATTAATCATGTTATGTCGAATGAAAATGGGAGAGAAAATCCCGGTTCCGTCTCCCATTTTCATTCGACATAACATGATTAAAAAGATTTATTCTATTTACTAGAGGTCAAATTAATGGACTAAATTAATAGACTAAAATAAACTTTTACTTCTAAATGACTTTTTTCATCGTCTTAAGATTTAACACTTTGATATAAAAAGTAAATACGTCAAGAAAGCGAACGGAAAAATTATGGCAATTCGAGCAAGAAATTATTAACTGACATAATTTAACATTTAATATGTACTTACATTAACATTTTAAAAATACGAGTATTGCTAAGAAGTGTAGTAACGGATTTATTTTAGATCTGAACTCAACTAGTTACTGAAATACTTTTGACTAGTACTTATACCGGAAAACCTAGAAGATAGATTTCGAAATACAATTCTAATAACGGCGTTAATTTTCCGTTAAAGAAATTTCTGTTACAAAATTTAGTATTGGTAAAAAGGTATATGGATTCGTAAAATTATATTGAGCAAATATTACAGTAGATGACAACTTTCAGTCAGATGAAAATGTCGAAGAGCCGGGAATCGAACCCGGGATACCTGCTTTGATCGCAGGGGTGTTAACCACTACACCACCCGTTCGCCTTCCACAACTGTACATCATTTCCACCCAGACCTAAACCTCCGGAAGGCCTGGGACACATCCCCATACAGGAGATAAGTAAACCAAGCGTCACACTATGCTGTGGGCACTTAATTACCGGTTTCACACGTACCTACGTGTTAAGGTTCATTCTTCCGTGTACCCTCCACGTGGAGAAGATATGTGATAACTTTCAGTCAGGTGAAATCATCAGGAGTCAAGTGATCCAAGCAGGAATCCCGGGTTTGTTTCCCGGCTCGTCGCCATTTTCACCAGACAAAAAGTTATCACATATCTTCTCCACGTGTAGGGTACACGGAATAAATATGTACATTACAGTAGATGTTATTGTAGAGTATAACACTCATGCCAATCATTTGCTACATCTAATTTTTAAATTTTATTTGATAATGACACGGGAAACTGGATCGAAAAAATGAACAATTTTTATTCTCATATACACACATTATTCTCTGCTTTTTAGTTCCAACAAATATTTCATTCCAATTAAATTTGTAATGATGAACGCAATTATGGTAATGGGAGATGAAACAAAATATTTATTTGGAAATTTAAATTGTTTTATTTCTGGTTGACGTTTTTAGTGTGTCATCTGCCTCGGGCACTAGCTGTTCCCACTCGTTTCCATGAACAGGCACAGTTGTTTTGTATTCCCGCAGATTCGCTCAATTTCCCTTTACATATACTTCAATGCCACCCATAAATTGCATTACGTTTACAACTAAGCTGCATGCTCTTAATAATAAATATTAAAGAGAGGCATTAATTTCAACCGAGCTATGGCCGTGTTGGTTTGGCTTATTTGCACTCGACTTCATCTCATCTAAACGAGAGGGAATAAATTGCATTCACTTTATTTGTAATGCAATTCGCTTATAACGTTCTGTTTATAAATCATGCTTCACTTCTAATTTTATTATAAAACAGTGCAATTTCAACTTCATCATTATTGTTCTCAACTCTATCACTTTTAAGATATTTTTCCTGATCAAGATGTCGCTAAATATATGTGTGGAGTGACAAGTAGAATGTAAAATGTGAGTGAGACTTTAAAAATGACTTTTACTTTTATTTTTATCTACGGGAGGTTCAAAAATGATACATCCACCTCTGCATCAGGACCCTTGGTGGGAATTGTAGAGATGGTCTCTTGCTTTTATTGTCCACATACTCGTACTCCATTTGTAACTGCCTTTCTTGATAGTAAATTTATATTTATATTTTTTTTATTTATTTTGTCAACATGAAAGTTTCTTGTATGAATGTAATTTGTAATGTAAATTTAATTTTGGATATGAATTTTTATAGTTAATGTCTATTTTTTGCACACATTATTTCATGAATATATTTTAATAAACATCTTTCAGGATTTTTATGGAAAAATAAGAACGTAAAAACAAATTTATGCAGAACGACTTGACTTGTCTCGACGCAACCGCTAATAAGAATTTGCTTAATACAATTTCCTTGCTTAATAGGGAAAACAACTTTTTAGTGAAACAATTATTTGCACGCAGTAAATGGTGATGTTCTAGAGTGTTTGCGATGGTAAAAGGGAAATAATGGTCCTAGCAGCTTGTAACACCGCTGCGCGAAGGGAGTCAATTGTTTGTGTCTGGTTCAGAGTGTGCTAATTTTACTAATGAAACCAAGAGCATTGTATTTACTTCTCTCAAACACTTCATTGGAGATGCTAAATGTTTATTCCGATGGTGTCGACTTTCACCTGAACAGTATACGTAAATGATTTTAGGTATTTTATACACTGTTTTTCAACACTGTGACCTTATATATGATAACATTTTGGTTTCTTATTTTTGTTAAATAATTATTAATTAACGAAATATTGTTGTAAATTTTCATTATTTATGTCTTTAAAATAGAATTTCTGTTGCAAAGTTTTACTATAGCATAGGAATTTCCAATATAACTCAAAACTAGACAACAATTCGACCTGGTCGAAGTCTTGAGATGTCTGGTGAATATGGTTTGAAGAATCAAAAAATGACATAAATTCTCATTCTAAAGCTTTGGATATCATAATTTCATGATGAACATTTCGTTTAACGCTCAGCGATCTATTTATATATCCGCTTGAATGATCATTTATTTCCTATAACTAGCTTCACTTTGACAATTTAGAACTTATGTTATAAGTATTTTGAAGACTGGTGGATGTTTATGAATTACTTTTTTATGATTATTGATCCTAAAAAATAATAATGAAGTCTTAGTCAGGGTCTTTGCGCACAGTTGATGTTTACATGTGCTGAGTTACCAAAACGTTTCATTTTAAGAATTTTGAGGTTTCTACTCTATGGGTTAATATGTTTCTCTTTGTTGCTATACAAGACAGGAGTAATTCAACAAATTGATACCAGAAATATCACTTTCCAAAAACTGCTGATCTATTTATAGATCCATGGGCGCTCTGCACTTTGGATTTAGGGAACTTGACGAGCATTGCCGCAACGTAGGCAAGAGTCGTACGTAGGCAAGAGTCTTAGGGAAGTTGAACTGTGTCTATTGTTCCGATATATTGTTTGATCTGTATGAACATTTTCGTTGTAAATATATATGTGAAGACCTCTTTTATTACCGTCCCTTTTGCATTCGTTAGGTCACTTTGTTTTATTATTCGAGGTGATGGACGATGTCGAAGCTCCAGATGAGCGACTGAAAATGATGTTCCAGGATCTCCAGAAGTGCATTTTGTTGCTCAAAATGAAAAATAATTTTTTTTTTTCAAAATGAAAATTAACCATGTGTTTATGAGCTATAGTTCCGTTCGATAAAGTCACGTGCTCGTGGTTTTTCTTATTCATTTTTGACGTATTGTTTTTCAGACTATTGGGAGAAAGACGAATTAATTAAAATAAACTGATATCTTACAAACATCTTACGAAAATTGGGACCGGTTTACACAACGCTAGGTGATCAGCAAAACTCTGGCAACACTCAAAATGAAATGGGAAATCTGAAGGTTTGACACCATTGCCAGTAACGGAGATGATCCTGTATTATGAGGACATGTTGAAGTATATTTTATTAGAGTCAGTTTACTATGCGACTGCATCAAATAATTGACGAGATTGTACTTTCTATCCAGATGAACATAGATTATTTCTCGAAATTCTTCATCTTTATACCTCATTTCAGCGTTTGGAATTTTCGAACAGAATTTCTCGGTAAACGAAATGATCGTGAAATATTATGGTCGCAATAGGCAAAAATAATTCATAAAAGGGAAGCTGATTAGATTCAGTTACAATTTATGGATCCCCTAGAGGATAATGTTTAAAATTTTGATCTACAATGCGGAAGAGTCAGAACATACAAGTAATTGTGATGATAGCATGAAAGATTATATCGAATTACGCGACGCACCTCCTTGAAATGTGAAATTAGATATGCGCTACGATGGAAAAGACCATTATGTAGGGAGAAGGAAGGGTCTAAGACGCAACCAATTTCAAAATAGTGCGGGATGACCTCTGACATTTTATCAAAATGCGATGTTACGGTTGTTCAGACATTTTTTGACATGTTATAGTTAAACAAGTGTGTCGAATCTGTTCAGACATTTGTATTGAATCATTGAATGAGTGAATCATCTATGGAGCGCACTCTCTTTGATTGAGTTGAGTGATTCATCTTGATTGTTGCCGAGCTAAGGAAACTTTCCCTTCATGCCGTAGGTTGATTCAAATTTCTTGCAATGAAGATTTTTTAAAAATAGAGGAAACTATTCGACATCTTATGATTCAGCATATCAATCACAAGTTCCTTCGCCGACTATGCTCGAGTGACAATCCTGCATCACTCAAGTTGGACGAGTACATAAAATTCCTCGCTTTGTCACGACACGTCATCCCCAGTTCGATACCTGGTCGAGTTATCAGATATATCATCGACTCTAACTGGCAACGGCACTCTAGCTTCAAAGGTATATACACCACATGGCTTCTTCTTTCGAAACTAGTACCAGTACAACTACTACGTCTACTACTAGTGAGAGGACACACTTCTGATCTCGCCTCTTATATCGTGGTTCGAATTCTTCACTGACGTCGCCAATTAGACATACGAGGATATTTCTCCTGTTCAACCCTTCACTATAGGGGTTCTTACTTTCGAACTCTTCACTTCGCTACTTTCATTCTCGTCGCGAAGCCGACATTTTTTTTTTTTTGCAAGATAAGAGCCTATAATTGCACTTCAGAAGATACTTGCGACCGCGAGATCACTACACATCAACTATTGCGTTTGTCAACACGACAACCATTCGATTCAACTCTACAATCAACTTCAACCTTAATCAACCAGCTGATGCCAGAATCTTCTTTTCGTGTCATCATGTCATCTCTAGGAAACCAGTACTGTATCATTATTTCTCATTATTTCATAGCATGTCATTTTATTATTGTTAACAATCAACTTTCATCTCACTACCTCACCCATCATCACTTTGTATTTTTTCAGTAATAATATTCTTGTGTAGGTAAGATTGAACTTGTCTGTACAACGGTGTCAAAAATGTTTTGAACAAGACCACACTTTGTAGAAAAATATATCATTTTCAAAATAGAGGGAAATGAAGTTTTTAATAATACTGCATTATTTATCGTAAGTTTATTGTAAAATAAAATTTTGTGTGTTGCGTGTTGCATAGAGATATGAAGCGAATTAAGAATAAAAAATAATTTGTGTGCTAATGGGTTGTTTGGATGAAGGTGTATCAAGAGACAAAATAAACTTAAAATATCAATATATATCATAAAAACATTGGATTAAATTATAAATTACGTAGTGAAATTGCATTGACTTAAGACGTAATATTAAAATATGTCAAAGATAATCACATGTGATAGGAAAAGTTATTTGAATTCTGAGAGGCATTTTTAATAACAATCTTTGACTCAGTCTCTTTGAAACATGCAACATGTACGTATAACTGTTTCTCCTTTATTTTCATGTAAATATCTTCACTGTGCCTCCAAGTGGGATAATCTGCTAAAATCATTAACTTAGTTCTTCACAAGTATCATCCAAAGTCATAGGAAAACTGTTGTGGTGGTTCATAGACTGCGTTCACACTGTCCGCTATGCGATGCGGGTTTCGAGTTTCAAAGCGATGCGAATCGATGAGAAGCGATGGGAAGCGATGCAAAGCAATGCGAAGCGATGAAAAGTTCACACGGCAAGCGATGTGACGCTTACGATTACATTCTAGAAGGTAGATGAGTTCTTGGTAATGCAACAGGATGTTGTTCCTTTTGAACCCTATAACTTAAGTTATAGTAGAGAATAGTCGATTAGGCGTCGGGTTCATGGAATCAATGAGGAAAGAAACAGGAGAGTTTCTTAATTTATATTACTAAATGCGGGAACGTATAGAACGGTATCGACAGCGATTTTGGTAGTCATTAATAGGATCTACTAATACAGGAAAAATTTTGAACTCTATTATAAAAGGAACTAAAAAAAACTATTTCAAAAGAGAAATTATTGTCATATTTTGAGTCATTATGTAAAAGGAAACATTTTGAAATTGTAAATAAAAACATTGTAAATGAATAAGAACCAAATATGTAGAAAGTATTGAAAAAAATCCATATATGTCTCAATTTTTATGCTTTAACACAACAAACTCACTTCAATAAATTTTAGTTCTCAAATAATATATGTATATTTCATTTACTTCAATAAAACGTTTAAAGTTGGTGATATATATTATTTCAAATTTAATTTCAATTAGAATAATTATTTAATATATGACAATGTGAATTGAGTTAAAATAAAATTAAATGTTTCTTTGGTTATTTGGGTTTTGCACAGCTATCCATATGAAAGAAATATCGTAGGATTCTATGCTAAAATAATATGTTTTACGTATACTGGTGTTTCTAGAAGGGATATTAAACCAATTTGTTGTTGAACCTGAAATGTCCATTCCAAACATTAGGAGAAGTCGAGAGGGAGACTCCCAAGACTTTTCAGTGTGCGCGTATCGAATTTAGAACTCATTTACGTAATACTAACTGACGTTGACAAACTCGAACGGAATATGCGAAAAAGTGACTGTGACCTTTTCCCACGAGATTCTTTCCACTGAAAAACTTCGTTTGTTTTGTGACAGCAAGGGACGTCTGCAGTTGGAACGTTTCTTCTTCTCTTTCTTCTCTACCTCTACGCCAGAAACGTCGTACGTTCAACGGACATCGCTCCGAAAAGGAAGTAGTATTGACAGAAAAATAAAATTTATGTTATCCTAATCAAAGAACCGTCCGTGATTTTGGCAGGCGAAGTGCTGGAGTAGTCGCAGACCATCTGTTTGCCCAGGGAGAAATGACGTTCTAAATCAAGTGAAGAGCAAGGTTTGGAAGGGAAGGATCGGTGGTCGGGAAACTTATTATTCACTAAGGGGAAAATGTAATATCCAAACTTTGGAAGGTGTCATCAGCGTCTTTCATCTTCCTTTGTGTTTGTCAGATTCTGCGGTTCCTTAGGAACTGAGACTATGCGATGAGAAGGCGTTTGTCATGACAGAACGAAGGAAAATTTTCCCTGTGTACTGGTTTCATTTCACAGACATTTGATAACCTAACATCCTTTATTTCCATTTGTATATTTGTATATTGATGTTTTATTACTAAAGTTTAGTATTTTTTAAAATTTGCAAACGTTTTAGAATGCTTAAACATCCAAGTCAGCAAAAACTCTTTGTGCCATTATGAATTATATTAAAAAATTGAAAATATCGTAAGTGGTGTAAGTTTTTGAACATTTTCATCGCACATAAAAGTAGTGATATACTACCTGAAAATGCCTGAGTTTGCTTTTAACCTTTGAAAACTTTAGTAGTTATACAATATATTCATTCTAAAATGGTGTGTTACTATTTAATAAACGTATTGTTGTAGATCAGTTTCTCGCTGAAAAATCTTTGTTTATAAACGCATCTAACAACGCTTCATTTTATTGTCAAAATCTAAATTTTAACAAAAAATGAAAAAAATGCACTTTGACAAATGTTTTTATCCAACAAAACTGTAGATTTTTTAAATTTGATTTTACAATATTAGAAACACATTTTCAAGTAGTTATTTACTTCGTTAGAATCTACAATTAAAAAGTTAGGTAGTTTTCTGGATGTTCCTGTTCATATAACGCGTTAATTTTAACACCAGTGTAGATGATTTTTGAGCAGAGAAGTAATGTTTCAATGTTTCATAAAAAAACTGAATTTATTTAGCAGATGAATTAACATATTTATTAGTATTAAAAAGAAACTAGTTTCAAAATTATTTTTTTATGTTTTAACTATAAAATCTCACTCTGATAATTTAGAGCAAAATGTAGTTCTATGTAGTAAAAAACACTTTACTTAATTGTACAGTGTTATGTAATGTTACGCTCAACAAAATGGTCTCTAATAAAAATGAGTTATTCAAATGATTTATTATGAATAAGTGTTTAGCAGGTGCATTAATATACATTGTATTAGAAGTGAAATGGCGTAGTTTTACCATTTTATACAACTTTCTATGATCAGTCTTTCACAATGAAGTATTCACCACATAACCTAGTTGTATGATAAGCCCTGTAGAATCAGTGAGCTCCCTCTGTCGATCCATGTGGGCCTCCAGTCAGGAAATGGCAATTCTTTTTGGCGTGCTCTGCGAATCATTTATCGTTTCCCGATAGCGAAGATGATTGACCAGTACGGTTGTATTCTCGCTATCGTCTCATCTTATGATTCCATAGGTTTACTATAACGTCTGACAACTTTATCCTTCCAAGTCCCAAGAGAGATAGAATGTTTCTCTTCTCTCTCTAGAATAAATGCTTATATCCGAAGCTTCAAGGAGTAATATAAAAATAATTTTATTCTTCTGTGACACGAAATAATTTACATCTAAAATAGTTGTTCCATGATAGAAACCGTGAATATCTAAGAATAAAAAGCAGGAAATCGCATTTTTAAAATAGGTAGTCCTTATCAATATTTCCTTTCTTTGATCCTTGATTCAAAAAGGATTACGGATTATAAACGTGGGTAAAAAGTAATTGTTATAGTCCAAGATTGATTTGTATAAGAGAAGGGAAAATTTATTGAATGAAACAATAGAAACGATGACAAAAATGTATCTAATCAAATAAAAATTTAAGTACAACAGGACCGTGTATCGTCATGAAATAAACCATTGTTATAAATGAACAGTTTATTGTTATGTTAGTAACTCTCATCAAGATTGAAAACAGAATAAGGATGAAGTGACAATATTAACAATTTTGATTAATATTTTCGTTAATTTTCTATATTTGATGCAGATCTTGTATTTTGTATTTTTATGTAATGTGAAGATAAAAGATAAAATGCTACTTGAATCTTCGTATTGTAAAATGAGGAAAATCTACCCCAAAAATAGCGATAAGCAAGATTTCCTCAAATATTCCAGAGAATTAAAGCAAATTATTCCACAGAAACGGACAGTTAACTAAAATTCCACGACATTCTATCTTAAACAATTCTCATCTCAATGCTTCTACATTTATTGCAATAATCGTGACATTTGGCATAGATTCTATCCTAAACAACGATATAACGTTATTTCAATTTAGAAATTTTCGCTGAATCACCACAGACATGTATAAAGAAAATAAAAGTTTCGTCAAAGGAATTGTGTAGCAATTTATGCACTATGGTGAAATTCACAAAGACAATGTTTTGAGTCCCATTTTTTCAGAAACTTCTTCAGCATAAGGCGGTAATTTTTTCAGATATCTTAATAATTAATAATAATCTTAATAAGTGTATAATATATTATCGTCAACATTTCTCTTCGTCCCAACTTAGCTCAAATTGCTTCGATAAAAGTGTTTTCTCTTTCAATATAACGAGAGATTGGATAGTGAGAGGATGTAAGAATAATAATTGAATAGAATTGTAGCAGAAGATAATGGAAATAATTTTTTTCTGTACGAGAGTATATTAAAGCCTTTTTCTGTCGCAAAATGTTAAAACACACAAGAATTAATGTTTATGATTTTTTAAATTAAACCCTAGTACTTTTGCGTTAATGTTTTACAACTTCCCAACAAGTCGAAAAAAGCACGTTTAAACGTATTTTTTGCTGTCATTAAAATATTTTATCTTCGAGTACTAATTTTTATACCAAAGAATTAAGAAAATTATTAAATATTGTTCAGGTGTAATTAGTTTTTATAAAACGACAGGTTTCGGTTCTTTTTATTTCCAAGTAGTGACTGCCGCGACAAAAAGAGAATTCCGTTTCAGGAAAGTTATTACCCCTGTAATGGGATTTCAATTTAATTTTCTTTGCCTCAGTTAACTCTTGGTTACAGTCGAAGTCTCTTATCTTCACTTCCAATATTACTTTTAGTGAAATATTCATGAACCTATGTGTTCACGCCCTTTCATCTCTCTTAATTTGGTTTGCCTTTCATCCTCTCTTCCAATATGGATACCAAAGAAATTGTTTGGAAAGTCTTCGGTCGATACCACGCCCCCCTTTGAAGGGTTAATTGAAAGGAGTGAATATACTATAAGAAAGTGATTCATTGCGAAATTATATATACTTAAAAGAATTCTTTTGAATGATATTATGAATCGTTCCCTCGTTTAAGTAATGAATGTTTAAAAAATCAATTTCAAGTACACAACAAATAATGTTGTAGCAATACACTTGCGGTAGCACACGGTGCTGCAAGTGTCATTTCTTCTTAACTCCCTTCAAACGTAATCCGATCTCCGTTAAGGTAGTACAAGTATACCAAGTGCTAGTCAAGTGTACATACAAATTATGACTCTTTGAAAAATATTATATTCAAAATATCGTTATCACAATAATTCATTAATGATGTTAGTATATCTGGTGAGAGATTTGAGAGGAAGAAAATGTTATCAAGTTTTGGAGATGCACTGACGTAAGTCATTTCAAAGAACACAGATAACGGAAAATATATTTGCTGAAAACTATTAACATATTTGCCAATACATTGGAAAGTACGAAAAAATATAAGATCACGTTGGGTGAATAGATTCGTATAAGTAGTATCTGTCTAAATAATTCGTCATTTTCAGAACGCTCACATAGTGCAGATATTTATTAATTGCGTTAAATTCTTTAATATGGTTAAATCTATGTCACAAATTTATTAGAGGAGTACAAACAACCCATGTTATCCTTAAGTAATACATTTCATTGACATTGACTTCAATTATGTAATGTGAGTTTTTGTGCTTCATTTCCTGTTTCAGTCACATATTCTCTTCTCAACATCTCAGAGTAATGAAATAATTCTCATCCTTGTTCATGTTCTTATCTATACTTGAACGTGAAACAACATATACGTTAGTAGAACCGAAGTTCTTAAACTCGACACTTCCTGATGGTCATAAAGTCGGCAAGGGATTAAAAATTTTGGGTACCAGTAAAATCGACACTTTGTACATACCTGTCCTAATGGCTTGCCGTCCCTCACACACCCTAATGCCAACCGACTGACGTGCCGCCAACGGATTTCATGAGTCACTTACCGGAGAGTTATTTAAAGTGCTATTAATTGAGCATTTTTATTTGTATTCCTCTTATCTAATAATTTTTGAATTCCACACATTATTCCAATAAAAATGAAACCAAATACGACGTATTTATGATATAACTGAGTTTTAAACTTCTGTTTTTACTTATTTACGTAGTATATAGAAAGTATTGTAATCGTGAAAAACATTCGGTTGCCAAAATTTAAGGAAAATTTAGGAACTCCCGGATTACGAAAAATGGATGCGAAGAACTTCACTTGTAATTTTGCTAATGATCTCATGAAACAGATATGATTGAAAGGTAAATATTATATTTTAATTTTCCTTTTAGAGTAAATACATCAGTTCTCGAAAGTACATCATTGCTCAGCACTTCTGTTTTTAGAACAAATTAATTAGGTTTTGGTGTACGTTTTGTCTTCGGGTTTCTTTTTGACACAATATTTAATTTTTGCTATTGTCCATTTTATGACAGCAATAAAGCAATAAGACATCTTTGAAGAGCAGCTCTGGTCATTCGTCTGAATATCAGAAATTAAACGAGTAACCCATAAGAAAGCTTTGATTGAACTTCGATTTTTCTTCAAAATATTTTATCAATCATGAAAGTTTTCTATTATCTTCATAATTAGCATGTTTTCTCATAAATCGCAGCTTTTATGGTTGGTTTTCTGTTGTTAGTAAGGTATGAGTGGCTGCTGACTACAAGAGGGCAATTTTCCACATGTTTTCTGGAGTCGACAAATAAAATTAAGAAATATAATAAGAAAAAGAAATTTCACGGAACATTTCTAGGACATTGATGTTTGGAAGCTTCTAGAATTCTCGAGAAATTCTCAGAATAGTAGATTTTGGTCTTTCAAATACAGTCACTGTAGATTTTTAAAAGTAAAAATATCCTAGTATGTTTCATACTTTATTGTTGTCAAGTATTTGGTACAACACATGTTTTTCTCTAATGTTATAATAAATTCATTCATGTTGAAATAAACAGAATTGTTACGAATAAATAACATTGTCACCATTTTGAGGTCCAAAGATCATGACTATTGGCTCATTCATTTTCGACACTGTCGACTACTAATACAAAAAAAGAGTTACAAAACTTTCTTATTTTAGGAGCAGCCCGATAACATTTAATTTTAAAAAAATTCCTCTGAAATAAGAACGGCGGGGAATAACGAAACTAATAGCTCAAATTCCAACAATTATCAGAAATAATTGTTGTATCCATTCTAGAATTGTTATCAATTTCATAGTGATCTGGAACCAAACATAATTTGGCGACAAAATAAATCAGAACATAATTTGTTGGAAATTTAATGTACAATATTTTGGTATTGGTATATGTTGCATTCTAAAAATGCGTTGTTTTTTAAGACATAGGCGAAAAACTGAAAAGAAAACATTGATGCAGAAAAAACTTATTTTTTCCTTGATTTACCTCTTTTCATCATCTAATTACTGTACTAATGATAATACGTACATTTGATGCCAGTTAGGTTGTGCTTGGTATCGTTTTTCATCATTTTTGGTGTAGATTTCAATTGTTCTGACACAAAAATTCAATTTTTTATAATTAAAAAAAATATATTTTTAATAGCAAAGCCAACCCAATGAGATAGCTTCACTCCGACCCCATTCACGCAACGGCCACAGGTAGACCCACGTAGACCTAATCGCTAAGGAATTAATGGTGAAATTATCTTTTTACCTGAGGATCTGTCGAGTTTAAGTGCGCCCAGTAGAACTTGCTGCTACAAATGTCATTTCTTCTAACCTCCCTTCAAACTTAATCCAATCTCACTTTAGGTTGTTTGATCATGCCAAGTGCTAGTGTAGAGTACATACAAATTATGAAACTTACAAAAATCGTTTAGAAATGTTATATTCAAAAGATCGTTTTTACAGTAATTCATGAATTATGGTTTATTAGAAACTATGACTAATTAATTTTACAGTGAAAATTGAAGCAGAAAATTTGTTAAACGGTCTCTAATTTGACTTCAGTTCACTAGTTTTGCGACAGATTTCGTTTAATAATTTTCCAAACAGTCAGTAAAGACAAAGCAAAGTTTCTATTTTAAATTTGTGACATGAGTGATAGTTTTTTAAATCGATTCCATTAGAAATTTATTAATAAACAAGTAACTCGGAGGCTTTATTCTTCATTAGTCGTGCACCTTCGAGATAGCTTTGTGTAAATATTGGCCACACATGTTTCAAATGTTATCTGACGAGTTGATACCGAAGAGTTCACTCTTTCGTTTAAAAATATTCTGGACATTAAAAAGCAATCATCGAGTCAACCATACTACATTAAACATAATTATCTCATTTCTTCGTACTCTATCACTTTTCATCCACCCCAATTCTTTTTCGGTAGAATTTATAGGTTTGTTAATACATTCCAAATAAATTATGATTGACCGAGACATATTTCAGAACGGTGAAATTGTTATTTTTTATCATCTCTAGCAAAACCAAATCAATTTCGACTTCTCTATAGCCAACATTTCCTCACCCGTTTCCTTTAGCTATCACCTGTTCCTGAATTTACATCGCATCCTCCAATCCCTTTTCACTTCCATCCATCTGCCCATTCTCAAAAGAATCGCTGTCGGCTCGTCCATTGCCCTCGGCGACGCCGAGTATTACCACGTTCTCTCCTTTAAAAAAGCAGCAGCCCTGCGGGACATTCACGGACGAGACAGCTCGCAATCAGAGCATATTGTTCGGGAGAAGGGAAGTCTGCTTCTGTTCCCTTCTCTTTTGCGCAACGCGTTTCATTTTTTGTCGCCGCGTTTTCTCTAAAGAAGCGCTGATTCTCGATCGCAGAATGCTAACACGCGCGCTTCACCGTACCACGCTATGGATTGAGATGATTGGATAATGTTTTGTGAAACAAAAAGGAATTTGCCATAATGTTAAAAAAAATCAAGTCCCCGCTTTATTCACCAATAGTTTCAAGAGGGGAGAGCATTGGGTATTGTATTAACGTACTTTGCTCACGGGAGTTTGAATGTACATACACAGAATGAGCGCTGACACAGAAAACCAATCGAATCCTTACTATACAATATTATAACATGTTTCTGTGATTTCTTGGTTTTTATAACATTTACATTTAATATCACGTTCAAGTGTTCTATTTTGATGTTTCTTGTTGTATTTTTTATACCTGATGACTGAAACTTGAAGTGAAGCGTTGTGTCCTAAAGTCCACAGAATAAATGTCATTCGACCATGAAAAGGTCGTGAGTCAATAATTATTTAATTATCTCGATCGTTGGGTTCACTTTATTGTGAGAGCATTAAATAGAATACACACTTGTAATTTCACTTTAACTTAGAAAACTGTACAATTCTACATTTATGTAAGTCTTGAGGCTGTGAGTAGCGTCACCTGTGAGCAAGTTTATGAACGTGAGAGACCTCTTGAAAACGTACTACAATTTCCAATAAAATTTAGAATTTTAAAATAAATTGTAAAAGAAGTAAAACATAGCAAAAACATGTTCCCCGGAGACAATAAGCACAGGACTTTGCAAGGGTAAGTGATAAGACTACTATTTCTTTAAAAAATATCAAAAAAAATTAATAACGTTTGTTATAAATTACAACAGTGGCGAGTAATAGTGACAATAGTTAGCTCAAACGGATTCTACAACAGACGGTGATAAATCATGCCCGTCAAAAACTCAGGTTAATATACCCATTAGTCATCGATAAGACAAATTTGTCATCACAAATAAATCTGTTCCGCATTAACTTGTTTTATCGATAATCTGAAATACTTCGTGGTCCGAATAAGATAATGTGATTGAATGGAGGATTCATTATCCTCTTTCGAAAAAGCAGTAAAATTGTGGGGAAGGACTTACAAATTATCTCTCTTCATTCAATGGAAGACATTTCCCATAATTATACAATAAAAACTCTTGAACATCTATGGAAGTTTGTGACTATGTAGCTTGAAAACAGGATATTACCGCTTCTCGTATATAACGTCGTTTCTTGAGACAGGGAACTTTCAGTAGTTAATAATAAAATGCAGGGATGAATAATATTAATCGGAGTTAATTTAACAAATAGCTAATTTGTGTCACGTTAAATTCTAAGTTGACGGCACAGATAACGAATGTAACAGATTATTGTAATTATGTAATGATGAATTTCGTATATCTCGTATTTCATTTGAATAACAACGTATTTGTGGTTGGATATCATCAAGATTGTAATTTAATCGTGTAATTCAACAATAAATCAACTATATTGAGAAATATATACACCTTCTGTTAAATTATATTTTGAATTTAACTTATATTTTGTTCTAGTGACAGCAAAAGGGAATGTGTTTACTTCAGCAAAAATTTCACAATTTTTTTTTTCAATTAAAAAATCATTTTAGCGTCAATACCCCATATTTTTTTTGTTTCTGTGCTAGTATATACTCGGCAAACTTCAGTAATTCAATTATACCATCAAAAATTTTAAAAGTGTTACATTAATTTAAGTTAACAATATTTTTTACAACTTGTAATAGTTGAGACTTTCTTTGTTAACATAAGTGCATGGCATTTCACGCTTTGCAATGAGTGAAAATGATACTGATCCAAGTTCTACTTTTCTAGAGCATAATACATAAACGCAAGCAAATATTTTGAAAATAGAGATGATCAAAGTCATTCCCCAATACAAAAATTCACAGAAACACTAATTTCTCTCATGTAAATATTTTGCTCAAACATCAACTATATGATCGTGTCAGATTTGTCCAACATGCTAATAACTAATTGATGGATTATATCTTCATTTTTGGGATCCATTCATTTCGTTCTACTTAGTGCGTGAACTGTAAACTTCTTTTTAAATAGAATTTAATTCAAAATTACAAACATCCAGACTGTTAAATTAAACATACGATTCGGCATTGAAGTATGTAAACATGCAGGCATGATTATCTTCGGGTCCGTTTTAATGTGTTATAGACCGAATGCAGCGGGCACCACCCCGTATAATTGAGAAACCACTAAATAATTGGAAGTGTGTTGTATAAAGCCCGTTGATATATTTGTAGATAATATTCCTATGGAGCAATTAATAGTTAACAACATTCTAGAAAATCTGGTCTTCATCGTAATTAAATCATAGTTGGTTCGTCCTATAGATGAGAAAAAAAATTGTTATAAAACATTTCTGTAAAGTACGTTTATAAATATTTTTCATGAAAAAAGGAACTATTTGCCTTTTCTGGCGAAAAACTTATCAAAAACGAAAAAAAGAACTCTCTATTTTCTAGAAACTTAATTTTTACGCTACAATGTTTTAAATTATGTGTTTTTTTTACTTTTTGAGTTCTTATGAAAAACAGTTCATAATAATTACCTACGTTTTTATCTTGGCAAATTGTTGTTTGATTTGTTTATTACAATTTTGTTTCTCATTTAACTCAGAGTAAATGAACCAATAAACACATTGTAAAACTATCATCACAAACCACATCATTGGCAGCTTAGTGACCTGGAGCGGAAATAGAAAAGAAATAAAGAAACCTATAATGTGTGATAAAAATTTGGGGTCTTGGGGATTACCAAGGTCAAAGTCAGTAAGTTGCTTGAGACTACGGAAGTTATGCAACCCACCATTTTTAACATAAATTACTTTAACTTACACTTTAAATTATTATTTTATATTAGTTTTTTCCTCAATACTTAATCAATTATTCGTGAGACAATCTAAATTTTGCGGCGTGAATATCAATGTGACAAATGGTTAACAATCTTAGTTGCCTTACACTAGGTGTTTGAATTTCATATACTTAGCAATTTTCGGAAGTCAGAAAGCAAACATTGTTATAAATATATGACAGATGACAAGAATTCCATAAAATCGTTTCTAATACAATCCTTCTCTGATACAGAGATTTTAAATCATAAAAACGGTGAAATATAAGGTGTCACGTGTGGATGTAATTCGTACTTATGTGTTGCAGTCTGGTTAAACAAGCAAATAACTGTAACAATAGGACATCACCTCTCACGTTTCTAAATAGTCCATTAATAATAGTGTAGTCTTTCCAAAATACGAGTCCGAAAATGGGAGGAACAAAAAAGAATGGAAATTCCGGAATGTTTTGAATAATGGGAATATATTGATCGCTTCATATCCCAATAAATTTCATATCAATGAACAGCGTAAATCTCTTAAACATCATTAATAATTCAAAACTCTTCGGAGAATTTTCTTAGCGGATAATTACTGATCGATCATACCACAGTCATGTCAGTTGCGTCAATATGACGATCAATGTAAAGTCAGATAACTCTCCGGTACATGAAAAAAATTTGCCCATTTCAACAGGTAGCACAGAACGGGTAGTCAAATAATTGTTATTTTTACCCTCAATATAAATACAGCATTTCTTCGAATCAAAGAATATTTTTTGCCATCTTTCTTCCAAAATGTGAAGCAGTGAAATATATTTCTTCCCCTCTTCGGCATTGCTGATGTTGAGGGTACGAGTCATCGTTATCGCCGCGTCGTAACTCTCCTGGCCCGCAACGTATCGCAATAGAATGCTCCAAGAAACACATAAAACTTGGATGCGAGGAAATACAGTTTAAAAATATTTCATACTGTGACGACAATGAAGCGAAGAGAGAAATTGAACATGAAAAAAATTAAAACTTTCCTGTTTAATTTACCAAAACAATAAATTTGAAGTTTTAAGTCGATTACTACATGTTTCCCTCTCGTGAAAAGTAAAGATATTTTTTTCTTTTTCTTTTCTTATTTTTCCCTGGGTCACGGCAGTCTTGCAACTAACAGGTGTTTGTCTCGATAATAATTCATATTTTACTAGTAAAGACAGAAGTCATCAGAAACATGTATAAATAATAAGTATAACCATTGTGTAAAAATAATAATATACTAGGAAAGTCGCTCTGTCCATTCTCGTGTAACAAGGAACACCGAGCAAAAAGTTCCCGAGTAGGGGTCACCACTTTCGCGTCCAGCCTCCGCTACTGGCGATTTGTCTAATTATTAATTCAGGTTTTTATCTGGCGCCCCGGGAGCTGGCGTATCGACCGAGCAGTACGCGGACACGCCCCGGGCGCTGGCGTCGTACGCCCTTCACGGCACACCCACATGCACGGCCGTGCTTGCGCTATCGTCTCTGGCAAAGCGCTGTTGTCGGTCGGTGTCTTCACGCGTGCATCCAGACTCTGCCGAGAATTCAAGCGCTCAAATATTTATTCCTCATTAATTCTCCAAGATAGAAGTATGCTTCAGTGGATATGGATATCATAAATTTCAAAACTTCCTACATGCTATTATTGTTTCTAATTATTCATATAAGTTATGGTTTATCTGTACTCAACCTTGCTATGGTTCTGCACTGTAGCCCCAACCTGGCACGGGTATTTCTCCGTTTTTCCTTTTGGTAGAGGTGGATTTTATACACAGGTTCTCTAGACTGCGTAGGGACACAGGTGTATTGTAATAATTAATCTCGAATTTACAGTTATTTTAATAGTTACGATTTATAAACAATATATTCCGAATAATCTATAGTTCTATAATAATACATACTTGAGAATTAACTTTTTTGTTTACAACCTTTTTGTTTGTTAACTTTTAAATACAAATCTATTGGTATTCTGTTGATACTATAACACGCAGCTAACTTATATAAGGAGTGTTTTGAAATTTTCAATCCGCCTCTGCTTTAGGGCCCTTGATCGGAATTGATTGGATGGTCCCTTGCTCGCTTCCGGAGAGTATATTAGTTCATTGTTCTTCACGTGTAAATACGCAGTTTGTAACTGCTTGTTTGACAATAAACGTATTTATTTATTTTATTGATCATTGAATGTATAACAGAGAAGCTTTCTTTAACAGATCCTTCTCGACAGCAGAATTTCTCTAAAACGGACTCTTCTTCACTCCTTGGCATTTTATTAACTTCCGTAAAGTAGATACTTCTCAATAGCGAACAAATTTTAAGGTCCCATAAATATCTGTGGAAGACGAAGTTTCGCTATACATAACTAAACGTTAATCTCTTATTTGATTTAACATCTCAAAAATTTGATATATTCCATTGCTAATCCATATATTGTGGTCTAGAAATACCGGTACATTCCAAACTATAATTTCCTTTCATATGATCCACAAGTAATCTCACAATTTATAAGAACTATCCCTTTGTTCATACTCAACAGTCAACATTTATATAACTATTCTCCTCTTTTCTTGACGTGAAAGAACAGCTGAAAAAGAATGAGCAGAGCAAACAATGTTTATGCTTATCAGTTTGAAAATAATATATTAAATTACTTTATCAGTATTTAAAAAAGGTTTTATATTTTTTATTGAATATTGGAAGTTTTCAATAAACGTGTATTGATTATCACTCTCGTTAATTGATTTTCACTGGCAAAACGTGAATTTTATTAAATCACAAAACAAAAAAATTTGCTTTTAGGGTTTATTATTGGATGAAAATAATCTTAATTGGGCTCTTTGAAAGAAATAATTTTTCTCGTATCTCAGTTTTCGCATGTATTATTCACTCGTCATATATTTGTTGACTATGGACACTACAACATCTCTATCAGTTGAGCAGATGTCCCATCTCCTTCACTTTCCATTTTTATTGCAACTCAAAATGTATACATACAATGTTCATATTCCTAATTTTATTTTCACAGAAAACATGATTCATTCCACTAATAGAAGTTTAATTGCTGGATTTATCTCTGGCGGTCACATTTCGTCCACACTTTATTTTTTCAGCATAAGAACGTCCACTTTAAGAGAAGTAGAGCTTTAAAGTTAATTAAATTAAAAAAGATTCTAGCATGGTATATAGCTTTAACTATTCTTTGTCCCAAAATTATTTGTGATATGAAAAGTAATGCAAGAGGTTTAATTGTAACCAAATGGTGGGTTAAGACCTTGATAATCTAAAAAAAGTAGTTTCAAATATTGTAAATTACATTATAGATAAATTTTTAGTGATCCTGAAAAACATAGCGTCTTGGGACAACAATATACAGAATGCCCCAGCTGAAAGCGTAGAAACGTACAGGAGAAGTAGGGTAGCAAAACGGAGTCGGTAAAACTTCCTTGACATGGTATAAACACAAAGTACTAAAGTAAATGACACAAAATAGAAGAAAATTGTCTATACACATAAAAAAAGGAGTAACTGATTTGAAGTTCAATGGATATAAAAGACCTTGTACAAATTAATGACTCGTATGATAAAAGCCTCCTATCTTCAGCGCAAAGAAGTTTGGAGATTTTTGAAAATCCAGGGCGTGCTCTGGAATTTACCGGTAGCTTCTACGATTTAGCTCTAGGGTACTGTCATTGGGGTACTAGATCCGATGATCGGACAGGCGCATTCATCGAATCACCTGCATCACTGTATCGATTGGAACACCTCCTTTGATGACAACTGTTCTTCCTGTCTTGACCTTGGTTTATGATAAGAAATAATAATAAAACTGTTCTTCTAATTTGATCATTTTCTTGTTTTTTATGTCTACACTACTACACCAGGAAAGCATTTCCGATACGACGTTGCTACGCAATTCCAAATCGTCTAGAAGTCACTTTCATCTCCGTTTCTACTCATTTAGCTGGGATATCATGTAAAAAAATACACTGTAATGTCTCTTATATTTCAATAGAATAATTTTTTAGTTACGACGTAATTTTGAACAAATTTGGTTTTCCCATGTTAAAAAGAGAAGATATCGATTTAATAAATTCGAAAAGTATGACTGGTATCACGTTAAACACAAGTGTTCACTTGTAAAATATGGAATACTGCTAATAATTTCCAAAACAATCCAAGAAAATGGGCTAACATTTCTCACGAATTCGTAACAAACCGTATCCAATTGAAAGGTATAAGTTTCGTATCATCTTTTATTCACTTTGTCTACGTTTCCCTTACCACAAGGACACGAAGCAGTAGAGCGTAAAATATTCCTTTGAGTATTGTGACGATAAATTATCAGTAAATGGTATGTACGGAATTAAAATAGCAAATTTACCAAATTACCAAACTACATACGTATACAATTTTATCTCTGAGGACATCGATTGAGAAGATTTTGACTCCAAATCGTAACGAGATAAAATGTTTAATTATCGATTTACCCGCCGCACGATGTCTTCCAAATATGAGCGCCGTTTCAAATAGACCTACGATTGGTCTAACGAAACTTCCCCCCTCGAAGGGAAAGCAAGAGGAGGGAGGCGTTGCAAACCTAACAGATCCAAACCTGGTCAGAGCGTGGGACTTAAAAAAATAAATGGGCCCTTTTATGTTATCAGTAGTGTACCAATCCATGAAAACAGAAGGAAGTTTGCGATGTTTAATGTTGAAGAATGAGCTTGATATTGTTTATGCAGAAGGATTTATTCATTCTTGATCACAATCCTTAATAATTTGTTATTTTATGAAACTTCTTCGCAAAATTTGTTTTTTTGTGTACGTTTTAAACAAGTGTTTCTTTCAAACTTCAAAAATATATAATATGATAGATGAATTGATGAAATACTTTTTTATGAATTGAGAAATTCAAGAAGTAGTAATAATTTCATTGTCAAAAGACGGTAAAACCCTTCTCCTCCACATGACAATTAACTTATTTACTCTCTGGAAGTGAGCAAGGGATCATTCCATGAATTCCATTCAAGGGTCCTAAGGTAGAGGTGTTTTAAAAATTTCAGCACACTCCTAAGATAAGAATAAAAACAGTTACCTACATGTTATATCAACAGAATATCATAAACTTTGTATTTGATAAAACACAAAAAAGTTTGCGCACACGTATGTATTATTATCAAAATATAGATTATTCGGAATATATTGTTCATAAATCGTAACTATTAAAATAAATCTTAATTCTAAAATAATTATTACATTAGACTAGGCAAGAGCCAATAGAGCCTGTTTACAAATCCACCACTACCCGAAAGAAAACCGGAGAAAAATTTGGGCCAGGATGTTGCCAGGAAAATATCACTTTTATTTACACGGACTCAAGTTCAGGAAAAAGTGTGGTGTGGATTGAGGTCGTGCTACCTAGTGTAGATGCGACACTATCTTCACACATGTTCTTCGTCTCTGCAGTGCAACCAATCGTCTGGGTGGCTGTGATGCAGCGTCACCTCCACTTCGAAATTGGAAGCGCTCCGATCGACTGCACTGCAGTGATCGTTGCGTACGAGGTCAATCGCAAACGCTTGGTACACGCTCACAATTTCCCGAATACAAACAAGTCTCCCGGGACTAATCCACAGCCAATATACTCTAAGTCATGTTCAAATATGGAAATATTTAAGTAATATTTTCGAAATTACTGGCGTAGAGAAACTGGAAGTGAAATTCACATTTCTGATAATAAATTGTAAATATTTGCACTGATCGTCTAATATTAATAAAAGTGATGGTTGAGTTGTCTTTACTAGGTAATTATTGCTGGCTAATTTGAAATGTAGATTGGGCAAGAAAATTTTTTTTTTTTTAATTTTAATTTTGAAATTACTATCGATGACTTTAAATTATTCGTGTCAAAAACAAGGTGGTTTAATTTTTTTTGATTGTCATTTTTTTAGTTAATAAAGTTTTTTAAAGTTTTCCTATTTTGGTTAATAATATTAGAAATTTAATTTGTAAAGAATATATTCACGAAGGATTAACATTTAGATTACCCATTAGATTTAGAAATGAACACCAACAGTTTGAATTAGAGAATTAGATTCATGAGATATCAAACCGACTTAATATCATAGTTATTCGCAATTTGATCAGGAAAATGTTCTTGAGATGAGATCTGTGAAATAATTAGTTACGTAAGCGCCCAACCGATTTACATTAATACAGGTTCGAGATACCTGAGTTATGTTTTATACTTATGAATTACATGAACTCTGCATTTCAACATTGATCTTTCATTGTTTTATGCTGATTAAAGTAAGTTTTGTTTTCAGATTAAGAGTGATATAACTTATTATTTAAGATTACAACTTTAAAAATTAAAAAAGTTGATGTGGCTACGATTATTTATCCCTAATTTACCCCATTCCACGGGTAAATCTAATTTTTATTGGTTTATACGCACAAAATTCAACATCAAATAATTGAAAGAATTCCTATTATAAATGGTTTCATAAAAATATATTTATCATTAATTCCCTTTCATTAAACGTATTGACTTTATTGTCACTAAGTCATAATTGATAGTGCGTTAAAAAAGAAGTCCATTAATATCCATTAAAACTATTGTATTATGCATTTCGTCAAATTAAAAGTAATGTATTATGCATCATTTCCATCTCCATTTACTGATATATGAAAAAATTAGAAGATGTAAAACTCAATTTGTTATGTTGCGTTCAAAGTAAGCATATCAAATATTAATTTTATACATGATTTCTACCAAATTTTCCGTATCAACCAATCCTTCTCCACAATCATTACGGAAACATCACGATGCAATGTCTATATACAAATCAATCTAACAATTATTAGATTACATTCATTGTCACGATTTTGTGCACTATATGAAAGTTTAATAAACGAAATGTCGTATTTAAAATGGATATAAAATTATATACTAATTATTATGAATAATTCTGCTGACCTAAGACTTATTACTGTTTACATAGCTTGCTCCACCAAGAATCAAGAGATTTTTTCTATACTCATAGTGAAGGTGAAACTGAATCTAAAATCAGAGAAATTACGTGCGATAAATCGAGATTTTAATAAAATAAAATAGTATGTAGAATGTAGTTGAAAGGAAATGGCTATGATATGTAACATCTACTACAGGCATCAGGAAGTACTAAATAGAAAGAATGGCTGTCTCCATTGTGATATCCCAACACTCCATTAACGGAAGAACAGTAATAATGAAATTTTTATCACTGATAATAGAGAGTAAAGAAAGAACGATAATATAAATCTCGTAATATATTCAGTTCTTTTCATACGGATTCTTCGAAAAGATCTATTATTACGGAAATAATCATTGATCAAAAGTAATTTTTATTTATTAATAAATCCTTAAGATAACACTTTCTTAAATTTCTAATTATGTTTGTGTAACAATATCAAGGAAAATAACTAATAAGAAACATTTTAATTATTAAGAATCAGAATTAGTCAATATTGCGTTCTAGAAATTAGTTACCAGAAAGAAATTCTTGAATAATAAAAAGGTGGAATGAAGAAAACCATAAAACATAAGTGTGCAAGCATGACGAAGAATGCTCAGTTGTAGAGAGAATATTACAGAAAATTGCATAAGTAATCCAGACATTAACGAAGATCGATGAGTCAAATGCCTGATGAGCAACGTTATGCAAGGAACAATACAGCGATATGGAAGATGATTTAGTATAAGAATATGATGACCGATTAATATATTGAAAAAAGCTACTCTTAGGTAAAAGTATGCTCAAGTTACGCGTGATAGAAATATTTTAAATCAAAAAATAATCTTCAACAAATGTAGGAAGAGGAATTTCGTGGTCCGATGTTCCCGAATGTTGACCTGTGGCTGTCGCTCTCGTGTTGAGTCGTGCCAGTCCAGTAGCGAGGTGATATAAACGGGAGAGAGGGATGAGTGGGAGAGGAGAGAGAATATTCGCTTTCGAGTACTGAGCGCTGTGAGAGACAGATGGTGGGGGGTTGGGGAGAGGGAGGGAGAGGATCAGAGCTGCTGCGCAAAGAGGTTGCGCGCACACAGTTCATAGTCTCTGCGCGCCCTCCTGCGTGCGCTTCGCGTGGACTCTCCCGTGCCACCGCCACCACCACCATCGCCATCCCCTTCTCCCCTTCATCCCCTTCGCACCATCGACACGACACGACCGTTTGTTCGCAATCACTCGGAACATAACAAGCGCTGGGTGGCAATGTTCGATTTGGCCAAGATGGGTAACAGGTGCAGAGGATTTTCGCACCGGCGAGGTTGGATCACGTATGCCATCTACGGCAGTTTGGGAGATGCTTTGGGTTCTGTGGTTCTCCAAAGTGAATGTCAAATGTTCCAATATGAACTTCTGTATGACGTCACTTTCGGTATCATGTGATTTTAGTAGCTTCCCTAACCCAACGGGAAAGTTTCATTATTTTATGCATCAACAAAATTATGAGTATTTTACGTTATTAAAGCCATTTTCTCACCACTAATTTACAATGTATACAAGAAGTTGACAAACTTTAAAGAAATATAAAGTCATTTCATTACTTATTTTTCATTTGAAACGGGTGAATCATTTTTGTTGATCATGACTGACAAATTTTGTTTCATCGATTACGAATCCTTATCTACCATAAATTTCCGAGTTGGAGTTTTTATGGTTGAGAATAGCATCTATCTGATCATTTTTAGAACGCATCACGTAGACACGCATCACAAGTAAATAATTTTCGAGCTCATAAATTATTATAAATAATAAATACAAAAAATATTAAAAAACGTATCAAAATGTATACATATCGCATTGAAAATATGGGGACAAATAAATAAAAGAACAACTATTGTAATATTTAACTCTGAACTGAATATTATCAAACTATGCCGCGGAAGGAAATATTTACTCATATGAGAGTTACGATTTCGTTCCGAGACGTGATGTAAAAGTCCATATTACTCAATATTACCTCAATTTATTCGGCATCAATTTTTAGCTCTAAAATAAAGCTTTTTAATATCATTTCGGGCATTTATCACAAACACATCATATTATGTGATAATCTGAAATCAGCAAAAAATACTTTCTTAATGAATGAATTGGTAGTTTTCGGATAGATAAAAATAGTTACTGACTCAGATACTGATAAGAATGAAAGATGACCTTTTTGTATGTACTCGGATGCGTTGATCTCCACGGAAGAGTTCACCAAAAGAGTCCAGAAAGCTAAGTTTCCCGGCACATTACATTTTCATTTCTCTGAAATGAAACACACTTGATATATCGATAACTTAAATGATCATTCAGGAGATTTTTAATTAATAAACATATATTTCTAAAAGATAGTTTTAGGTATTAATATATACTATATATATATATATATATATATATATATATATATATATANTATATATATATATATATATATGGACGTAAATTATTAACACTTTTTCTATATTTGAAAAAGTCGGGATCTTGATTTAGGTGAAAATGAATTGCATGCATATTAGCGTTAAAAACGTATCTATTTTTCCTACATAACATCCTACCAAAATGTGACAGTCTTATTATTAATCAAATACTAGTGGGTCAGTGGGGCGATGTCTGAGTCCACAAACTTCGATGGGATAGGTTTAGTAGCATAATGTAGAAAATAGGTTCAGTTCAATAGTGAACATTTCAAATTATGAATCATACACTGCTACATCTTACAGTAATGAACGAATCTATTTGACATTGTATTGTATGAGATAAAATATAACAAAACCTCTTTGAACAAAATATAATTGTAAATGTAATGCACAAGTCTTCTTGAAATACGAAGTAGAAACATAGTAAATGATAGGTCACTCAGTTATAGGTTCGTTTAGCTATGATTAATTTTAAGAAGCTGTAAAGAGCGTCACCTACGAGACGATTATGAACTTACCCAATTATTCATCGAATCATCTGGCATTGCGGAGCGTCACCTGGGAGATAACTGGGGAGCATGGTACACTTCGAAGTTTGTAATTTAAAACAAATTATTCCAGAAATAGTAGACCCTGCATAAGTAACGTTTACGATGAAATTAAAGGATAGTTTTAAGAGAAAATTAAAGGAAATTAGTGGTACTCATAATTTATTTCCTTTACATCTGCGAAAAATTAAAGAATTTGAAATAATTTGTGATACATCCTTCAATTTCCGCTTAAGCGTTACTTATAATATGATCATTATGAAAATGTACGGTTTGGCACTGTCAACAGTACAAAACAAAATGCATAAAATTATAGATCTATCATTTTACTTTTTTTTCTTGGGGCTTTAGGTCATTTTACTTTAACTTCTGTACAACGTTAGAGACACAAAACCTGAACATAAATAATGTAGTTAGCTGAAGTTACATAGTTTAACTATATTACCTGACTGACCAGTTCTTACTTTTTTAAATGTGCGGGAAGCAGCATTATTTATTTACACGTTTTTTTCTTCCTTAAATGGTGAAATACCTAGAAGTCGGACGAATCAATCCTCAGCCCCGTGATTCTTCTGTCGCTGCTCACTCGCTTGGTAGTTCAGGGTTGTGCAAGTCCCACAAATATTGCTCTTTGCCAAGCGCACCGAATTGGTTTTTCATATTTTTTTTCAGTGTTTTCCAGTGTACCATCGTTGCTACTGTTTAGAAAGGACATACTTATAGTCAATCTGTTTCAGTTTTTAAAAAATCAGAATCACACTCAACCTGAGTTTGTTGAAAGTTCTCTTGTAAGAAAATGTTGCAATAGAGAATCCGTTTAATGGGACTTGTACTCATTGATGCAGATTCAGGTTTCTACACAGGGTTGATCCATTTAAGTGGAGACATCAAAATATAAAAAAGAATTAAGCATATTAGAAAACAGTTTTCAAAAAGTTAATGTTTCAAAGGGGCATATTCACTGGTGCTAAAACTGAACCACCAGTCCCCTTTTTTAGGAGGGGGGCGGGGGTTGTTTTTAAACCGTAAATAGTAACCTTATTTTTCGGATTCAGATTTTACATAGAAAATATGTAACTTAAGAATGAAACATTTTTCCGATAAAAGGCGCTGTACCCGTTAAAAAAACTTTCAGCAAATCCCGAAAAATACGCATTACGTCGAAGGAAATGAAAACACGTGTTTAATATTTAAAAAATGTAACAAATGATACCAAACTGGACTTCAAATTTAGAAACAAAATTTCAAGATTTCAAAGTCTCCAAGTTAGTCAAATTGCTGAGAGGTATAATTGTATTTATTATTTTATTTGTCATTCTCTGTAACAATATTCTGTATTATAATGATGAAAATACATGATTTCATTTCTATATATCAATGAATAGTACAGTATAAACAATATTCAGAAACACCCCTGACTCTTTTGAAATGTTCAAGAGCATGCACAGACATGGCGGTCGAGCGCGACGATTTCGTGATTTATTTATCACTGCTCGGAAAAAGTGAAATATCTTTCTGTAATGCTCGGTGATATACAGATAAAAGTGATATAAAATGTATTACGGAAAAGTTGCTATAAATCCAAGTAATTATCCATGATTTTGGATTTAAATATTGGTCTTTTCTTGAAAATAAGTATTTCCTACATAAAACGCAATATATCACGCCAATTACAAATACAATGATTTAATAATAATAATAAATTTATTGTCAAAAAACAGTGCAAACTGCGTATGACCACGTGGAGGACAATAAACTAATTTACTCTCCGGAAGCAAGCAAGGGACGTATTCCATCGATTCCGATCAAGGGCCCTAAGGCAGAGGCGGATTCAAAAATTCCAGCAAAAGTTCCTAGATAAGATAAAATGTTAGGTGAGAATTATAATACTGATATAATGTCAATACGTTTGTAATTTAACGCAAATATGTTTGTAAATTTACATGTACAAGTTATTATTTAACTATAGATTATTCCGAGTATAGTGTTTAAAAATCATAAGAGTTGAAAAAACACTAAATTCACGATATATTGTTACAATAAACACGCCCCTAGACAAAGCCTAGAGAACCAGTGTAAGAAATCCTCCTCTACCCGAAGAAAAAACGGAGAAATACCCGGACCAGGATGTATTGCGAGACGTCATAATAAATTTACGTCATTCTGTTTATATATGCCGATTTTAGATATTTTAGTGATTTAATTCTACCTACGCTAGTACTACCTTAAATTGTCCACCGCGTACGTGTTCATTAGTGTGAGTCAATACTCACGGATTTACTCCGAATAAAGCTCGGTCACTCAGGGTCATTCTGGTATCGCGTGAGTAAGCGGATCACAAGTGAGTATTATACGTTATGTTTCGTTTTGCTCCAAAAGTAAGAATGAAGGTTAAAAAAACTTTATGAAAGCTGAAAAAAACCCAACTGTAATACAACTTTATGAACTTCATGAAGCTAAAGGAAATAACAATTCAGTTTTTACACTAAAGAGAAATTAGTTACGGAGATAAAATATAATAAACATACTTCCATCACTATCTTCACCCATAACATGAAGCAAATAACTTTTATCTCTTAACGTGAATGACAATAAAAATTATTCATGATCTCAATCACATAGTATATTTACAAATGTCCTTAGAAGGATATCTCCAAAACAAACAAACCCAATGAATAAATTCATTAATTTCCTTGATATCAATTCGTTTTAATGCTCATCTACTTCCTTCTCATCTGAATACAATATTTCATCTTGAAACTAATGAATCATCAACCATAGAAAGCAAAGCAGCGGATGACATACGCAAAATTGAGCTGTCAACAACCCAATCGATACTTCACATTTAGTGACGTATCAGATGAAACAAACCTCCCGACCGTATTAACCGTCCCTAGAGATCTATCCCAGCTCTCGTGGATATCTCTTTTAAACACGCGCTGGTCGTAAAATTTAAGCTGGCGGAACTAGCGACTCTTTGATCTCATAGATACCGAGCTATCGCAAGTCAAATAGAGGAAATTCTAGAGCACTTCCAAATTCATCAACCTAACCGTGAAAATCAACAGGAAACGCCGTGTCAAACAACGTTTCACTTCGGTAATACATCATGGTCTAGTGTAGAACGGTCGACCTTTGATGAGAGCCGCACTTCATGGTCTGTCGAGTGGCACAGTCCGCATGGCGGGGTAAGGTGTATGAGTTGAAAAACGTGGTGATAGTGGGAGAAAGAGAATCGGATTTCCTGCGATTGGTTTGGAGTTCAATCTTGAATTTGTGAAGTATTGTGGCAACAAAATATCTACAGGTGGTGGAAGATATATAAGTGAAATGGGATTCAAAAGAAAGATGAGAAATTACAGATGATCCAGTGCGACGATGTAATCGGCAAATAAATCAAATATTTGCGATTAGAAGAAACATTTGTGGTAAACTGTGTGCTTGTGGGTGTAGTACTTACAAATTGTGGAAAACACTTTATCAGAATGCGGGTAGTCTAGAGGAAAGAACAACGGATCAATAACTTTTCGTAACAAGGATAATTTCAGTATTTTTAAGTATAAAAACTTCCCTCAAAAACAAAACAGGTTCAAAATGCGTAACATGAATTTCAGAGTCGTATTTTCAAACAATATACATTAAAGAAAGAAACATTCATAATGTGAGTTTGTGAAAGAGATTATTGGACAATTGAGGACCAAACTCGATAAATCACTTACAATAATATCAATCCTGGTGGAAGTGGTATTTGGAAGGCAAAATAGTAGTGTTCGGATGCCGGCTCTTGGCCATTTTCACTTAGCCGCAAGCTTCAAATAATACCAGAGACCTCGTAAGCTATATAATAATAGTGCACACTACGACCAAAAATATATGGGGTCATAAACATGAACAAATCTAATTCAATGCGATCAAAGCAAACCGAGAATTCGGCAAAAGTTCGTAGCAAAAATCGGGTTCAAGACAAGTCTAGGACAATTTGCGGATGATGGTGGAGGGCGGTGGCGCAGTGCCCTTTCGGTGATGGAAATGCGCTTGTGCTGAAAGCGGAGCAAAGTGGACCGAACGACTTTACCACAATCGCTGCCGTAAGCGAAGCAATGGACAGGCCACGCCAATCAGCGACGGAGCCTACTAGGCCGATTGGGAAGGACGAGAGAAAGAAAGGCGAACAGATTTCTGGAGAGACTCTCCCAAGGAATTTGATAAAAGAGGATTGACGGAAGACCCTCCAACACAGAATTACCAAAAGGCTATGGACGTCCTATATTTTCAACGAAAAGTACAAACTGGTGTACAGAGGAAATAAATTAAAGATATTGTTTCTCATTCCTATTTTACAATTTACGTCTATTATAATGATACGATCAAGATATATAAATAAATAATGACTTACAACTTTTTTGCTTACTCCTGATGACTCCACTCTCAAGTCGAATGTTGTGTATTAGAAAAACACAATAAAATATATTTCGATCGCCCAAAAAAGACCGTACGTAATAATATTGTTATTATTGTTTTGTCTATCAGTTGTTTTGTATTTCTATTAATATAAGTTCCATTCAAATTTATTTCTATTTATTTTTACTTAAGTTTATGGAACATTTGATCGATTCATACACAGGTTATCGTTTATGTTTATGGATCTTTGTATGATCGTATGTCGTCGTATGCTCCATCAGCATTCCCTCCATCATTAAGAAGGTAGTTACTCAAGGGATATATCATATATTAAAGCAGATAGCAAATGAATGTCTAAGTTACAACTTCTCTTATCTACTACTAAATATGTAATTGGTGTGAAATATTGTTCTTTTTAAGTTTTCGAATTTATGAATATGGTATAATGAGGAATAGCTCCTCAAATTTTCTTCATTGTAATCAATCACGTTTAGGCCCTCTTAGTTCCCTTCCTTCTCCCGACTACGTGGAAATGACCAACTTGCAACATCCAATTCAAAAACCCACTAATAGGTACTCAGCAATTCATTGAGCGAAACAAACAATCAGGTCTACAAAAGAAGTATATTAACCAATTTTGTTCTCGTCTTCCGATCATACGCTGTATTATAATTCTTTACAATTGGCATATGTTGCGGGGGATAAATTGACATACATGAGGAATCTACACAGGGACGTTATGTTAGTTGGTTTGGTAGTACAAACGAACTTTCTTCACCTACTACGACAGTTACAAATTCGATTCCGGATACCTTCACAAGATTAAGCGACAGCCTCATGATCCTTGTCACTTGAAGGAACGAATAATTCTACTAGTTGTTTGAAAAGTTGATATATGAAAATAAATTATTTTCTTTGCACGGCATTAAAAAATGATAAATTCCCAATAATATTAAAACGAAAATTACATACTTCAACGATATAAACAATTTCTTTTTGTTTATTACTTCATTATTACCACTCTTCAAAGAAAGGGAAGAGAGAATGTACAAACGTGAAGTGGAAATTGTTTACTTTAAGATGACAGGAACTGCCAAGACGTCGGTTGGTCTCATTACTGAAGTAAACTATGGAGTGTTGGCGTATTGAGATGTAAATATTTATGTAGCAGATACGAGAAGTTGTAACTTAGACATTCATTAGCTATCTGCTTTAATATATGATATATCCCTTGAGTAACTACCTTCTTAATGATGGAGGGAATGCTGATGGAGCATACGACGACATACGATCATACAAAGATCCATAAACATAAACGATAACCTGTGTATGAATCGATCAAATGTTCCATAAACTTAAGTAAAAATAAATAGAAATAAATTTGAATGGAACTTATATTAATAGAAATACAAAACAACTGATAGACAAAACAATAATAACAATATTATTACGTACGGTCTTTTTTGGGCGATCGAAATATATTTTATTGTGTTTTTCTAATACACAACATTCGACTTGAGAGTGGAGTCATCAGGAGTAAGCAAAAAAGTTGTAAGTCATTATTTATTTATATATCTTGATCGTATCATTATAATAGACGTAAATTGTAAAATAGGAATGAGAAACAATATCTTTAATTTATTTCCTCTGTACACCAGTTTGTACTTTTCGTTGAAAATATAGGACGTCCATAGCCTTTTGGTAATTCTGTGTTGGAGGGTCTTCCGTCAATCCTCTTTTATCAAATTCCTTGGGAGAGTCTCTCCAGAAATCTGTTCGCCTTTCTTTCTCTCGTCCTTCCCAATCGGCCTAGTAGGCTCCGTCGCTGATTGGCGTGGCCTGTCCATTGCTTCGCTTACGGCAGCGATTGTGGTAAAGTCGTTCGGTCCACTTTGCTCCGCTTTCAGCACAAGCGCATTTCCATCACCGAAAGGGCACTGCGCCACCGCCCTCCACCATCATCCGCAAATTGTCCTAGACTTGTCTTGAACCCGATTTTTGCTACGAACTTTTGCCGAATTCTCGGTTTGCTTTGATCGCATTGAATTAGATTTGTTCATGTTTATGACCCCATATATTTTTGGTCGTAGTGTGACTATTATTATATAGCTTACGAGGTCTCTGGTATTATTTGAAGCTTGCGGCTAAGTGAAAATGGCCAAGAGCCGGCATCCGAACACTACTATTTTGCCTTCCAAATACCACTTCCACCAGGATTGATATTATTGTAAGTGATTTATCGAGTTTGGTCCTCAATTGTCCAATAATCTCTTTCACAAACTCACATTATGAATGTTTCTTTCTTTAATGTATATTGTTTGAAAATACGACTCTGAAATTCATGTTACGCATTTTGAACCTGTTTTGTTTTTGAGGGAAGTTTTTATACTTAAAAATACTGAAATTATCCTTGTTACGAAAAGTTATTGATCCGTTGTTCTTTCCTCTAGACTACCCGCATTCTGATAAAGTGTTTTCCACAATTTGTAAGTACTACACCCACAAGCACACAGTTTACCACAAATGTTTCTTCTAATCGCAAATATTTGATTTATTTGCCGATTACATCGTCGCACTGGATCATCTGTAATTTCTCATCTTTCTTTTGAATCCCATTTCACTTATATATCTTCCACCACCTGTAGATATTTTGTTGCCACAATACTTCACAAATTCAAGATTGAACTCCAAACCAATCGCAGGAAATCCGATTCTCTTTCTCCCACTATCACCACGTTTTTCAACTCATACACCTTACCCCGCCATGCGGACTGTGCCACTCGACAGACCATGAAGTGCGGCTCTCATCAAAGGTCGACCGTTCTACACTAGACCATGATGTATTACCGAAGTGAAACGTTGTTTGACACGGCGTTTCCTGTTGATTTTCACGGTTAGGTTGATGAATTTGGAAGTGCTCTAGAATTTCCTCTATTTGACTTGCGATAGCTCGGTATCTATGAGATCAAAGAGTCGCTAGTTCCGCCAGCTTAAATTTTACGACCAGCGCGTGTTTAAAAGAGATATCCACGAGAGCTGGGTTAGATCTCTAGGGACGGTTAATACGGTCGGGAGGTTTGTTTCATCTGATACGTCACTAAATGTGAAGTATCGATTGGGTTGTTGACAGCTCAATTTTGCGTATGTCATCCGCTGCTTTGCTTTCTATGGTTGATGATTCATTAGTTTCAAGATGAAATATTGTATTCAGATGAGAAGGAAGTAGATGAGCATTAAAACGAATTGATATCAAGGAAATTAATGAATTTATTCATTGGGTTTGTTTGTTTTGGAGATATCCTTCTAAGGACATTTGTAAATATACTATGTGATTGAGATCATGAATAATTTTTATTGTCATTCACGTTAAGAGATAAAAGTTATTTGCTTCATGTTATGGGTGAAGATAGTGATGGAAGTATGTTTATTATATTTTATCTCCGATACTAGTTCACAAAATATTTTAGAAATAATACAATATACGGTTATTACTTTGAACACTTGGTGGAAAGTGTGGACGTTCATTCGACGACGCTTCTAATGTCGTAGATACGTACATTACGCGTTAACGTGACCATGAAGTGTTACCTAGTTTTACAAAGTTTTGTGCGAGGGTAAGAAATGTTGAACCATTCGTTTCTTCAATTAAAACCTTAGCCACCTAGTTTTATGTTGCGTCATATAACATTGTATTAGCAAGAGGATGAGGAATTCCCTCTATCCATCTCTGAGAAGAACACTTAATTATTTTGAAACTAGTCGCCTGCATTGCTTGAGTTTTTCAGAAAGCGAATGAAAGGGACATATGCAATAAATGATCTCACAAATGATGTAGTGCAGCGGTTGAACACAATGGAGAACAAATATCAAGAGTAGTCTAGAGTTCGGAACTGAATTAATGTCGATACACATCGGAAAGGCCTTTTTTGTCAGACATGCGAATTGGAGGCTCTCGGTTAGCTATTTGCTGGATATGTTGGTGAACATGGTAGCGATGTGCGAAAGGCCGCTTGATGGACGGGAAGAGTGGCGGGTCGGCATCCACATCGCGTTGGGGATGGAGGGGATCGGAGGATGAAAAGTTGGGGTAGGAGAAGTGGTGAATTGAAATGCCAACGCCGCGCCGCTTCGCCAACGAAGAAGGGAAAGAGATCGATGCATTTCGTTGTTACGTCGGTGGCAGAGCAAGGATGAATTTTACTTACAAGCTATCTTAAATTATAAAGATGTCTATTCCAAACAAACTGCCACAAATCCTTTAGGTAAACATATGTTATTAATAATTGAGTTACGTAAATGCAAAAGTTTTATTCTTTTTCGCGAAAAATGTCTTCTTGACAACGCCAATGTTGCGATAATCGGTTCACATGTCTCCGGTTAATAGTTAAATTACAATTTCGATCAAGATGTTGCGAGGACGTCACGAGGATAACACGTATTGTCCAAAAAAGTAGGGAACTAGATAATATAACATTTTATACTTTCTTTCAATAATTTGTTGTAAAGCGAGAAAAAATGGCGATCTTCTGCGTATTATCCGAGGTATTTGGAGCGCTTTTATAAATCACGCGTGGCGTAACAAACATTCTCCACATGTTAATTATTTTGCGCTTCCGACAGTTTCAACAGAAAACCTCTCTATATTTTAATTATTTGTCTTAGACAAAATTGTCTTGGACAAAATGGTGTATGTGTTACAAGTAAATGCGCTTCACTAAAAAGAACCAATGAGATAAAAGTATTTGGGTGTCATTTTAGACGGTGAGGTTTCATGGAAAACTCATTTGATGAAATTGAATATAAAACTAAATAGTATGTTAAGGTATTCTTATTTTTTAAGAAGACTAACTGATAGGGATACTTTGCGTTTACTGTGTTATGCCTTGATACAGAGTAGGATTGAATATGGTTTTAAAGTTTGGGGAAATACTTATTGCACTGTTATAAATTCAATTTTTCTTTTACAGAAACATGTGGTGAGGATAATTTTAAATAAAAGTAAATTTGAAAATTCACCTCCTCTTTTCTTAACTTTAAAAATTCTACCTCTTAAATACATTTATGTTTTGAAGGTTTTGAAGCTATTTTATTTTAAAAGTGGAAACTTCCCTCAACATGAGAATATTTACAGAAAATAACTTAGAAATGTTGATGATTTTTTTGTCCCAAAACCTAATCTTGCTTATTTTACCAGAACCTATAATTTTATTGCTCGAAGAATATTCAATAAATTCTAATTTTAGCAAGTCTATCTGTAACAGGCAGATTTTTCAAAATAGGATAAAATAAAGGGTTATTGGAAAGAGAGAACATCCTTTTCTTCTTTTCAATACAGGAATAGGACCTTTTATTTAATTCTTTATTATTTTTTCAGAATCAGTACAAGGTATTTCCTTGTTTACTTATCTTTGTTTTACCTACAGTAGAACATAGGCACATTATTGGAATCCGATTCTTTTTAATTTTATATATCTCTGATCGCAGAAAATTGCAATTGAATTTACTCTGTAGGAACCTCGACACACGATTTCCTTAGCGGCTCTAAATTTTCTTGGATTTTTAATTATGTTAGTATAAATATAAGAATTGATTTGTATAGGCAGTGAAGATAATAAACTTATTATTATATAGAGATAGGTAAAATTTTCTGTGTGAAATGTACTCAATTTTGATTTCTTGATCAGACCTGACAGGAAGAACATTTTATTTTTAATTTAAAAATGCCTATTATATTGTAAAAGTATATTTTAAGTTTGTGTAAAATGTAACTGTAAAAAATCAAGAAAATAAACTGATTCTCTCTCTCTCAAAATTTGTCACTTCCAATAGTTTCAACAGAAAACTTTAAAATTGGATAAAATTTAATTTTTTTAAGCATTATAGTTTCAAAATTAAAGGAGTAATCAATAATGATTTTCCCATACTTTTTATACTCAATTTCGGAGTTTTAACAGTATTATGTGTGTCCTTTAAAACATGTTTTTTGTGTATTAGAACGTTTCCCATTTACATATTTCAATTGAGAAAATGTGCGCATGAAAACTAGGGACACGAGTTAGAATCCATGGTAAGTTGAGAGGACAGGTTTATATTGAGATCCAAAATCAGAGAGAGGAAAGGATTTATATAAACTTTAGGATGTGACATCTCAACTTTTGATTGTGGTATCCCTATCTTGTGGTATTCGACTTTCGAGCTTGGGGTTTGGAGAAATCTCAAGGCTTGCAGAAATCATTTCCACCCTTTTTTAACTTGGATCTCACATCCAAACGTAGGGTTCTCACATCCATAGTGTGACATCTCAGAATAGAGAAACCAAAATATTGCTCTACTTTTCTGTATGAAAATACTATTGACAAACAACCACTTGGTGTTCGTATACCTCACACATTTAGGACTTTGCAAGAGAGAGTAGGTTTAGTGGGAAATGTAAATGTAAATGTCAAATAATTTTAAATAATTTGTGACGCCAGAATAGTCTGCATTCTTCACATGAATTCCGCCCAAATGCGTCTCCTTGAAAAGTCCCTCTCCTTTTCATCCTTCCATATCAGACCTCATATGTTACCTGTCGAGGGGGATAACCAAATATCACATTTTTTACTAAAATATTTGTAAATATTTTTAAGAGAATACGAATGACTTAGTTGACATTATAAAGAACAAAAATCATGTCATCATATCCATGGACCAAAACGTTTCAAGTGTTTTGTGAACTTAAAATGTTTATTAAACGTCTATAAATTTGACGGTCTTTTTGTCAATTTGCAAATGATAGACAACAATTTCAGTTATAATATTCCGTTATTAATGGAATATACTTCAATATCAATGACTTGAAAGATAAAATATTTCGAATAATCAGGGAAATACACAAATAATCAACCAACTAGGTTATTTAATTCACGCGCATGTTTATGTGCGTACCACAAATGGAAACGACTATCGACGGTAATGTCAACCTTCAGAAATGTTTCAACATACATAGTTTCAATATCGGCATCATCTAGTTGTTTCAATGTTTATTCACGTGTGGAAGTGAAATCGTGGACAATTTATTTCCCTCTTGCATTATAAAAGTTATTATCGTATGTCGTTAACATTATTCACTGTTATATGATCCTGTGAGTTCTGGTTGTGTTCAAAAGCTTTTTTATGATTACGAAAGAGCGTTTCATAGAACTGTTCTGAAACATTTCTCTTTACAGCATTTATGTGAATTTTTCTATTAACGTTAGAAAAAAAGAATGCCTAGCGTTTGTGGCGTCATCACACTAGGCTGCAACGCGTTCGCAATAGGACCACCCCAAAGTGCCCACCTGGCCGGGGGAGACGAACAAAACATCTGCGAGACAGAAGGACCCTCTGGTCAGTTCTCGCATCGCCGCCAGTCCGCGCACACGCGCCTTTGTAGTTCGCTTTGCGCTTACAATAGCGATAAACGAGATTATTCTCATGTGATAGAGCTTTAGTTACATCCTACTCCCACACGTTTATGAGTAGAAGGAACATACACTGTGAATCTCCCAAAATTTAAAAATAAACAGTAATTCACTCTTCATAGTATGTAATGGACAATTTTATTTATTGTTTGAGTAGCGCCAAAAATTTTGTCCATTTATGATTTTACAAAATCATAGTATTTTCTCAAATATCATCAACTTTACACGTTTACATTGAAAAAAATCTATTGTTTGCATACTTTGGGTACGTTTTCCACAAATTATGTGAAATGGATACAATTGAATTGAATGCTCTTTAAGAACCTAAGCTTCTTAGAAGAAAGAAGGAAAGGTGAAGTTGGAGAAATTCGGACCTCATATCCTGATCTCCGGTTTAGATCTGGTCTTAGCGACCCATGTTGGGTAAAAAGTATATTTCTTCTACGCTCAACAAGGTTTTGTTGATGTACCACGAATCTGTTGAATATATTTTTGTACTTTATATTATTCAAATATCTTGATTTAATGGTGAAGTCACTATTAAGGTTGTTCATGATAACAGTTAGATTTTGAGCAATTTTAAATGAGTTCCTTTTTTATTGTCTGTGCTCTGAACGTTTCGTCATTCTCTACAAAAATGTGTCCCATACAAGTTCACCGAGAATACCACCTCTATAAATAATTCTGACCAATATTATTTAAATGATATTGTTTATATGGAAATTATAATTTTTATCAAATTTTTGCGAAGTAGTAAATAAAGGCTGAAAACTACTAGAACACTATTCTAAACATTTTATGTAGTCTATGTTCATTATTCAACGTAGTCTCCAAAGAGAAGAAGGTTAAATCTCATGTTCTCCGAAGCTCATACAATATTAACGATATTACTGCAAATATTTTTTGTCGTCATTGCTTTTAAAAATCATCTTAATCGTTATTTTTGTATATCTGGAATATAAGCATTTTCATTTTCTAAATATCATATTAAATTGAGACACTGAAAATTAACTCAATAAAATAATTTAAAATTTTATCAAATATTTGTATTAATAAAAATAGCTTTCGCAATTCATACTTTTCTGGTAATATTTCGTAAAAATGTGAAAGGTAGTTTAAACCTGTATATAGATTTATGAAATGATAAAAAGAAATCAAGCTTCCAATTTCTTCATTGGCATTTGGTAAGTAAATTATCTTCTCGTTTTATTTCTTTTCAACAAACATTTTTCCTCTGCCTCAGGCAGTGAGAGAGATATATTCATTTCATATCTCCCTATCTTGAAGAGTAGTTTAGACCATTCGTGAAAAATTGAACTAACTACTGTGAAAGTATAACAGTGGAGACATAATTTTCATATTTAAATATGTTTAAGAATAATAATATATCCGTATATCCTTCCTCGCATCTTAAATATGAATGAATATTGTTAATATGCTCGACTGTTCTAATTCCGATTCACCCAGGAAAGAAAGACATCCAGTGAAAACATATGCTTTCGTCTGATAAAAGAGAAGGAAACGGAACATTTGAAGAGAACGACGTCCAAGTGTATCCACTTTCACATAATCCTTTCTCGAGTATCTTACTTTTCCAAAACGCTCTCCAACAGATAAATCAAATCCATTCGATCATTCGACCATACCACCCGAGTCTCTCCACAAACGATCTGACGAGGATGGCAGCTACTGTGCATTATCGAACTTGCCACTTCTTAATGATGAAGGATGAGCTCTTGATCATTACGTAGATCAACGTCGTAGCGTAATGGGAGCTATCAGTGGTCATAGGTTGAATTCATAAAAAACTTCCAATATATTTATATTGTATGAAGATAACTACATGTAGAAACCCATTATTTAGGAATAATATTTAATGGGGAACAAAGCGATATTTTGATTAAAGATTACATAAAATTAACCGATATCTTATGTTTCTAGTAAACATAATATTTTATGAATACTTGATCAAAAATCGAAAATAAAAATTGAAGACCAAAATGTTTATAAATATAGTAGTTATTTGCTTGAATGACGCCTGGCATGCTTATACTTCCTAAACTTTTCGGTTGTGATTTGTTCCGATAAATGCTTCGGTGATGACTCCCCGCAAAGTAGTAATAATAAATAATAATATGAAAATTATTCCTTTTCAAAAATATGTACAATAAACCTACAAGATATAAATTATGTTTTAGTCGCAATTGCCTAAAGTCGAGTAGAATAATTTTTCTTAAGTAGCAGGTCGGCAGCATTTAGATTGGTTATGACAATAGGCTAGGAAACAGCGAAGTGTGGATATATGTGAAAGAGATGGTATACTTACAAGTATGTGCGTAGAGGGTGACTGAAGCGGCAATAATGCGAACGTGCTACCGGAAGAATTCTAGTTTTCAGTGGTACCATAATGGCATGGACGCAAACAATAATGACAACAATGACACCGACGCGACGTAGCTGGTAACCAGATAGGTGACCTCAATTACAAATTGAGCAGTATCAATACACAGCACCAACGGAAATCAGGTCAATTTGAGAAAACATGGATGTTTCGATTCATGATTTCGAGCGTACTATGTGCGATTGGCAGGGAAATAAATTCCAACTAATTTTTTGCTGTGACCATAAATCAATACAGGTTAAAAATACCCCGATTGTCCTGAATGTTGGTCGTACATTGGGATTGAAAGGGGATAAAGAGTAGAGGAATTAAAGGATGGTGTAGGGTTTGAATGTGTCCCAGTGATTTAGAATGGATAAAAATTGAGAACACGGAAGAGATATCTCCGGATAAAGTGAGTCAAATCTGATGTAACGATGTCATTGAACGTATTGGCGATGAGCAGCCACTCCAGCGACCGTGATAATGATCGCTATGCGGTGACTGCGGGGGCGCTTTGGCTCGCGGTTGCCGACCGCCAGCGACAGTGGCTGCAGCAGCCGACATCTGGGCTGCTGAGCGCGCTCAGGGGTGACCACAATGTCACACGCTATCGATCGCGACGAGAAAGGCCCATCTCCGTTTCTGTGATGTTTATTCTAGCTTCTCTCTTACATGTGGTTTCCTTCAACACACCGTTAGGGTAGAATGAGCGTCCCAGACACTTGCACAGCATGATGATGATGATGATGATGATGATGATGATGATGATGATGATGATGATGATAATAATAATAATAATAATAATAATAATAATATAAATATTAATAATATAATATTAATAATGTAAATAATAATCATATAAATAATAATAATAATATAAATAATAGTAATATAAATAATAATAATCGAAATTTATTTCTGTTTCACAAACGTTTTACAAAACGTTTTACAGAAAGTTTAACAAAACGTTTCACATCATGTTTTACCAAAAATATTACAAAAAGTTACAAAAGGTTTTGCAAAAGGTTTTTAAAAAAGGTTCATACAAAGAAGTTTTACTGAAGTTTTTATTAAAAGTTTTAGAAATAGTTCTAAATATAAAATAATCATATATTATTTTATTAAATAAATATTTACAATATTCTTTAAATTATATGATTACAACTACTAGTATAATGATTTTCCTGTTTAAAGTGTATATTTTTTTATTTTTTTAAATTTTCTACAAACATAAATTAAAAACTCTGTAAGTTCTTGAGAACTTGTCAGAGAGTTAATCATCTTTCGTTTATTAAATTAGTATTTATCTACTGCTACTTCCTTTTAATTACATACTAAGTACATTGTGCTTACCAGTTTAATACTTCTATAATAATTTTCATAATTCTATTATATGCTATATACATCTAACAAGTTATTATTTACATGTAACAAGAAGTATAATTTCTTGCTTTTATTCCCTCTTATTTAACATCCAATTTTTAAATTCTTTTTTGAACTTATATTTTGTTTCTCATTTAATTATATTATTAGATAATTTATTTTATAATTTAGGAATTTTTGTTTCTAATTTTCTTCCTCCATGTTTATTAAAGTAAAAAGGGATTTTGAAATTATATTCTTTCCTTGTTTCATGCTCATGCTCATGTAATGTTAAAATGTTACTATTAAACTTATTTTTAATTAATAATTCAAATTCGTACATGCTTTTTTCTTTTGAGTACATTTTATCAACATTATTTAATTTATCCTTACTACAACAATTTAGAGCGTTATCCTGTAGTTTTTGCATAATTTTAATATGTGATTCAGATGTACATCCCCAGATCGAGATTCCATATCTTAAAACGTATTCAAATAATGCAAAGTAAATTATTTTGAGTATATTTTATGGCGTAATATCTTTTAATCTGCTTATTCTCCATAAACATGTTCTAAGTTTATTAGCTATGTGTACAGTATGCTCTTTCCATATAAAGTTTTTATCTATAACAAATCCTAGATATTTGAGCTTATTAACTAATTCTATTTTTTCTGTACATTGACAATTATGGAAAAATTTGTGTATACAATATGTATTATGGAAAATTATTTTTGAATCAATTCTTTTAGTATGTGTCGTAGTTATGTGTAATAATTTGGTTTCACTTTTAAAAATTGTGAATCCTTTTTCATGTGATCAACTTTGAAAATTCTCAAGAATTATTTTGCAAACTTTGTGTAAATGCTCTATTTTGGTCTTTGTGAAAAGAAATAATTAAGTCATCATTTGCATATATAAAAATTTACACTTGTTGAAACATTGTTTAACATCATTCACATATATTATATAGAGTAGAGATGCGAAATAACTTTCCTGTGAAATGCCTTTATCCAATTGAATATTGTCACTCTAGTTATTATCAATTTTGACTGTATAAGATATTTCACTTAGATAACTTCTAAATATTTCAAGTGTTTCCTCTGATTCCTATTTTTTCTAAAATTTCTTCTAGTTTTGCATGATCAATTACATCATATGCGTTTGACATATCAATTGATAGCATTATTAAATGTTCACATTTGTCCAGTCTTGTATTTATTAAATTAGCAAATTGTTAACTATATATAAGTCATCTATGTCATTTAAGCTTACCCTCTTTCCAATCATTTATCTGGTTAGATTTACTAATTTAGCTGTTGCTTCTGCTTCATCTACAGTACCCAGACCTACTATTTCTAAATTTCTCTCTAATTGTTCTTGTTCTAAAACATTAACTTTAGTTTCTAACTCTTCTATCTTCATAGATTTCTCTTCCATATTTTTCTTGTTATCAACCATTTCTTTCTTGATCTCTTTTAGTTCATTCATTTCTTTACATGAAAATTCATATCTACCACTTAAATTCTAAAATAACTTTAATATCCTTCATTTCTCTTAAAATTTTATCCATCTTACTTTCTAAATTTAATACTGAGATCTTACTGGGCTCATTTTCTTCTTTATTGGAGTTTGTTTTTTATCTACATTTTATACATCTCCATGCTTTCTTATCCTTCTCAGATTTTCCTCATAGAATATCTTCCTTAATGGAACATATGAAGTGGAGGTTACTATTACATCCATAGCAGAAAACCTCTTCCGCTTGCAACAAATATCCGCAATGATCACACTTCATTTTGCCAAAGAAGAACTCACACACTTAAAAGCACAGACCTAGATACATTCACAAACACCGAAATGAACCAATCTTCCCACGAAATCTTCGTTATTTTACTTTCTTACGTAGCCAGCTGTTCACACTGCCCCGTTGCCACGTTGCCACGTTTGCTTCCGCTTTGCACTCGTAAAATTCTTAATTTTCAGAACATCTTCCAGAAACACTTACTTTTCTTTTTAAAATTTTGTCCAGTTATACTAATTGTCCTATATTTTTAGATGAAATCTAAAAGGTTATAATTTTTCTCCTCCAAAACCCCTTTTCTAACTTTCCTTGCGGAGCTCACGGTGGCACGTTTACACTCGGTAGTATAATAATAATAATAATAACAATGAAAATAATAAAAAAATAAAAAATGATATTACATCAGATGACCTGTGCCGACTATGTAGAGAAAAGCAAGAAACAATCGACCATCTAGTCTCAGGACACCCCATTTTGGCAAGCAACGAGTATTTCATAAGGCATAACTGAGTTTGTTCTTATATACATTGGCATATATGTAAAACTTTCGGGTTCACTGTGAAAGAAAACTGCTATGAACACGAACCTAGTTCTGTGAACTCCAATGAGAAAGCCACAATTCTCTGGGACCAACCAATGAATACCGACAGGACAATCAATTCAAATAGGCCTGACATTGTTCTGAGGGACAAGGAGAGTAAGGAATGTCTTCTTATTGATGTTTCTGTTCCCAAAGACACGAATGTTGTGAGCAAAGAGACAGAAAAACTACTCAAATATAAAGACCTAGCTATTGAATACCAAAGAATGTGGGGAATGAAGACAAAAGTCTGCCCTATTAATATCGGAGCCACAGGAACAGTGAGCAAATATATAGAATAAAATCTTCAGAAAATTCCTGGAAAGACCTATCTATCTGATGTCCAAAATATTGCCATTCTGGGGACGGTTCATATTATCCGGAAAGTGTGCACCTAAGAACTTATCTAGGAGACGCAGCCTAAGGGAAGTGGAACTTCCTTCGACGCGTTCCGAAATACTTACCAGATATGCTGAGAAATAAGTTAATAATAATAATAATAATAATAATAATAATAATATAATTTTTATAAATTATTATTATTATTAATAGAATAGAATATTTATTTTATCAAATTACAAATAAACTACAAAGGAAATAATCTAGGACCACTGAAACCTGTTTAGAGGTTCCTGTACATTGGTACAAGAATAAATAAGTTTGAGTTCTGGGACAGAAAATTGAGCAGTATAAATAACAAAAATCCTCTTATTTAAACTATATGCCAAAATAAATGTCTTATGTATTATTATTATTATTATTATTATTATTATTATTATATGTATTTGATACAAAATAAAAAGCATAATTTTTCAGAATAAGTCGTTATTATTATTGTTGTTATTATTACAATTAGCTACCTATTCTGTTTATATTAAAAATTTTCATCATAACAGTAATTCATTAATAATGATGTATTGAAAACTGCGAATTATTAGTTACATTATTTAAATTCAAACAATATTTGAAAATGGTTTCTAGTTTGACAAGAGTTCTTTAGTTCACTGACTGTCTTTGTCCGAAAAGAACTTCGTACTGTTCTCTTATATATTGAATTTTTGACTCAAGTGATAATTAGACATTAGAAATTACATGGAAATCTATTGAAAAACCGTTCATTCAAAGGCGTCATCCACAAGGGCCTCTACAACTTCAAGGTTGTTTTATTCAAATATTAACCCATTAAGGGCCATATTATATTTGACGAGTTGATTGACGAGTTAACTCTTTTTAAGGACGTTATAAAAGTCACCAGGTTGCTCTTACTACCTCAAAACAAAATGTATTGTCTTACCCACATGCTTTGTATGCACTACGTATGCACTACAGATAATCGACATTCAAGTCACTGTTGTGATAAAAAAGATTTTAATATACATGTTCTTTAAAATAGTCATAGTACAAATTTAATGGCAAGTATACTAATTTTAATTGACTTTACTATAATTGTAATGTATCTGGATACTAAAATTGGTAATACCGTACATAACTTTTTGTATACGTTCTGAAATGAGCTTCATGTACTTAAAAATTAATTTTCAGGTGCATAGTTTTAATAGTGTATACTATAGCACGCCTGATATTTAAATTAAATTCTCACTCTATAAGTTAGAGTCATGAGCTTTTCCAATTATTTCATTTTTTTCTTTTTTTCATATTCAAATATTCGATCTGTGACATTTTTTCACTTTTCTTATTATACTTTTCCAATTTTATTTCTACTTTCATAGAATTCATATCCATGACTCAACGAAGTGAATTGTCATCTTCGTTAATTTTTAGAGGCATGAATATGAACATCAATATAATATGCAATCTTATCAACAAAATATAGTATAATTTTCTATTTGGACTTTAAAAAAAGACATGCAGTAGATTTTACATTTGTTTTAGTATTCAAACTCAAAATAATTTATCGACACGATGGTATTATCTGGTTGACCAAATAGCAACAAATGCAAATAGAAAATAACAATGAAGGCTAGTGATTTAGAAAAGGAACGAGTTACAGCTCCAATAGAGGGGAGAAAATACAGAACGGAGAAATATGAACTGTACAGAGTTATTTAAAAGGGTTACAATGTAAGTAAGACAAAAATAATTGGAAAATCGACATCTAACTTCAAAACTACCTGTTCGAGTGGGTGAATTTATAACTTTCATCATCCCAGATTTTTTCATTCTTGAGGATCCTGCTAAATACATCAGTAATACAAAACGTCACATGCCTTAAGTGCGTTGAAAAAATCATTTGCTCTAAGTAAATGTTTAGCTTTTGGTAACAATATTATTTATATTTGTGAACTATAGTTTTTATTTTTTTGGCATAACCAAAACTAACGCACAGACTACCATAAAGAATTCTGAATTTTGGTGGCGAGTTCTTTCATACCCCATCGCTGTGTTTGTACTCAACGATTTGAGTATTCAAACTATATTTTCATAAAAAAACATACAAATTTTTGTTGCTGAGGACATCGTTCCTGATACCACAATATCCCCTACTGTCACCGTGGACACCACGGCTGCCGCCGCCACCGCAACCACTAGCATGCCTCCGTCACCACCGCCGCGGATGCTCTGCCCCCAAGCCGTGCGTTATAAATGTACACACATGTGAGTGGCGCCGGTCTCAACACGGCCGCTGGGCCAGAATAGGGTCATTTGCACTGCAATTCCACGTTCACTCTCAGGAAGGCACTCGGTTATGTCCTTCTTTCCCTTCATTTTGCATGTACACTCTATGCCATGAATCATCACGTGGAAAAAAGATTTACGTGCGGAAGTGGCTCTAAAAGTGCCACTCTGTCGCATTAATAATTATAACGCGAACTGAACTATTTTATTATTTTCTTAGGAGAGTGCTAACATGTTAAATCAACCTTTGCTTTAGGACCCTTGATCGGAATTGAAGGGATGATCCCTTGCTTGCTTCCGGAGAGTAAATTAATTTATCGTCCTCCACGAGGTCATACGCAGTTTTTAAACTCCTTTTTGACAATAAATTTATTTAATAAGAAACGTAACCAATATTGTTTTCTAAAATTTTTTTTTACTTTNATATATATATATATATATATATATATATATATATATATATATAAACAATGGATATAAACGATGCAAAATAAATGAATAAGAAAAAAGTCGCAATGAATAAGTTAAAGATAAATAATAAAATTCAAACAAACATGTGGAATGACAGTCCATGTTAATATTTCTACGGTTGGTTCTCACGTCGATGGTGGAACATTCCAATTCTAGACGTGATATCTCGATCACATTCAAGAGACATAAATTTGGAAAGCTGGAGCTTTGCAGTGGGAAAAGAATGTCCATTCGCGAGGAATATCTTTGGAGTGTTCGCGCTGACCACCGTTCTTTCTGTTGTAAGTTCACCGAAAATGTCTATTAACGTATCGGATTGCTATTTACGGAATGATTTGTTGCTAATTTTTTTGTGGTACACTGTTTCTCAAAACCGGGAGCAGCGATAAATTACGTTCTTGCGTAACATATCATCAACAAATGAGCAAGAAATTATTCTGCAAACAAAATCCCTTTCTCTTTATTGGTTACGGAGGTAGATGTGAATATTCCAGCTCGATTAAAGCTGGAGTTGCTACTGTTTCTCGGAAACGGCAGGGGAGACAATTTATTTTCTTGCGCAACAGATTATGTAGGTCCGGTGCTACTTAGTGGTTGATAGACATCCAAAACAGGAGACACATAAGGAGCATTGCGACAATGTTTGAAATATAACATTTAACAAATTGGAAGAAGCATAACTACTGTAGGTGATTTCGTTTTAAGTTGCTTCCTCGTTATATTGACTCGATGAGCCATTACTACTACTTTATGCATAGTATAACTTACAATGTGTTTATTACGATTCTTAGAAATAAACTGTGTAGAGGTACATAAAGTTGTAATATGATAACTTTCGGAGAGTTGTGGAAAGTAAACGAGTGGTGTAGAGGATAACACCCCTATGATCCAATCAGGATTCCCGGCTCGTCGTCATTATCACCTGACTATAACTCCTGCTATTATCTTCTCCAAGTGTAGATACACGAAAAAGACACGTGCAAAGTACATACATTGGGTCCTGCAAACGTATTGAAAAACTTTAAGCGTGCTCTTCTCACGGCAATGTGGTGATGGTTGTCACGGCAGTTCTGTACATAGGTATTCCTATTTAATTTTAAGAACAGTAAGAATAAAGAACGCGGAAAAAATAACATCAGTATGAAAAGTAATTTGGTTAAAATAAATGTTTTATATTGCGTGGTTTATAATGATCAAATTGTAAGGAAATTTTTGATTTCGTGATTTCTTTACTTTTCAAGGAGGAAACAATGCATGTAATTCCACTCGTGAGTGTGATTTTCATGGAAAGAGTCACTGGGAAGTTCCGTTAGAGTTATCTGTACAGTATCATAGTATGAGCTGAAGCAAACACCATAAGTTGATAGTTTGTCGATATATCGAGGGCTGACGGTGGACGGTTGTAACAGCGGCAGGACTGAGACAGTGGAGCTGCGGACAGACACCATGGGAACGGACGGGTGAACCGAGGTTGCGAACTCGTGGATGAGACAGGAAAAGTTCGAACCTGTTCTGTATTTATTTGTCAACTTGATTAACATTAAATTATTAGTTCGGTTATTATCAGCGTGACTAATATTTCGCCTGAGCATCCATCATGAGTACATTATAGGTAGCAAGAGACGTGAGCCGCGTCAGCGAGATCGTTCATCCACCAGGTTCCTGGTTAAAAGGTTATCCCCGTCTTATGTATTAAGGAGTAAATCAATTTACAAACAACATGATTTGAAACAAGGCACTTTAGGAATGATTACTTCGTATAAAGCACTCACACACCAAAGATTGTTCTCTTACCATTATGAGAGTTTCAGATCAATCTCCATTATGATTCTATTTATTTTTTTAATTAACTGGGCCCATTACTGTCAGAATATTTACATTTAACTGAGCAAAAAATATTTATTCCTCAAATTTGAGTTTATCCCTGAGTAATTCGTCGTCAATTTGACATGCGCAAACTAAACGAAATAAAACGAAAATAATATATTATTTTTAACAATAAATAAATTAACAATTAGGAGATTAAACTATTTGTGGCGTTAATTCACCACTTTCCCGGAAGAATGTGTTCAGACAAAACCTTAGTGAGACAAAAAAACGTTTTAGGGAATATTGTAATTTTTCAGAGGAAGGAAGTTTAGGAGCTGAGAACAAGATGCATTGCGATCCTGTACGAATAACAGTATTCTTAATATATAATTTAGGATACCCTTAAACAATCTCATAAGTATTCCAACGCTGGTGAAGTTATTGGAATAAATAAAGTGAGTGTGAGTTACCAATTAGAAACAACAATAAATCCACGCCGCAAAAAAATTGGACTTTTATTACAAATAAATAATTAAGCTGGAACTTAATTGTTCAATTATCAAGTAAATGTAAGCGAAGGAATTTCGTATGGGAGATATAGCATAACGTGACGAACTATATTTAAATCAGGCACACGAGAACGAGCTATTTTCTTATTTGGAAAGTGTGTTTAGTAAATTGCGTTTTAAGAGAATGGAGAAAAATGACTGGTGCATTCCGGAACAGAAAGAAATACATCAGTTCTCATCAATTTGCCTGTCAACGGTTCCATCAACGGGAATCAATGATAATATGTCGTCGAGATCAATTGAACTAAAATTTACTCACAGAAAGAATCTTTGTTGGTTAATAAAAATATCCACCAATTAGTTGTGAGTCACTGAGAGACGTTGAGTCAGGACAAAGTTAAAAACAAGAGCTGAATTATAGCTCCCTCCAATCTTAGATTTTCAAGAAAATTGAAAGAGTTCCCTAGGCCAAGATATTTTTTTTTCTCTCGATCAGTTCTTTGCGATAAATCTGGACTTTGAGAAAGTAATAAAAATAAAAATGAGCGAGAATGCACTTGCAGACCAGATTATTGCAGAATGTGATTAAATCAAATAAAAAATGTTCTAGACAACTTTGTCGAAGTTAAATCAAGGAGGAAATTTTGAAATAAGATTTTTTATTACATTTATTTATTTCAAATATGATTTTTGAAATAAAATTACATTATTAAAAAAATTATCTTGAAATAAATTATATGTGTGTCTTATAAGTAATTATAATATAAATAACAGCTGTATAAAAATAGTTATTATAGAATTTATAATGTTGTTTGCGGTCTGAGGTGGTATGGAAGCGTGAAAACGGTTGGGAAGGGGTCTTACGTGGACCTTGCAAACCTCAAGATCTTAGACCTTCCCCCCCCCCCCGCCCGCATTATTTTTTGAATGAATATTTTCCCGAATGGAGCTGAAGGATTGTGGACTTATTGAATGACTGCAGAGAGTATTCAAGTATAATAGCTGAGGGTCAGGACGCTTCAGAATTCTGTAATAGGATTGTGGAATAGCATCAGAGTGTCGGTAATTTCTATTGACAGAGCAATGCATCCTGCAACATGACACGATGAGTGTTACTTTGATAAACGACCTTTGCTCCAGTGCTTGTTTATGAGGAGAACGATATCGCGTAGTGCTAAACGTACGATGTAAATTAAACTTGAACAACATGTTATGAACAATCGCTGGCACTTGTAACGACTAATCAACAAACGGGAGATATAAGACACGTGATCTAAAAGGGAGGAACTCACTGACTGATACCAACGACCCTGTGACTAGATAGATCGCAGGGTGGGTGTGGTATGTGAAGGCCAAAATGAACTAAATAAATCCACATCATAGAGAAACACTATGTTATCCATTCTTTTTATTCGCACAAAAAATTCAAACATTTCGGGCGCTCTGATAATATTATCACAAAAAGAAGAATCATAAGAGTAATTTTATTGTGAAAATTATACAGCGATGGTTGAAATTTTATGGAACATGATCCATAATTTTGGGCAAATGAGAACAGCTTATAATTATACCGATAAATATAAAAATATATAATTTCACATTTGCATTAAATTATTATAATATACTTTTATTTATTACATAATAAATACATCAAAGATACTTAAATATAAATATTTTACTTTTTTACTCATAATTTTATTGTTATTTTCAACTGGTCACATCCGTACTCAATGTTTCACTTAACACTAACCACTCTTTATCAATTTCAATCAGTGTCTTATTTTTTCATGAAGTCTTATTGCTTTTCCGGACACATTGTAATCCTATTTAATAATATCCACTTTTCTCGCTGGGGTGCTGTCGATCTCCATTCTCCCCTTCGACATAACAAATTATTTTTTACATCATAGTTTAAAGAACTTACAAAACCTAGCAAGTACCACAATTTTTTCCATTTGTATATCATTACTTTAACAATTCTAAACCGAAAGAAAACTCGGTTATCTCAACATATTTATCCTGCTTTGTTAATTACTTTTGGAATTTATCAATGAGATAATGTTTGTTAGATATGCAATGAAATCCGATAAATGTCAAATCCTCAATAGTCGACCAGAGATTTTGTATGCGGAAATCGCTGAATTTCTAAAAGTGTTTCTTGACTCAAAACAATCCAAAAATTTACGAAGGATGAATTTCTTTGAAATTTTGAAAAAATGGACGCGATCGACTGCATAAAACAGCAAGTCGTTTCTTCGTGGTTGTCGTTTGACGAGTTGCCACTAGGGTGCGCTGAAGGGATCTTTCTCGGTTGAAGGATGGTGCTGTTCGAATAAATGTACCTACAAATGTTAAAGAAAATGAATCATTTTGGAAAGTCGATTTTTTAGAGCAAGACCATTACACTAAATGAAGAATATGTGTCGATTACAAATGATATTGCATTTTTTAAATGTTGTGTTCCTTTGCCAATCGGAAGCTCCATCAATAACTTATCTAGCTGGTCTACAATCGGGTGTTAGAATACAGTGAAATAAATATAGAAGGTATTTAACCCACGGATCTTTAAGCTCCACCCTTACTAAGGGAGATCAAATGTAATGACTGTGATGATTTTTTCTTCACAGCTCTAATAATACGTTTGTTATCGATAACATCGCCTTATTATAACTTTGAGTTGTAGAGAAATACACTGTGTCCCAGAGCGCACGTTCAGGTATCCAAAACTAAGAGAACAATTTTGCCGAGAATCTTAAAATATGGCATTCTTTGATATTATCTAATGGTGGAGTGAAACACGCCAAAAAAAGGAGGTACAAGGGTACAGAGGAAAACATTATCTGTAATGCAAAATATTGGGTTTTTGATCAAATTTTCTGATGTCAGATGCTTCTGCTAAAAACTGGTTAAGTATATATGATGTTACAAAAATTATATACTTTCGATATTCTTTTAAAATTCCATTATGAGAGTTAGAAACTCAAATTCGATGTGTGATAAAACAAAAAGTTAGAAAAAAAAATTCTTGCATAAAAATCTACAGTAAAAATATCGGGTTCTTTTAGTGAGTGTAAATCCTAGTTCGCCGTTCATTTTTGGAGGGCTATTCTCCTTCATTTTTTCGAGAAAATTCGAGAAATTAATAACAAATATCACGAGTTTGTTCTTCTGAGTTTTTGTTCCTCTGGCAAAATTGTTTTTAAGAGTTTTAGAAATGTGTCTGGTTCACCCGGCATATACACCAGTGATTTGAATTCTCTGTGCGTGTTTGGAAACAGAATGTCTATGTTCTAATCATTGGTACGCCATGCCTTTCTCTCGAAACTGGATAATTATTTCATCTCATAATTGTAAAACTCAATTACAAATCCTATTAAACTTGATTACTTCCACAACAATAATCTGTGTATCAGCGAATATAGTCAATGGGGTTAAATCATAGTCAGTGTGCTTTCCATCATGATCGCGCTTGGCGGAAAGCCATCGAATGCTGGAATTCCTAACTACGGTGCGTCAACCCCACCGTCCCCTCACACACGCTTCCTCTAGACCTCATCTCATTCCACGAAGGCGAACGTGCTGGAGAGCAAGCGACCACGCATCTAGAGCCTCAGTGGAATACAAAATCAACTCCGTAATGAGGCACTGCATAAGCGGCGCAGACGCTGTCAGGGAGGACTCCCGTTACTTCTTCATCCCCTCCCATTCTACATCCTCTCAGTCAACCCAGCTCTCAGCTCAATTTAGCTTATTAGATCCTTTCATCTGACGTTCACTACGTGGTGAGTGTTTCTCACGGAGAACTCTTTTGTGGCAGTCGGTGGAGTTGGTTAAATATAAATGACACATGCTTTGCTTTGAATATTAAATGGATTAATTTTTTTTCTGGCGAAAGTTTTAGAAGCTGTAATAACTTTTCTCGTTTATATTAGACTGTTTTAGTTCCTGCGACTTCCCTTGATTCAGGTTTGATAGTTTTTGCAGAAATAATCGTTCTTAAGGTAGAATTAGTATTCGTAGAACTATACCACTGAAAGAATAGAAATTGGGATAAATTAATGGAATTGCAGGTATTTATTTTCATTTCAACTTAACAAACAATACTTAACCGAAAAACATAATATAGTTGTAATGATTGTTAATGCTGAAATACAGTACATCTTACGGAGAAAATACTTAATTTCAAAAATATTTATGATTTTCAATCTCAAATATAACAGAAGTTTAGTTTACTTTGTATAAAATTTCCTGTAGTATATTTTACAACACATTATTAACATGTCACCGAATATTTCAAAAATATATTTTGCTTTTTCCGAGATGTGATGCATAAAATCACCAAACAGTTGCGTTCGATCGCCGTACATTTAAATGCTCTTGAGTGAAGCGATATCCTGAATATTGTTCATACGAAACTATTAACTGCTAGATACTAATTAAAGTATGTTTTTTCATTTCAATTCATTATGCTGCGTTATGAAATAATTAGGGTAAAAATAAAGGACTATGTATTCAAAATATTTGTCGCATTCAAATGTCAAAACATTTGTGAATCAAATGACGTAAGAAAGAAATCAAAAAGAGCGACCATCAACTGGAAACGCGTCTTCACGAAAAGCAGTTAGAAATTTGTTCACTAATACACTAATTTAATGAAGATAATTTTTCGGTATCAAAAAAGCATTAAAGACCTTCTTTAGTATTTCCCCAACCACATTAATTGTTCTTTTCTTTGGTTTGCTTAAGATATTACTTTCACCTCTACACAAAAATTCAAATTTCTCGTTCAATTTGGTACTATGATGAAATATCTTGTTAAAATATCTTTAGATATTATTACTTCTTAATTTTTACAAATAAATTCAAATTGAAATTAACTAAAAGTTGAACATAAAGAAGCAGGTTTTAGATTCTGCTGCTTGCTTATGTTTGTTTTTTCTGCGATTGGTTACAACTCGATATTTCTCTATATAATTTTTCGGTCTTGGATATTCTCAAAATTCCTTTTGCAATTATTTTCCACAAATATGCTTGACAAAATTTTAATACTTATATAATGGTGTTTTTATAAAATAATAAATATTATAAATTAATTACATTCAGATATGCAGTGTGGAATGTCTTCAAGACTTATCTTCGTGTAAGAGCCGTAATTGGAGGAAAGGATGGAATATTTTTGGGGACAGTTTAAAGAGATAAACCTATATCAAGTCTAGAAATGGTTGAAATCGTTTTGGTTTTATAGTAGGTTGATGAAATTATGATGTTGATTTAGTTCTCAAGAGCATGCCCATTTATTCTGCAAATAATGTATTTAGTATTAAATTCCATTAAATGCAAGTCTTGATAAAAGGAACTATATTATTCATTTTTATACATCGTTTGACGAACACCCATATGGCATTCGAGAATATCTGTAATGGCGAGAATGAAGCAGGATCCCGCAGAAGAAAGGCAATCTCCCACAAGAAGGGTAGCTCCTTCCTCAGTCTTCTTCTTCTCCTTCCCTCAATAAATTCCCTCCTTGAACCCCGTCATTCCCTAACCGAGCTCGGTTCTCGTTATGTTCCTGAACCTCTGCTGCAGCTTCTTCTCAGACCTACGAGATTTATCGCAGTTGCGGTCCCGAGCGAGCTCGCTTCGAAACTTTTCGTCTTGAGAACATCCGCATGTGAAAGCACATCCTCGTTGCTTCTGTATGCATGTGTCGTGCGCTGGAAATTCACTGACTAGTTCTTCTTATTTTAGTTATACGAATTGAAAAGAGAAAAAAAGCTATTATAAAGTGGTACCTCACCTTTTCTTTGGGTCTCTTGTTTCAAAGTTCCAAGTATTAAAACTCAACGATATCTCCATTTCCTTCTTCTAACAACAAAAACCTTTAAAATTAGTTTGTGACTACTTTCAAGGAAACTATCCGTTTTAAATCTACCACGTCCATCGGATATGTTCGAAGTTCTAGTTGCCTATTCGCTGATTCTGATATAATCTTTCTTTTTTTTTCCCCTTTGCTAGAAACGTCTTGTAAATTTTTTTCACCCGCTCCGATTTTCTCTTGCTAACGTTTTTAACCTCGTGAGATCATTTGAATTTAGTAGTGCATATAAATGCATATTTTGAGGATTTTTGTTTCAATGTAACTGCATGTTTTTAAAGATTTTTGTTTAAACTCTGTAATTTGAACTTTACTATTTACTGTAATAAATCAAATATTACTTATTCATTATAGCAATATAGCTCATACTGTATGAACCATTTCAGTGGCATTATTCAACTAACCCATCACTTTCTTAGTAATGAGAAGATAAATACGGAAATTACTTGTGCATATTTTGGACTTTTTTACAGCGCATCTTTTAAGCCCATATTTCGAACATTTTTAGTGCATGTTTACCAATTTAGAAACCGAAGCTGATGTAAATTAATTGTGGAAACAAAAACAAGAATTTTTATGTTGTCTAAAGTCCTTCATTACTTTCAATTCATTACTGTCGCTTCGTACTACTATATGGTTCAGTTGAGGGTGGTTTTTTACGAAGTACAGGTTTTGACAAAACATGCAACGCGTTAAAACGTGTCTGTCAGTTTCGCTATGGGTGACTGCTCCACCTCCAAAATGATGAAAATATCAATACGAATGAATGAAGCAAGAACATTGAAACATTGGTTGTCACACACAGCTGTAGCAGAAATTACCATTGATCCAATTGGTATTATTATAGTTTCGAACTGAATTCGTTTCAGAACTCACAACACTGTTCACATGGTTCTTTCTATGAATAACAAAAATAAGAAATATTAACTCTAAATACTTCTTCTATTTATCATAATCATATACTGAATTAATTTATTATAATAATATTTCTTCACAATTCTATTGATAAAATGATAATTGTTTACTTCCTGTAATAACTTGTTTACTTCCTGTAGTAAATAATGGATTTCACAATATTTGACTTATTTCTTGAATTCTTTTATCATATGAGGAAGGAAGTCTGGAATTTATTCGACACCAATGCGTTTCCGTAAGCAAGGAGTATTTGAAACCAATGTAATTGAAAACTTAAAATACGCGAGACAATTTCTAGACAACAGAAAAGGGTATTGAAACGACAGGAAAAGGCACAGAAAATAAATTTTATGGACTACGTGAATTTACCTTTTCAACGCAGTCATAATTTATTACTACATGTTTCCCCAGATATAAATTGCTCTCTTATCATGGCATTGAACAATTCTGAAATTCTTCCTTCGTTCCCCCGTCATCGCCTTTGTTTTTCCCAGGTGTGATAAAATCAAGCCATTAACGTCCTTCTTTAAATTTAGAGTCGTGACAATTCTCGATTGTCCAATACGAGTAACAAAAATAGGAGATTTGTAGGGTACAATGTTACGCTGATTGAATACTAGTTCTTCCATAATACGAGTATGTAATGGAAATGAATATGTAACAATAGTACAATATATCATACTATCTTACTAGGATTCCACTCAAAATTTATTGTGAACTATTTATGAGCATAATGCTTGAACCCGCCATCGGACCTTATTGATGTGTTAAAAATGCTATACGTTGCAATGAATTATATTATTATTGTTTTACCATTTATGCTTTCAAAATGACGGGATAAATGATATCAAAAATCATTAGTATTCACAGGTAAATAATTTCATTTTTTTTGCGGTTTATGGAGTTGCAAAATCATGTTTCATTCTCGATTTAACAAAACAAACACTTCCATATCGATTCACCATACCTGATTTCACATTTCGTTAGGATGACATATTAACTTTATTTTATTTTTTGTTATATGATACAGTCTTCAGCAAACAACACCCCACAAAATGTTACACCGTAAGTCGTACCATATACATTTTTTAATGTTTTGAATTTGAATTTTTATATGTTATGATGCCCTTTAACTATTACATTGCTATCTATTGATATCTTTGAGAACACACAGTCAGGAAATGCTTTTCTTAGATACCTTAGCTTGAACTACTTCGGATTCGTGCATAGCAAATGAATTGTTATCTCTTTGGCATTCGTAATAAAAATGTTTCGCCCTAACTTGATCATGATAATTTTATAATTTAAACGATTTTTTTCAACATGAGGAATAACAAAGAAAAATGGATGATAACTTTATCCGACCGATCTGAAGTTTTTTAAAAGTTTTTATTTCTATAGGAGTTAAGAAATACACAATGATTATATGAAATAGAAATCAATGCACAATCATATGAGATGTTTTACAATCATTTAAACTCATTTTAAGCTGTTTAATAAACAAGTACATCAGTAGAAAATTTTAGCCTAATCAATTCATCTCATCATTAGGAAATTACGTATTCTCTACGATATTTATGTTTACAATTCAAAAGATATCTAAACCTCTGTATATATTGCTCATTTTTCAATTCAACATATTTTCTTATATGAAACAAAAACAATGTTGAATTCGGATCCAGATTTGTCACTTTACGACTCGTAAAGTGACAAATGTCTCCATAAGCATGTCGGTTTCCGACATCGTCGAAGGTTGATCTCACCCATTTGTCTTTCGTCTGAGTGATGGCTTCGTATGAAGTTGGCAATCAAATGTACACCCTATTGAACAAAGTTTTCTTTCCTATATTTAAAGTAAGTATAATGTCATTCCAGTATAACCTTACTTAAATTGTCATTTTCAGCTATGTTGAGTGATTTAAGTTAGTAGATTGTTGTACCAATACATTAATATACATACTGATGTACTAATACATAATAATGAAATAATATAATGTACTAATACATGATAATATAATACATAATAATATAATGTACTAATACATACATTCATGTATAGTGTTCAATCAAATTTTTATTGTAAAAGCGAATACTTCTTTTTCGACGCAGTCGGCATCATAAAGTTGTGTAAAATCGAGTTTTTCACAGAAAAGTTTAGATAAATGAAGTTTGAAATACGCAGGAAGAAAAATGCTGTGTACTTTGTCGATGTTCATTTGATACAAATATATTTTGTTGCATAAATTAGTGATGATGTTCACTGAATGAACAAAAACGTACACAGCTTAATAAAAGCATATTCCGCAGTAGACTTCATTTTTTCCTCTTTACTGTATCGAAAAATACAGTATCAATACAAATTATTCATTTTAACAAACCCCGTTCATATCGATGCATTCAGTGAAAAATTGATGCTTATCAAAGATTATTCATTTCATTTTCGACGCATGAGGTAACATTTATGAATATTTTACTTCGAAGAACATAGCGGAAATAAAAAATTAGTAATTATTCCGACATATTCACCATTGCAATGGCATAAAAACGTTTTCATGTTGATCATTTTAATATTTTGTTATGTGTATTTTATTATAGACTATATTACTAACTTCTTTATTTATATAATAAATGTAATTTTCGTGCAGGTGGTTTTCTAAATCTTGGAATTGCTAGAGCCTAAGAATAATTATAAATTATTCTTTAATAATGTAAAAAACCAATCCAAAATTTATAGACATATCTTATGGGATATGAGTGAAGCGTGAAGATGCTCTTATGATAGGTCTTCTCATTAGTTATGACGTTATGTTCCCCTATTTCATGGACTTTAATTTTAATATCACTCATTCATTTCAGAAGACAAGTTTCTCATAAATAGAATCACTACTTCTCGTATGTTTAAGCAACTCACCAAGTGGCTCGAATAATTCCAGACATGTCGGTGCAGGTCACCTATTAACATTAAAAATTCTTGAATTAGAAATTCTGTGCTTATAGTATGTCAAAAGAGAGCATTGGCAACCCCTGAAGACTGTAAACAAACGCAGATTTCCTTTGTTTATGGTCGGAACGTAGAAAGGTGTCAGCTGACGATGGTTGGACAGAGATTATTTTTTCCTGTAATTTATTAACATTTTTGACACGAGAAAATGGAAAAAATATAATCTTTAGTTGATAAGTTTTTCAATTTATGTATCGTTTACGCACAAAATATTAATTCTGATCTGTTCATTTGAACACATGAATCCTTTAGTTTGTTCAACCAAAAGAAAATTCTCTAATGGTCTACGAAGTTCAATCCGTTGTATTTTTACCATTTGCCGTACTTAAGAATATCAGTGTTAAACTATTATCAGTATTAAACTTCAAACTTGAAAATAACCACAATTTTGACTACTGGCTCTTTATTCTCGAGAGGAAAGCTATCACAGTTACGTTCAACGTCTTTACAGGAAATTCGTAAGTGAGTGGTAGTTCATGAAGATACTTTCGAGGAAACTTTCCTAACTTTTAAGTATCGATGACAGTTAAATAAACTCCAACTCTGACTACGCTGTGATCAATATATTTCGGCCAGAATTTCAGATCAAAAATAAGTATATCTCTATGAAATAATGTAAGCATAACTTTTAATGACGAGAAGAATGTTTAAGTACCAACTTGACGAAAAATAATTGGAAACCAATTTAATGAAATGGTGGAACGTATTGTTTACCAATTTGTAATGCACATTTTCTCAAGTTCCAATTACATCATCGACCGATGAAGTGCTGGTGCGGCGATTATGAACTTACGAAATATATGATAAACAAGAAAAGAAAACCTGTTGCAGATACTAAAACAGTAACTACATATTCATTGCGGATTTAAATAGGAATTATTTTCAAATGAAGGTATATTAATAGTGATACATCATAACCTATTAAGTGTAACAATATAATCGTACGTCAGAATATTGAAATAATTACACAAATTAAATTTAAAAAAAGACGTTTAATTTCAAATTGAAATAATTTTCAATATATTTTTAAGGATTTAAATCAAATGTTAATAATGTATCACTCTGATACACTATTTTTCGTAAAAGACCAAAAAGGGGAATACTATTGAAATTTCACGAATAGCTTATGCGTGGATTCGACTGAAGGAAACTGGGTGTGAAGCTCTTCCGGAGACGACCTTCCGTTCCCTTGAGGACCCTTTTCCCTCCGCTTCCTCATCCCGCTCTTCATCCTCAACCCCTCCTCTCCCGTAGTCCGTGCCACCCCCGCCCTCACCGACACCTTCTCCACAGCCGCAAGCACTAACCTCTCTGGGGAGCGCAGCCTCCCTGCAAGCCATCATTCCGAATTTCACGCGCCGCATTCCCAGTGAAAATCAAGTGCTTGGATTAAACTCGAATGCTCCGCTGTGGACACACGCATTCTTCTTTTATTGCCGAGATCGTTCTGTTGAGAGAGGGAGATGGTTCGTTGCTTTATAGCATGGAGTACAGTAGAACCTCTTTTTACCTGAATATCTGGGACCGGTTATAATCCAGATAAACCGAATAATTTCGTTAAAACAATAAAACAAAGTTAAAAACAATATAACAAAGAGACAAAATCTTTCGTGTTCTTTTATAATTAAGAACATTAAGTGTTAAAAACACAAAAAATTAAGAACACCGAGTGTTAAAAACACATATAGATAGTACGTAATAACGACGCGGGTGGTCTATGGTTACTCCTGGCCGGACGTCACAATTATACATATATAATACACGAAATGTGAATTACCAATTGTAAGGTTTAATTCAATGAATAATTATATTCACTGCATAAGTCACTATTGTATTTAAAATTTGTCTAAGATGTACAGAAAACTCGTCGATCTATACTAATAAAGATGTCCTCTGGAAAGTCTGTAATGGAGTCAGTAGATGCGAATCTCCAATCGCGTAACTGTTGACTATGAAGCTTACGTATGTGTCCACTAGAGTTCAAGTGCGTGACGTAAGGCGGATAGGTGAAGGTCAAGACAAAAATGTAAAAAATGCACTGAACGTATAATCTACGTGATAAACCGTAGAGGCAAAATTATATAAAGGCTGTGAAGAACATAGTTTTCAAGTCAGTAAGTTGTAATCAAGTGCGTTAGATTTGCTAAGCTTTCTGTGTAAAGATATTTTTCTTTTGCCTGGATTTTAAAATAATTCGTTTTAGCATATACTAGTAAAATCTGTATGTATTTTTGTAGATTTTCTTCGTGGTTTTTAATTTTTGAAATAAACAAAGGTAAAAATGTAATATCACGAAAGTAGAGAATGTGGAAACTAACATACGAATCTAGAATATTATTTAAGAACCCGGGAAAAAATAAGCAAAAAAAGAAAAAGAAAAGAAAACAGACCTGTCAACAGGTGTTTTAACCCTGTGTGTAGGGTATACTATACCAATTCACACTACCAACGTTTGTTTGAATGTTGATGTAATATTTAGTGAATTCGTTTGACAATGGAAATAATTAATTTAATTCGGGATAAGCAGGATTCTACTGCACTGCATAATATCCTTCGAAGGAAGATTCAATTTTCTAATTTTGTGGTGAGGTAATGACTGTTGAATGTATGATGTACGAGGTTTGGGAAACAGGTTAAGTTTTACTGTCCTTCAAAATAGTAGTAAATTTACAATAAAATAATTAATTAATTTTGCATACAAGTCATATCTCATGTTTTGACAACTATTTTACATTCTACATTCGTACAATATCATATTTAGTTCATTTCAATTCAGTAGAGGGCACATGTACCAATAAATACAGTAATAGGATTTTGTGAGAAATAAATCCAATTTACGTGAATGGAATTGAAATGATCACTCATTTAATGATATTTCAGAACCAATAACGGGAGGCAATATGCGTTTTATATTGCTGATTGCTTTGAAAATGAAGCATTCTTTTCTGATTATATGACATGTGCTCAGTACAACGGCCTTTTGTATTCTAGTTGTGTGATTAGAAAAATTCTAAGGGTTTGGATATGAATCTCATTGGAAAAGGTGAAAACCTGATCATCACCATTATTCTAATGCTGGTAATGTCAAGGAGAGGAAGGGTTCGTTAATATAATATTATTCATGAATATAATTTCATTACAAATGAATACATGAAGGTTACGACAAAAATTAAATAAAAACGTATCAATATTTTTCTGGAGTAGTGCAAAAATACAATCGCAATATAATAATAACACAAAACCATACGAAACAACAGAAGTGTTCTACCCTCTATATTAACATTTCCGTTCCAATAAACAGAAACCTAAAAAAAATCTGAATGTATAATTACGACAAACTACTTTTGACAAGACCATCTCGACCCTCCATACAATCATTTTAAGCACGGGAATAATAGAAAAGCTTCTACGTGTTAATTTAGGCAAATTGGACATACAAACTACATTTTTTTAAATAATGCAAAAGGCCATTGTACTGATAACATGCCATATAGTCAGAAAATTCTTCTAGTCAGAGAAATAACGTGTATAAAATTATGCAATGTATGCTTTGGCAATTCAAGCCCACTGTTACACTTAATTCCACTAAACCCAACAAACGAGAAGAAAAGAACAATAAAATTATGAACTTGTTTGTCCGGGACAAACCCCGCCTTTGTAGATAAAACTGCCAACATTTCGTACATCGTGCTGTGACCTTCTTCAGGGCAATGTCAGAGTCGTACAGACCTACTCTGCGGAGTACGACAGCAACTTAGGTCTGTACGACTTTGATATTACCCTGAAGAAGGTCACAGCACGATGTCCGAAATGTCGTTAGTTTTACCTACTAAGACGCGTTTTTTTCGGGACAAACAAGTTCATAGTGACTCCGACCGCGGAATCCTACGTTTACAATAAGAAAATGTTTTCATTTAGTGGCTGACCATAGAATCTGCTCTACTTTCTGGTCATGATGTACAATTAATTCATAAAATGAAAAATTATGTCGTATGACATAATTACTGCGCTTTAAACGAATAAAACATCCAAAACATTCAAGAATGATCTAATATGAATTGTGAAAGTCTGAAGTTAAATTCTGAGTCATTTTCAAATTCACAAACTAACTCGGGGTTATCATTCAATAGTCTATTTACAAGCGAAACCAATGTAACTACTAGTTATCATAACTTCCAAGCATATATTACTCAAGTAATATATTTTTCGGTAACGTTATGACTATTATTCTTGGACATTCTTTGGAATATGAACGATACTGACGTTTTCCGTATGCTCGTAGAAGCATTATATTAAATAAAACAATGATCACACATACTAGTTGTGTTGTTCAAACCTGTTCCACTGCACAACCTCTTGTAAATGAAAGAATGTTATCAGTTTGGAATATCGGACACAAGGTATTGCTCCAGCCTCGATGACCTAATCACAGAAAATTGTGCAGACAAAGGATTTTGTATACCTTTGACCTCTTAGGATTAGGCAGATCGTCAGTTGTTGCTACAGAGAGGGACCCACGGGGGTCATGGCCCCTCCCAAAAATTGAAACTATTTCTTCCCACGGGGTTCACTCAGAAATTTTTATTTCCCTTACATGAATGGACATATTCTAAAAATTTCTCATTATAATTCTTTTAGCATTTATTTGATGCAAAGATTGACAATGAATTTATACAATCATGTTGAGATTTATCCGAATATTCTGTGTTTTTGCCGTGTATGAATGTATCTAAATAAGATCATTCTGGAGTTGATGAAAGTCACTCAAAGAATATTTTCAATATTTTTGCTATTTCTTCTAACAGTCCAGAAAGAGGCAGAAATTTAACAAAACACTACGATATATGGTACTTTTTTTTTCTTTTAGCATAATTCACTCTCTATTATTTGAAGTTTATTTTTTATCATTCGTTATTTGTTAACTCAAATCATTAACATTAAAGAGAATTTCATCCACAAGCTGGTTTCGCAATTTTTTATATACATTTTATAACAGATATTATGAATCAAATGTCATTTTGGAACGAATTATTTCTAGAGCCGCTCCTGTAGATAGTTAACTGAGGCGTAATACAGCAAAGTTAGATGAATTTTTTAACCCTTTATAATATTTTCCGTGATGGCAAAATGAAAACAGTTTGGTGTAAATGCACAGGTATTCAGATAGCGGTGATGTAGGTGACAACTGTGATGTTTCGATGTATGATAATAAAACAACTTGTGTCTCATTGTTCATGTAAGTTCAGTTTTATCTGCACTCAATCATCGCACGGAAGTGTACATTAATTCTGTAACCCCATTCTGACCCGGATTTATCTCCCGTTTTCCTTCAGATAGAGGTGAATTCGGATACAGGCTCTACGCCTTGGGGCGGCGGGTTGAAATAATAATTTTTTAATTTAGAGATTTTAATAGTTACGATTTATTAACAATATTTTCCAAATAATCTGTAGTTTGTAATGTTACGTTATCGCGAAATAACTTTTGATATTTTATTAAATACAAATATTTTGGTACTCTGTTAATATTATAGCACGTACCAAACTACTTTTCTTCTTATCTTAGGAATGTGCTGGAATGATAAATCCGCCTCTGCTTTAGGACCCTTGATTGAAATTGATGGGATGGTTCCTTCCTTCCTGACAGTAAATAAGTTATTTTTCTCCACGTGGCCAAACGCAGTTTGTACTGCTATTTGACAATAAACATTATTTACTATTCGCTCCCGACGTACTGCAGAGCGGAAGTGCAAGACTCTCGACCGAATCAAGCGGAAGTTCTCACTCTCAACCGAACAAGTTTACATTTTCATCCGGGATTTCTTCCTTCGCTCTTTCAATTCGTTTCCCGTTACATCTCAGCCTCCCAAAACCTTCATTCAAATCATATGTGAAGCAATAGGTGGAAGAGCGCGCCCAGTTTTGCAAACGTCGCTACATGAAAAATAATGAATAAAATAAATATATTGACTCTAAAAATATTTTTATGAATTTTGAAATAAATTATTTAAGAATAAAAACACACTTATGACACGTCTTCAAACGAAAACTTATCTATAAAATAAAACCCAATGTCAGTGTGCGTAGAGTAGCAACGTGCATGCAAATTTTGGTGGGAACGCGTGTTGCCCAATATATTAAACTTCGGATAATCGGGATTAATTGCCACATAATCTTTTTCACGGCTGAGTACTCTTAGTTGAAACATAAATGAAATTATAAATAAGGAGTAACTGTACGTGTTATTCCAGTCAAGGTTTGTTTGTAACGAAACACACTAAGTGGTAAGATGTATCTTCTATTCATAAACAACCTGTTGGACCTCGATCTTTTGCAACTGCATTTCAAAGACGTTTGAAACGTATATAAGCCATATATTGTGCCATACAAAATGATATATGTAAAAAAAGGCCTAAGTAATAATATGTACAATAAGTATAGCAGTGATTCATTTTTTAGAGTAACGGGGACCGTTGGTCTGGGGAAAAAATCGGAAGTCGAATTATATAAGTAACTATAAATATATACAAAACACTGTGAATAAAATAATAACACATCAATATTTCGTAAGTACAGTTTGTGTAATATTACCTATTGTAATATTTAATCTAAAGAACACTAAATTGAATTAAGTAAATGACCTAATCATCATCTTCACAGCGTAGGTCGGATACAAATAACCACTTTAAAACTTTTTCCCAGTCCATTTACTAGCTCATCTCCCGGCGTTGCCCGGGGTTTTTGAATTATTACTGGGGACATTGTAGTTGCTTAATTTCTATACTCATAATCTGACCTGCAGTTTCGTTAATTTTTTTTCAAAATAAAAAACAAAATAACAAAGAAAGCATACAAAATACATAAGTTTTTATAACTCTATTCGAATTTGTTCATAATTACGTGTGGGTCGAAATCCAGGCTGAAAGGAGATGCACTTTATTCTGACAGTCAAGAGGCCAATGTATCGCGTAGACCTATATATTCTTTGATTTGAATACATTTTCATGTTATGGAAATTAAAACAATAGTACCTGGGTGACCGAGCTTCGCTCGGATGGTTCAAAAAATAGTCATATGATGTTCAATCAATCGTAATTTAAAAAAATATAGTACCGATGTATGACCACGCAAATGATCTTGACAAATTGAATTAAAAAAATATTTTTCGTAAAGGGATTCAACCCATGGTTTACTTAGTTACATTGCTGTGTAACCATTAATATAACGAATGATAATTCCATACGTAATTATTTTGTTAATTTGGTAACTGCGCAGTTTATGTTGCCAATATATGATTTTGTGTGTGTGTCCGGGTTTAAGAAGTAATTCCTAATTTTATGGAAATGACACACTGTATTTACTCGGTAGAACACATAATAAGTATAGTAAATAGTAAATAGAACACACAGTAAATAGAAAATATCCAATTGTCTTCAATTGATATATATGGATGCCACCGGCGGCAGCACTGCAGCATTCGAGACCTTCACATGCCCCTACTCTATGCATCACTGATCTTGGCTTATTTGAATTTGTCTGCAATCTATAAACGAATAGCAAGTCAGCTAATAGCTGATGTAAATACACAACAAAGAAGTCAGCGTTTGGAAAATTTACGATTGCGTGCAATAGAAACACGAGGTCAAGAAAGTGATGAACGAAGCCCACAATTCTTAGAAGAAAGGAGACGTCGTGATGCTAGACGTGAGACAGTTTTATTAACAAACATATTACCTACTTATAAATTAGCTGCATATTCTAATGTTACTTACAGTAGCTTTTTTTAATTTTATCACAAGTGTGTAATAGTTGCTTTGTTAATATTACAAATAATGTAGTTTATTAATGTAGTTCATTAGTAGTATTCGTTATGTGGTCTTGCGCTAACGTGCATTCTTCACAATCGGAAGGTCCGTGAATGCGGAATTTTTTTAATTCATTTTTGTTGATATGATAAGTACATTTGTACATTCATCTTCTTTCTAACATTTTTACTATAAATAAATAGGTGCTGATAACTGAAGTGAGAAAAAAAACTGCAAAGTTTACTGCTTAAGAAGGTTCTATCAGTAGAAGAATTAACGGAGAATTCTGTGAAATTCCGCACACTACTTCATTTTGATCTCCTGAATATTGTTACCAATTTTGAGGGTGATTCATGAGTTTTGAAGCAAGTAATAGCAAAACAAATTCTTCAGTTTTCCTTTCTCATATTCGTAGTATATAGAAAGTATTATAATCATGAAAATAATCCCCCCTAGACTTACATCTAGTGAGTACGTGTTTGGCCCCGAGCTGAGTCTGGCATTACTTCCACTTGTGGAGGTTCCTTCCTTTCTCTTTCCTGACCTTCCTTGGTCACCTCTTGTTCTTTTCGATCCCGACGCTATTAGGGCTACAGTACCTATCATTTTCCTCATATTTTGTCCTTCCCTCATTATTTTCCTCAATGGTTTGATTTTTTGTTTTGAGATATCTTTTGATATATTGTAATTCAGGAGGGTTTTTAGTGGGTATGGTTGAGTCATTCGGCAAGTCCTACACGCGGACAGAGTCATGTTGGCTCTCCCTAGTGCGTAACTGCATTTTCCCTACTTGTACAGAATTTTAGGGCTCTAATGATCTCGATGTCGACGATCCGTAAAGCCCCCACCCAAAAAAAAAAATCGCAAACGAGAATTTAGCGGAAATATCAGTTTTGAAGACCCCTGATTCCGAAAATATGGTTTTTGATTGGACGTCCGTCCGGTCCGGTCCGGTCCGTCCGTTCGGTCCGTCCGTGCGCAGCATTCCTGACCGAATGGTATTTTTTTTTGTCATTTTTCGTATTTACAGGAGAATTTACTTCTCATATATGCACGTGCTTTCAATTTTCTTTTTACTTGGACACAAAGGGCACTTCACACGGTCAAAATACATTTTTGAATATTTTTCAAATACTGGTCCAACGATTTTGCTTAAATTTTCTGTACTTAAAGTACAATTAGTATACTTTACATCCGCATTAACGGTATTTCGCTTGAAAGTTTGGTATAGATGCAGTAAAATAATTTCTATCTGCTACATTCACACATTTATTTACTATTTCAAGAACCCTGAAAATTATTTAACCTGGATGAAGCAGCGGTAGAGTAAATTAATATTCTGAATATTTATTTTACTTTCAAATCTCTAATAAAAGACACTAAGAAATTTAATTATGGTCTTTCAGCC
>NNCF01127433.1:495298-510989 GCA_002313205.1 Laupala kohalensis | reverse complement strand
ATATATATATATATATATATTCCACCGACGCGACCGCTACGCACCTAACCTCACATAAAATATTTTCTGAATATTATAGTTATTTTAAGGGAAGTAAAAACAGAACACACCATCATCACCTAATCATAATTTTTAATTTCTTTTATTTCCTGTGTACTCATTCTCGATTTCATATTTTCCCCCTTTTTTTTAGTTTAGGCCTATCTGAGCAACTATTGCTATTGAATATAGTTAGTATATTTTTTCCCGTCTCTTGAGGTTTCTTCCTCCGTAGTTCTACCCTTTCAGTCACCATCTTTCCCTTCCAGTAAAAACTTTTCTAATTATTTTCCATTTGAGACATTTTCCTCCCATAACACTTCACCACTAAAGTTAATACACGAGACATTAACAAGCAGAATCACGAGTTCAGCGTTGCCATCTGAACGGATACTACGTGGAATATTAAAATATTTTTCTATTGGATCTAACCACCGCATTTCCTGTTGAGCCTCCTCAACTGACCACCCGCTGCATCTATGACATTTTTGTTGAAAACCGAAAACTCATATTCGCCACCAACAGCACACCAAGTTGATTATACCGGCGTTTTTTCGAGACATCTGACTTAAATTTTGTTCTTTAATTAAAAAAAGAATTTTTTTAAAATAAAAACAATAAAAATATTAAACACGCGAGGAAATTATTAGGCAGATCATATTGACAAATAATAAGAGAAAATATAATTTTCTTGACGGGGAATCTAACACGTACATATTCGAGACGTTGATACAATTAAAGACAAATGGTTATTTTCTATTTACTCTCAGTATGTGTTCTACCGAGTAAATACAGTGTGTCATTTCCATAAAATTAGGAATCACTCCTTAAACTCGGACACACACACACAAAATTATATATGAGCAACGTATACTGCGCAGTTACCAAATTAACAAACTAGTTACGTATGGAATTATCATTCGTTATATTAATGGTCACACAGCAGTGTAGCTGAGTAAGTAAACCATGGGTTGAATCCCATTACGAAAAATATTTTTTAAATTCATTTTATCCAGATTATTATGTGCATGGTGATACATCGGTACTATATTAAAAATATACAATTGATTGAAAATCATATCCCATTGATTGAAAATCATATCGAGATATTACTTTTGGATTTCCGAAAAAAAAACGAATTTTCACCAAATCGGTCCCTAGCCCATTGGACTCATGAGGTAAAAATCTCCTTATACACCAAATTTGATAAAAATTCTTAGAGCCGCTTGCGAGATATACATTAATATATATATACAACAATTGCTCGTTTAAGAATATTCTATTTGTCTTGGCATTTGTTTTTAAACCCACTCGCATGGTTGTGTTATGTAGATTGTTCAATGGATTGTCAGAATTCTGCCCCGCGCATCAATACTGATTTCTAGCGGACGCGTCTGTAATCTTGATATTCTCCTGTTATACTAATAAAGTTTCACATCTACTGGAAAGCAACAAAATTTTTACTGCTTTTTGCTCTTGTTTTCCACCTATTTTAACTATTCTATGCACGTTACTTGCCACAATTCTTAAGAAAAATCTTTAAAGTTTTAAACCAATTCACCACGTACTATTCTCAATTTCGATAGCACAGATATTCCATAGAATTCTATTCAAATAATATAGAGTAGCAAATTTGTATATGTAAAATAATATTGTGTTAATAAAAGTGATTCAGATGTGCCGAGCAGATCCGGAAGAACGTACGTGTATTGTGATACTGGGATAAACAAAGACTGTGTATCGCAAAAAATACCCTTGTGTTAATAGTGAAACAAATTTGGTATATAAAATTCCAAATCTACAAATCTACTGATGAAAGTGATCCCTGTGATGAAAGGTTAAATTGTTTCTTTTTCGTAATTGAACTATATATTATTGACTTATTAACGCACTAAATGAACATTTCTTCCGTACGCTATCCCTAGTGAAATATTATCATTATTCCCACGTATCTATAAAGTATCCTTAAACTTAGCTTCTCTTTGTCATGCTTACAGAGAAGCTCTGCACGCGTTTAAGGTAACCATTAATGTCAAGAAAATATATTCTCCCGGAGGATACGCAGCGTTATCATGGATGTGTTAAAAGCTCGTTCGTAGTACTGCGAGTGTATAAGAAGTCACATGATATTCGTCGTCTAAGACGCTTTCAGGAGCTTAGCACCTCGAGAAATCTCGGAGAGGCGATCCTACGGAAGCCAGAGGAGATGACTGGGAGGTAGGAGGAGGAGGACGTAGGAAGGAAGGATGGGAGGGAGGGAAAAGGCGGGTCGTCGGCGCAGAGTTGTGGGACGACGAAGGCAAGAGCAGCCTCATGGGTCGCTACATTGCCAGGAAGATGGATTACTCTGTCCCATCTGCTGCAATGGAAGGATCTTTTCACGGTATAGTTGCCGTGGAAACGGCCTCCCGCCTGCGAATCTCGCGTCTATCTCGTAGACTGACATGTTCCCACTCTCCTACATTCTCACTTAATATATTTCCATTCGCAAACATCTTTTCCGTATTCGTTTCTCGAGAATTAAGTCTGGCGAAGTAAACTAATGTAAAAAGAAAAAGTATTCAAATATTTTGACTCGTATACATTTTTTATGTTCTTTAATGTTTAAGCAGTTATTTTTTATTTTTTATTTAATTTCGTTATTTACTTATTAATTTTCCAAAAACATTTAATTCCAGTATCAGTAACACCAACATTATCGTAATATGCATAATTTAAATTAAAGTGATAAAAAAGAACTGAAAATAAATTCAATGTCGTTGGTATACGTTTACAAATATGTATTGTATTCATCCATTTTGAGATATTTAATGTAATTTAACTCGTTCCCAGCCATACATTATTCAGTTCTTATGGAGATACCATATCCTATAACTTTTCTCCAAGATTTGTAACTAAGACTTATGGAATGAGATTTTATTGGTTATAAAACATAGTGTTCGATTTAATCGAATGACATAGCAGGGTTATTAGTTGCCTGCACATGTGATAAATATATGTTTGCCAACCTTGTGTACATCACTAACACCTTACTACAACTTTTTATTTGTTTACCACATTCCTTATGCGAATCCTTTGCGTCTCCTCTCGTCAGTCCGCGGTTTCCTCTCACACACCATCTCTCTGCCCGTCGCCAAGGGAACGTCCGGCGACCTGCTGACATCTGATGGCGGTTATCGCCTCCTCAATTAACTGTCGACAGCTGAAGGGGTACCGCAGCACACTCCTCCCTTGTTTCCATCCCCTGTTGGAGTGCGATGATTGTGCGAAGGGGAGCTGAGTTGGAGCAATGACCTTGTGGTAATGTGTTATGGGAAGTGAGATCAAAATGCGGTGATTGCAACACAGATTACGATGGCTTTTCATTAACGCTGAAAGATATTTACTTCCTCGTAACTATTATCTATAACGTATTTTGTGTAACCTCTGCAACTTCAAAAAAAGATATCTTGACATACATAGATTTTTAAGAACTAATAATTACTGTATTTACTACACTGATACATATTTGTTCATACTATATTGTATTTGAGAATAATTATGTAAGTCGTCAACGTCGTCTGTCGTAACATTTTTATATTAGTCTGGGGAACAGAAACGAACAAAGAATTCGCTTTCACATCAATCATACTAAGTGTTTTGAGAAGTGTTTGGTCGAATAACTTTGTGACGCGAGCTCCGGAAACCTCCAAGAATACCCCCACTATACTACTTTCTCAGGTTTTAACAACACCAATATACCATTCAACCATTCGACTATTTTTCCAACCAAACAAAACACACAGATGAGGTTTTCCGGAGGTGACGAGTAATTTTCATGCTCATTTAGTTTCATATAACTGTTTATCTAACATCTGAAACCTTACCGCTATACAGGAGTACTCTGAACAATTCAATGACTATAGAAAAGAAGAAAATGCAATGATGGAAATCAACAATAGAAACTAAAATCGTGACAGTCTACATTCATAAATTAACTATATTATTGCACTAAAAAAATCCTCTCACTATCCTCTATAACTTCCTTTCATCCCATCATCTCACAATTTCCTCTCAGAGTAAGATTAATTTTCTTACACTGCGAGGAAATTTCATCTCGAAATAAGACCATTTTCTTCTTACCTTAGAGGACGCGGAAATACATAAACTCGATGAAATCGTGAAATTAAATTCACTATAACACGTCAAATTTAAAAAATTACATGATTATAGCGAATGAGAGTCGTCTGCGGGTAAATTGATCCCTCGCTTTCAGTCGTGACGGCAAAGGGACGTTCCAAACAAGATGGCGAAACACCATTGAAGCGTAGGCCAAGATGTACAAATAACAACGAAATTCTATTTTTAAAGATTACAAGAGAATATTTACTTATTGCTCTTAATATTGATTAAAATGGATGAAAATATCGTGTTTGCAAAGATTAGTGTGCATGAATGGCTAGATAACTTAATTCCTGACGACTCTATCTCAAGCGTTCTAGATGTAGTTCATAGCAAACCTCACAAAATGTGCGGCACATTTTTTATTCTGCGCACTAAAAGAGATAAAAGTTTAATTTCAATCACAAGTTTTAGCCGCAATAAAATTAGAGGTTTATACCCATTCACTCCACCTCTCGAGCCACCCAGTGGCGCAGTTCCCCGTACGAACTTGGGAATGGTAAGAATAACCGATCGAGTCTTCCTTTCTTTTGCCGAACAAATTTTCTTCACGAGAAGAATCCTATCACTCAATACGAGATGAAAATACTCTCACAGTGAGTGCAATCCTCTTGATGCCATATAATAAATGAAAACGTGCGTCATAGTGAGAGGATTACTCTTGTACTTATTTTCTGGGGTGTGCAACTTCACAAATTTGTTTATTCGAATTATATCTGAAACCACTACATTATATAATTTAAGATTTAATTCTTCCCAGTATTGAGCTATCACCTTAAACGTTTTATCTATTTGGTAAGAAAAATAACTGAAAGTCATGGTGGTAAAACTGCCAACCAGTGAAGGTGGCATTAATTTAGATGCTAATGAGAGAGACACAGATTCATCACTACGAAGACAATACACAATTCTAAAGATTTGAAATGTGTTGTAGACAATAATACTAATCTTAATACTAATTAATACTAATCTTGAATGTGAGTCATGACCCAATTGAAAATGAAAACGAATATCGTTCACATCGATCCTCCCATATCACGAATAAATAGCGAGACAACAATGGCCACACTTTGCGGATGTCAGGAGTTCTTTCCCAGGGAGGTTATCGGTACCCGAACCGCGTCGTGTATATGTGTGTGTGAGAGAGAGAGAGAGAGAATTTTTTAGTTCCTTTTCTGCGTAAATGACACAGATAAAGAGTAACGTAGTTTAGAGAATTAAAAGATATATCGGCAATTTCCTATTGTTTCATCTTTCAACTTTTTCTTTACGAGCATTTAAAAATTACATCAAAACAAACTTCCTGATACGAAAAGGATATTGCTTGACTACTTGATTCGTGACATTTGACAGCTCGAACGCGTCTGACCGTACTGGTATGATCAATATTTGTATGTTAGTTCCATGGTCCTCAATTGTGCAAAAGCATGTGTGATTCATAACTGTAGTGATGTCCTGTTTACTTTGTTAATGCTAAATATAAAACCGAGTGAAACTTGCCTACATCTAACAGACAGGGTAAAGCAGTAACTGGCATATTTTCCTGTTAAATAAAATGGTCTTGATAAATACAAGTAAATGTTCATATTATTAAAAACACAATATTAATTTTTAACAATTTAATTTTCATTGCACTGGTTTACCCAGTTCAGTAGTTTTGTATGTATTCTCGAATAGGTCAACTAAGAATCACGGTAACGAGTGTTAGTAAGACTCAGTTCTGTGTGAGTTTGTTTACTAGACACATCGGAAACTTTTGGGGGAACAGCGTTCAGATAGAATCTATGTAGCTGTATCCGAGTATTACAACTGCGTTTGTTAGCCGCAGAGGGTGAACTTTTCAAACGCCACAGCTATATGAACTGGGATATTAATTTGAAAAGCTACAAATTTTTCTTGCCCCATCGGAAATTGAACCCGGGATGACTTTGTGATGAGCGAGCACGCTGACACCGTAGCCACGGAGAGGCTTAGTTCAATTTTATTACACGCTTGTGAGATTTCTTCTCTCCTGTAAACATATTTTCAGTAGCAGTAGATAAATAGCTTAATAAACTCCACAAACCCTACCCAAAACACTTGAGCTATTTGACTAACGCTATGCGAAGGTAATAATTTGCAATATAGAAGAATTCGAAACAATATAATTCTAAACAATAAAGAATATTTTACCTTACAATTATACTTAAGTTATGACATTGGTAATTATGTAGAAATTATTAGAAACAATGAATGTAAAGTTTAAACAAGCATTTCAGTAAATCAAAACCTCATTTTTCTTGTGATTTTAAAAGCATTTCTTTCAGTGCAAACATAAAGCGGTAAACTGCGGTGATTGTCTCTTGAACATGAAGTGACGTAGATTAATGAAAAGTTGTGCACAAGTTTACATTGTTTCAATTTTTACTTATTGTGTACAAACAGTTTTTAAATCAAAATTTTTATATGGTTTTCCATAGTATTTAAAATGTTTTTATTTGCAATTCTCAAATTGCGTTGAAAGTGGTTTAGCTAAAATATTTTTTTCTTCAGTATCGAGTTAAATTTATTGCTCTAGATTTTACGTTACGTCGTCTAGAATTTGAAAAATGAACAATGAACGAATAATAGTTTAATTGTCAAGTTTCACTTCAGAACCTAATCTTAGTTTCATACGCTGTGAAATTTTTCTTTCCTACTAAGTGCCTAGTCGCCTAGTTTTACCATATTTGAAAAATAGATGAATCACGAATTACATAGAGTTACCTCCATCAACAGAGTTTCTGATAACTTTTTCAAATGTATGATAATTTTTTCAAGATATACGAGAGGAAATTTGCAAAAAAATAACTAAGCCGACGAACTAGAGGATATTTTAAGTTGTAGTTTAAACAATGTGACCTTCTATCTGCGAATACGTGAAGTTTTCTAAACGTTAAACCTGCACAAATTCATTTGAAGGGGAAAATAAAATTTGCTCAATTTCAGTGATGACCTAAAATTTTCTTTTAGTCACAGTTTTTCATCATTTTGCAATAGCCTTGAAATCAATCGTTTCCTGAAATTCATTTTCCATTTTTCGTCAAAAATAAATAATTGCATAAAATTATGATTAGTACATTCTTCAATTTTTGGCGAAAAGTGAAGTATAAAGAGTCTGTTACAAGAAAACGTATGTTAAGCAGTATAATTTCCTCTCCTCGACATAATGCAGTGCGTCACTGACCTCCATGTCAATCACTTCCAACCCGTCTATGCTACGTCCTCAAAAGCCATGCATTGAGTACAGTTTGTCATAGTTACAAGCGAAGCGTAAGGAGCGATGCAAAACAGACCACAGTTCGTAGCGCGTAACATTCTTTGTTGAATTTGAAGTATGTTACCCGTTCTTCCGAGGAGCGCCTCACGAAAAAAGAGCCATAGGCCGAAGAGAGAAAATACCTATTATTATGCAACGAAATTGAATTTATTATTTTTTTAAAGGGAGTGAAGGTAGATATTGAATATATGGTCTCTGGTGAAAACTGATTTAAGATATATCAAATTTTAGTATTATGCTCAGATATATGAGAGACTTATGAAAGACGTTATTCGTCTACCTTCTGAGTAATATTTTTGGAGCCGAATCATTCAGAATTCACTATTTTTTTGTAGGTCTTCAAAATACTATTAAATTAATTGTACCCTGAACGCTCAGAATTTAGAGTGTTTCCCCAATAAAGCTTGAAGAAACAGTATAATAGTTGTTGTCCTCGCAAGTCACATGCAAGAGTTTGTAACTGTCTTTCTGGCAGTACATTTACTGTTAAAAAATGGGGGTTCTCAATCTAAAATGAGTTTATATTTTTGGATGAATGCATTAACACGATAGTTTTGCACGCAGGATGTTTATTTTCAATATTAAGTCTATATTATTATTATTATTATTCACACATTTTTGCCAATTACTAGGGAACTATTAATTTGGCTCCTAATTGAATGAAACATGTACTCCATGAAAAATGTAATTTTGGGTTACATATCATCATAAATGCGGCACATCATTTTAACTTGGTTCACTTTTAATTTGATATTAAATAATCGATAATAATGATTACAAGAGTATATAAGTATTCTGGTCAAAACACCAGACAATCAGAAGTTTAAAATAGTTAATGAGAGAAAATATCACGTTATATGAAACTGGTTATGTACATACAATGGAAATAAAAATTCTCAAATTCCGATTATTGCTCATATTTGTGCGTTCTAACCAAGCATCATAAATATAGAACTTTCGATGGGGATTATTTAAATGAGTCTGAAACACAATTAATAGTATAATAATATTTATTCTGTTTCTATATTGATATAGGGTATTTAACATCAACACGTGGAGAAGCAATGTTGGTTCTGTCATTGCTTCTGTGATGTATCGCAGTTCATTTCCCCACAACTGATAAGGTTGCTTACTCTTCACGCAGCTGAATGATTAGTTACCGCTATCACAACTAGAGAAATTTCTCTTCCACTCCTAAACAATATTAAAAACTAGTTAAACCCATGTAATTAGAAATTGCAGGTGAATTTAAATGTAACTACCACACTGTATGATAACATGACCTTTTATTTTAACATAGCAAGACTTATTTTCTTTACCTGAATAATACGGCACATACTACTTTCCTCATTTTCTAGGAAAGTTTCACTCGGTTTCATATTCTTCATTAACAATGTAAACAGGTGAATAGTATATAACAATATTATACTCGGTACACAAAGGAGCGTTACGTAATTGACGACCTCAGATTAACGACAAGTTCAGACTTGAGCTGTCGAAAGTTGGAACTCGAGGAGTCATTTACGAGCACCGTCCTTTTCAAATAAATGAGGTAAGTAGGTACTTTTCTCGATGTAGTTTTTAAACGGCTTCGGAAAGGAAAATGTAAAATATGAAACCATAGGAAATCGTCAGCACAATTTTCTTTGCTCTGATGTACGATAGTTGATTTGTGTAATTCACTCCGTCGGATTACGTAGAAAGGAATGTCAACCTTCTGGGACATTTGTTTATTAATATACATGCCGATGATGATGATGATGATGATGATGATACTCCAGTGTTTTAGAGATAAAATTATTATCTCCTATAAATACCTTAAATATTATGTAAATACGATTCATAATAGTGACTGAGCCATGTATACTGGGAGTGAATATAATGTAGACGAGTACGAAGGGGTACGGAGTGGACGCCTTTGAAGTCAGTCACTGACTGTAACTGAGGTGCACCGGGTGAGAGTAAACATGTATCATAATCGATTGGCACCCTCGCGTTCCGGTCGGTCGCCCTCTGCTTCCTTTTTATGGCGTCGACTCTGCAACTTGGCGAGCGTCCAGTCCCACAGCAATCGACACTCGCATATATCCTGCAAATCGACACTCGCATGAATCAACTCGGAACAAATAATGGGAAGATATACCAGCTCTATCAAGGAGGCACTAGCGCTCCAACTTACTCAAATCACTCAGAAGTATAATTGTTTTCTAGATATTTATTGTCATTGTTTTATTGCAACATTGTGAATCATGATGAAAAAACATGATTTATGTTTGTTAGTTAATAGTTTATTATAAATAGAATTCACGGACTGACTTGTCTCGTTTAAAATACACAAGGGCATATAAAAACATGGCGACCGAGCTCAAAGCTTTCGCTGTTTATACATCATACCTCTGTAAATGAGAAATATCTTTTTGTAATATCACGCTAGTACTACCTTAAATGTCCTCTCAATTTAATGCTCGACTACACGCGGCATACAACGAATTATATTTCATCAAATTATATTTACTACTTTCCTTAGATTGGAAATGTATCCAAAAATCGATATCTAGAAAATTTATTTTCAATTTCATTGTGAAATGTTTTACCAATATGTAAGAGATTAATGTGACTGGCAAACTCATTTATTAAACATATTTTAGTAGTAGTCATATAAGACTTAAACACATCTCTTTTTGTGCAAGTCATTCCATTTGCCTTAATACGACTCATCTATTTCAATTCTAAAACACCAAAAGCAAAATTTTATTTACATTGAAAATAGTTTGTTTGTTGCTGAAATTTTTCCATTTAAAATTCGATAAGGAACCTATATTCCTCTGTTATTAGTAAGAAATAGGAAGTATTGAAATGAAACGTCGTATCAAATACTGTGTTATAGGAAAATGACCAGTTCTTTGGGTCTTCGATTTGTATGTAAAAATAATAAAACTCTGCCTCTTAGTTCTATTTTAGTTTCAAGAAGTAAAGTTATTATATTTGTTAGTTTCTGTGTGTGGACCAAGAATTACGCTGCAAAAATGCAAAAAAAAGGATTAATTTGACTCCTTCAATTCTAAATAATTTTTTTATATTAATTTCTGAAGGTCACATGGAATATCGTATTTCAACCTCACAATGTCGAACAATAAAGGTAAATAATAATTTTAACTGAATTATGACATTCATCCGGTAAAAACAGACATCCGAATATTGTTTCATATAGGATTTACAGAGAGGAAAGTGGTATGAACAATTTGACAGCGCGTCTGCATGATCATAAACAAATCTATTTTGTTGATTATACTCAAGAATATAAGTGTTAATTAAGATATTAAAATATGACTCATGGTTAGTTCTCCTTTACCTTTCACGGGAACAGCACGAGATTGAAACATAATTCGGCAATTGAACCTAAACTACTGAACTGTTGTGTGCTGTTTCACTTTCCAATCTGAACAATCAGTCATCACATGTTAATAAACGTATTTTTTTATCTCAGAATTTGCAGTCAACTTTTTAATTTAATTTGAAATATCTTATAAAAATAGGGAAGTTCCGTTTGATTTAGTTAAATTACCATTAGAGTCAGTGAATACGAACAAAGAAACATCATCCATTATACTTCTGAAAAAAGTCTCTTAACTTTCAATGTTTAAGTCTGCATTTAATCCCGATATTAAATGTTGGAAACTGTTTCGCATTCTACTGTTTTATAAAAAAGCACGAAGCAAAAGCCACTGATGACTGAACTCCTTCAAACCTCGTACGTTTCCAAAAGTTACCAGACTTCGTAACCATGAAAAAACCATTTCGTGTTTCATACGCAAAGTGTTTCTCGGCACTCCTGTATTATAATACATTACGAACTTTCACTCCCGCCGTAACTCACAAACTCGTCGTCACCACCTGACTCCACCTCTGTTGTCAACTTAATTATTCTCTATCCGTACGAACTGTTCGTTCTTTAGTTGGTGAATATGTGGGTCACCAAGCTTCCCTAGGATGAAAATTACAAATATTACACAAGCACACACACTGGTCTGTTCCAAAGACTAAATCTATTAGTTCTTAAGTATTTTGACGCTCGGATTGCGAATCCGAATTCAGAATTGCTCCTTCACCCCTCACTATTTTAATCCATATTTTCTGTACTTAATTTATGATTTAAAAAAAAAGGAAAGGTGATGGATTGGCCACGGATTCGAATTCAGCACGTCAAAGTGCATAAGAATCCCTAGGTTTCGTTTTTGGAACAGACTTTTTTTTGGTATGTGTCATGGTTAGACGGAAGACCAGACCTTAAGGTCTGAGTCTCACCAAAATAAAGGCATTTTTATTAGTATTATTATTATTATTATTATTATTATTATTATTATTATTATTATACCTTTCTCAGCAATTTGGTGGTTTTCATGGTCGACAGGGGTCGTCCCAAAAAAATGTATGCCTTAAGAGTACAGTTTTTGAAGAAAAGTTAAATCGAAAATTGATTTAAAATTTGTTCTTCTTTCGTAGAGGATTTACCTTTCCAAGAAACATTTCCTTAAAATATATTTATTTCATTTATAAAGTAATATTTTCATTTTTAGTAAAATCCTTCCCTATATGGGGAAGGATCCTCCCCTATATTTCCTGCATACTATCATACCGAAAAGAATAGTGTTTGCACCTCACTGAGTGTAGAGAGATAAACACAGCTATCGACACGCCGCGAACGGAAAATAAATGTTTTGGAAAAGGGGAGGGAGACGTATCCACTTTGTCTGCTGTATTCGTTTGCTATTCACACACTTCCACTACTGCCAATATCATTAAATTGTGTTAGGATATTTCTATTGAAGTAAAATAGTTTGTTTAGTAATAACATTTGTTTGGTACAATTTTTATCAGATGCTGCGTCCTAAAATTGCACAGAGGGAATTGAATAGATCGCCAATTTTGAGCGAGTGCGCCCGACAGCATTATTTCTTAAATATGTATTCAAATATTTTTCGAATGATAAAACCATGGAAGATCGCTTTTGGATAAAACAATTCTACTATTAGATTTACATCGAAATCAATCCCGACTTAAAAATCATTTTTCAAGCCACGGAAGAATAGATTACTTGTGGATACTTACATGGGATCACCAATCACTGTATCATGAAAGCAAAAGAAAAAAAAAGTATATACGACGGTTATCTGGACATTCGTTTTTACAGTAAATAAACATAACAGACTAAGTAATAAATGCAATGTTGAGTAAATAAAGAAAGTGTAATGGTAAATAATGGAATAACTCAGTGGGTCGTTACTATGTTGAATCCTGTTACTGAATGTTCAATTTGTATGTTAGAAAATATATCTTTTAGAATTAGATCATACTCTATAAGAGAATAATCCTTCAAATTATCAGGGTTAGGATTTTTAGGTGCAAGTTTTACACGAAAAGAAAAAAGGAGAAGTAGAAAAGCAGAGAAATGTGCTTTTTTACTCAACTAATTTATGAAATCATCTTATTTAATTCTAATTTATTGAGCTGCAAAAAAGTGAGCCAAATCATCACTCGTCAGAAGAAGAAAAAATTAGGAAGCTTTTGTACAATAAACCCCTTTATATTTAAGAAAATGTCTGTTTCTATAAAGAGGTCTTTGGAAATTCTAAAAGTGCCGTAGAATCATTGTACAGCTAATGAGACAGTAATTTAAAGTTAATTAAATATTTGTTGAAACCAAGTACAAAAGGCATGAAACGCTAATGTCTTACCTCTTATAAATGATAAATGCGCTATAAGAGATAATTGAAATGCTACAGTAAAATGAAGCGGTTTGGGGAAAAATGGTTAAAAGTCCCCAAAAAGGGAAAATGGTGCTTAAAGTATGCCTCTTTTCTCATCAAGAAAGTAAATTTCGCATTGTGGTATATTTCCAAAAACTCTAAGAAAAATTGTGCGTAGCTAAATATCCTAACCCTTGTAATAACACAACATTTGTTTTTGGCAAATTAGATATGCCAGATGAAATGGGATTTTACTAAAAAGTTATCTTGTAGAAATAAGATAAAGCTATACTTTTTAAACATAATTTTACAACTAAAATACCAACTCCATAAAGAGGTTTTAAGATTCACTTATTCATAATTTGCATGCCAACTCATAGAACTCATCGGTTACTTTCTATCCGTCACCAGCAGTCCCCTTGACGAATCATAGAGATCATTTATTTTCAGAAGACGTTTTAGCAAAACAAACTAGGAATAAAACGACATTGATATATAACGTCACGTAAATTTTCTGAGAAAGAAAGTGCTTTGACTCCATCATGTGTGCTTCATGAAAGTAAAGATCTTTCTTTCGAAAGAGGTTCAGGAGAAATGTAATACCTTTAATGATAAATGATAGATTTATTCTAGTTCTCAATCATGGTACCAAAAGTGCGATCATGTCAGTGAAATAAAATTAAGACAGCACATTATTCATTTGTATTAAAAATGAAAAATTAGAGATAAATATTATTGAATTAATATTCCTAGAATTACATGTCATTTGTGAACACTTTATAGTTTTCTGTAGCAAAAATTTGTCCACATTGAAATTAATTACGTTTTAAAATTACAAGGAATGTGCTGGGATTGTTGTAGGAAAATTTCAGTAAAATTTATTTTAGTATTGTTAAAAAGAATCTCTTTCATGGAAAGGAAAAAATATTTTTCTGTATGCATGTTTTAACATTTGCTTATTGTAATATTTGGAATACGTTTGAAAAAATCTTTTCGTTACTACAATAGATTCGGGTTGTAAGCGCTATCCCAAACATTCTATTTTAGGCCCATCTTTCAGTTCAAGAATTTAGAAACTTGAAAATACTAGTGTTTCTGTTATTTTCCAACAGCCCAAGGAAGTTCAATATAGTTTGCTAAGTCGTCTTTAAACCAGTGGTGTGATTTTATGTAAGAAGTAACAGCTGAATTAAAGACGAAACACGTATAATACCGGTTTGAAAGAAGCGCCAAGAGGGGTGCATTCTGCGCATTTCACGACACGACGGAAGATTTTGATGATAAAATTAGAAGAACAGAATTGTGAAAGCACCTGGCCGAGCTAGTGAAGCGAAATATTTAGAAACGATCAGATTGGCGAAATGCACTTAGCGTGAAGAAGGAGTGGGGATGAATGTCCAGGAGGGAAGCACGCGACAGGCACCGATCTCATTTGTTCGTGATCGCTGAAGTAGACGCCTGCTTATTTGATTCGAGACGTGTGATTTTTGATCACGTAGAACATCAGCGTAGAGTCGCAATATAATCGCACGTGAAGTTATTAGAATAAAGAGAGTTGAGCTGAATAGATAGTACATAATCAGATTTGATTATTGAATTCGATATTTGCATTAGGCGTGGAGATATAAANGTCGTACGCGAGATCGAAGGGAGAACGGCCGGATATTACGGAAGTAAAAGTACGTGATATTGTTAGATAAAGAGCTCCAAGTGAAGCTAGCAACATACCATTTAAAGTTATAGTACGAATACGGAACAATTTTACGCCGACGGTCGAGGCGAAGGGCTGAGGGAACGAAACACGTGTTGGAGGATCGTGGTGGAACGAGCGGTGAACGAGCGAAGGCCAAGGTCACTGGACGAAGCAGCTGTGTGGTACCTACAAATGAAGGAGAGAGGTATTTCGAGCTGTTGAAATTGAACACGGTTTGGAAGAAAAATTTCGCTGTTGTGAGTATACGTCTCTGCGAGACGAACATTGTACAAAAGTGGTTCGTGAACTAGGGATTTTAAATTCAGTTTGTAATTCGATGCCAATCAGTACCTTGCAAAGGAGAACATTGCATTGAAATTGTTATTTCGAATTCACTGTAATAAAATTTGGGTTTCATTCCGAGAAGAAAGAAGAGTAGAAAATAAATCAAGTTAAAGAACTGTTAATTTAATGTCAAAAGGGAAAAACTAGCCATAGCTCATTTCGTGCTTGTATTAAATATTGTTTTTTCTGTTAAATTTCATTGTGTAAATTTCCATTGTAATTGCACGATCCAAGATTTTTGAGCTTTACATAACGTTGCGCAATTTGTTGAAGAGAATTTTACATTTGTTTTTTGATATTGTGGGGTCATTAAAAATTTGTAATTATTGTTACTGTTACATGTATTATTTCCTATTATCAGAATATACTGTGGTAAATCACATCAGAAGTTCCGAACCTTATTTTTTT
>NNCF01127433.1:443302-489605 GCA_002313205.1 Laupala kohalensis | reverse complement strand
ATATATATATATATATATATATATATATATATATATATATATATATATATATATATATATATATATATATATATATATATATAATTTGTAAATAATTACTGCACTTATTATTTATATTATATTGTGTCGTTGTTTTAGTGTCCTTGCACTATGTTGTGTAGTCCTTCTAATACACCATTATTTAGCTTCCATGAGTTCTAATCGTTCTTTCCACTGACTCACAGAGATGTTCAAGGGAGTACTGAAATATTTTGTTTAATAAGAAATTTTCATCTAAATATGAAGTGTTAATAATTTGACGATTCGTAATTGTTCACTAGAATTTACAATCTTACGTTTTTTTTTCAAATATGAAGTTACTTTTTAGTTAATATGCCTGGCAATGAAATATACAACTTACAATACTTGGGTTTACTTGACGTAAGGTCGAAATATGTATCATATTTTGGATAAATACGTAATACTCTAATTTATAATATCCATAATATATTTCTTTGCTTGTCATTATCATTTCAAACCGTTTATGTATCCCCGATCAGGAATCGTCTCGAGGTTAAATTGCTTTTTATCAACTTGCTCTCGACTCTAGCTAAACTCTAAAAGAGGTTCTTGGGAAAACGTCTATATACTTCAATAAAATTATATTTTCATACTAAACGACGTTTCGACAAATTAATTGGTTTCAACATTCTAATACATATACTTACTTCTACTATTTTCTACTGCCATCAAGTGCATACACTTCATTCCATTTTATTTCAATTACCATTTATCAAAAGAAGAGTATGTATACGTATTATAATGGTATGAAGTATGGTGTCTGGTGTAAGGATTTACAAGACCTGAGCAAAATAATAAGTTTTTTGAAACTTCGGCAAGTATGAAAATGTAAATTTATTCAAATATAGTGAATTTTCCTCAAGAACTTTCATTATAATATTTTTAGGATATTCGATACGTTAGACAGAATGGTGAATGGTGAATGGTGAGAGTTGAAAGGTTGAATATGTACCTTCATTATTTTATCGGACTGTAAAAATATTGAAAAACTGAAGAGAATGAATCGTGTTTCCAAGTCTCATTCTCTACCAGGTCTCTGCGTTTGGCAGCGACACGAGATACAATCTTCACTGCTCTCTTCGTTTACTCTTTCCTACTCTTTTCTTCATTTCCTCTTTCATTCCCCTTTCACATTTCTTTGTGTGGAGTTGTTGCGTTCTCGTACAAAGAAGCACTCTCTGCCCTTGCGATCTCAAATAAATGGAAAGATTTCAATCGTGACCAATTGTGACTTTTCTGCGATGATTTTTACGTCGCTATTGTGTATTTATTGAAAGTGGAAATCGCGCTGAAATTTCTCAATTTATTTATTTTTTATTTTTTCTCTTTCCTAAATATTTGTGTTTCGATACAAATAAATTTTATACAATAGTAATTTGAGATTACGGATTGCGCCTGCGTAATAGGTTTATAAATTTAAAACTATCAAATCAAGCAAACAATTTTCTTCACTGAATGTCACTTAAATAAACAAATGTTGAGTGTACTATTAAAATGTCATAGCCTTTCGATTAAAGTTGGTTATCTTCATCATGGATAAAATTATAAAAATAAATTAGAAAACATGTGAGCGCTGCATATACAGAGGTCAGGCATAAGACACGGACTTAGGTTGTGTCATATTTTAATTGTGCATTGAAAATTTGTTTATTCAGTGAAGAAAGCTTTCTGCATGATTTCGCCGCTATAAATTTTTAATAGCAATTAATATTAAAAAGTATATTTCCTGTTCCCTGAAGTTTATACTAGTGAAACTATACATGCTTGAACGAATATATTAAATTATTTTTTGTTTCATAATCATAAGAAATATTTCGGAATACAATAATGTTTTTAGACTTTTTTATCTTGAAGATTTATAAAAGTATTTCGTACCACTATCCTTTGAAACATTTAGATATTTCGAAGGCAACATTTAACACAATGCCTGCTGAATACTCTTTGTTCAAATACTTTTCCCTTACGTATGGAGATTCTAACAAAAATAAAGTCTGAGGGACAGACTTTCCAAAATCAACACAGAGAGAAACCGTGACAATATTATTCGAACTAACTTTTGTTATTTTACGAATGCCTTTGTCCAGAATATCGATCCTTAGAGATTTAATTTGAGTGGAATTCTGTTTTCGCTAGAGAAATCAAGAGCTAGTTCAACAACACCATGCTAATCCTACTCCAAACGAATACAAAATTCTGAAGCCATAGCTGCCATTAATTACAGAGATTCAGTGAAGAGATTTCGGGGAATCACTAAAGTAATGAACGAACGTATTAATTACAATTACTTATGTCATTCATAGGTGTATAAAATAATTTTCTCTCATATGTAAATGTTCCTCGTGTATAAACTTTCTCCACTCACTGTTATTGATATTAACTAATTTAGTTTACACTAACTGTTGCTAGTTTCATTATGATTCTCAAAATGTCAAATTTTGATACTTGGCCACGATTTAATGTTATCGACTGTTAATACATGAATTTATAGTATTTTTGAGTAGATTATTGTGCTAACGTTAAAATTAATGTGTTTTATCATAAATTGACGATATATTGATTTAAAACACACAACAGAGAAATCGAATAAACTGAAAATATTTGTCATTTATATTTCTACTTTAAGAGAAATTAATTATTTTTCAAAAGGCAAATTCATCTACTTTTTTCTATGTCATTGATGTTTTATCTCCCATGAAATGTTTTAAAGAATTTATTGAAATAACTGTTTTATGCAATACCATGTAATTAAAATAAAAATATTTGACGTTTTTATCCTTGATAATGGAAGTAGGTTGTAGTGGTATGTGGATGAAGTAGTATGAGGACATCATTTTGAAACGACCAAGTCTAAAAGAAACTGACTGGCAAAATTGTGAATTCAAATTTAAAAAGTTCCGTAACTCATAAAAAATAATTTTATTGCTTTCCATTTATTCTTTAAATTGTAATAGTTGAAATAGATACACACAAAAAAAGACGCGTCTTTCATTTGGCTAATTTGCGCAACCAGTATTTTCCTTTATTGGCGCAAGTGCCCTTCTCTATTGCCCATTTTCTGTTCTATGAGAGTTGAAATATTAATACATATAAAATTGCATGTTGTAAAATGAGTAAATACTTTCAAAATATCTCGTTTTTGCAGACACCTACCTAAAAAAAACAGTATGGTTGTGAAAGGTGGTAAAGGAATTATCATAAGTGAAATAAACAATATTCATCAACGTCATCTTTAGTGAACCTCTAATCCATATAATTGTGGTCTTAGCCCTTTACAGTTATGATGTTCTTTGTTTAAATGAACCGCTCGGAATGTGATTACTTACGACTTTGCACAGCATTTCACGGCATTGTATGTATTGACTATTCCATCGTACGTAATCGATTCACTCAATGAGGCATTGGCAATGGTCGCCTTTGCTAGTCCCTTGAATACAAAGAAAGGCAATTGTGAGGAATAATGACGATGAGGGGGAAATTGAGCGGGAACATTTGTATACAGAGGTATGTTATAGTAGGTCGACATTTCAATCGCTTATTTTCCGCTCAAATTGAAGTGGTTGGAGATGACGTCATTGCACATGGAGTATAGACAAATATAGTGTCATTTAAAGCATATTTTGTAAACACAAATTTAACTATTTACTTATTATTTTTATTTATTACTATACATTTTTATTATTTATATTTACTAATAATAATTTTTGTTTTTATTATATCTATTATCATAAGGTAGAAAGTAATATAAACATGTTTACATATAATTTGAACTGACAAGATTTTTAAAAATTTGTAGATAAGGCTTATAATAATATTATTAAATTTGAAATATTGCTATTTATTCGTCTCCTTTTCGGCGAGCTTAAAATCTTGCAACCCTAGGAAATTTCCTATACTGCCTAATTCTAAATCAACCTCTGCGTGTAGATCCTACGTTGAAACCTCAAAGTTAAATAAACGATTAAGAGGGTTGCCTGTATGAACCTGTAATTTTTATCTTATACGGTAAAATGTGGGAAAATATTTCTGGGATTATATAATAATCACTTGTCCCTGCTCCCCTACAGGTAAATGAAGATATAGAAATATCCATATTATTTAAATATTTTTTTAAACAATATTATATTTTCTTGGTTGGTTTTCGTTCATTTACTCATCCTTATTTTAAGACAATTTTTTTCCGTTGTGGTATTCCAGCGGCTATAATAAATAATTATAATAATAAATTTATTGCGAAAAAAGCAGTTACAAAATGCGTACGAACACGTGGAGGACAAGAAACAAATTTACTCTCCGGAAGCTAGCAAGCAAGAAAGCAAGCAAGTGATCATCCCAACAATTCCAATCGTGGGCCCTAGAGGATTTAATATTTTAACACACTCCTTTGATCAGAATAAGAAGTTAGCAATGTGCTATAATATCAAGAAAATAACAAACAAATTATTATTTAAACACAGATCACAAATTTATTGAAGTATAGAATATTCGGAATAGATTGTTTACAAATCGTAACTATGAAAATAACTCTAAATTAGAGATTAATTATTACAATAAACTGCAATGCAAAGGTGTAGAGAGACTGTATAAAATCTACCTCTACCTGAAGGATAATAGACGAGGAAGGGAAATATGCATGTTTCCAAAGATACGTACAAGGAATATGGGATATAAAGTGAGGGTTTCAGGAAGCCAAGATAGCAGGCTGTGATACCTCCTTGTGCGTAAAGTGGCAATATGAGCAACACTTTTAGGTGGCGAAGATGAAGAGAAATACACCCGGATAGAACAAACATAACATAGAGCATAACCCAAGGGAGAGCAAAGGTACAAAGAAGATGAGGGAAGAGATGAGAAAATGAAAAGAAAATAGAAGAAAATTAATAATGTAGAAAATGTTCATGAAATGTCGTGAAATGCAGGCGTGACGTTGTAAAAAAAACATTTACAATTTATGTATAGTTTTAATAAATAAATGTCATAAGTAAAAACAATAGTGTAAAGGAACCATAAAATGTAATAACTTCACGAGTTATAAAAGATGGTTACGTGGCATGTTATTTTCTTTTCAACTCTAATAATTGTTTAATTTTGTTAACTGACCTAGAAAAAATATCTTGATTAATAGATTTATCTATATTTAAAAAAAGTAAACAATGAAAAAACGGCACTGGATGCTAGAGTATGATATTATGAATTAATTTTTTGTTGTATCCTGATGAATCTCTCTTGTTCCTCACATATTGTTTGTAAATTTCCTGTTGGTGAATGAAAGCTTTGTTTTTAAGAAACCTTCAACAACACATAGTCTTCAAATGGTTTCAACGAAAAAGAATTGCTTTAGCTAACTAAAGAATAAATATAATAACGGAATGAATATTGAAAATTGTCAGTAGAATTGGGCACATATGCATTTTGCCTAAAATGTTATTCTAAAGCCTCAAAATTTTCTAGAAAAAAAATATCTGAGTGAAACTTGCATGAAACAATTACGCAAATTTTAACCAATTACTCAATTTAACAATTAGTTTTAACGAGACCTTAGATCTTGTAGATGACAAGAAATTGCAACGTTTATTCAGGGAAATGTTTAACGCAAGGAATATTAACGTCTCCGTAATTCATTCCAATAAAGAATCTTAATGTTTCATAATTCACCATTTTATCTCACCACGAAATTCACTTTGCTTTAACGACAGGTTTCCTTTTCTTAAATGATAACGTTCGCTTCTTTTGCAGTATAAACAACTGATGTGAAAATGTATGTAGTGTCAATGCCCAGTCTACCATACCACTAATGACCTTCCTAGCGTGAAGGCTAGCCTTAGTACTTTTCTTCGCGGTCACAGCGCGGTTTCAAACTCGGTTACATCTCTTGCTTGCCTCAGCGACCCATAATAAATGCTCGTTACGAAGATAATGAAGTCGTGGATCGCGGGGGTGGAGGCCGTGGCTGGGCCTGCAGCGGCTCCGGAGACGCCTGGGGGTAAAGGGGTGACATGCTGGTCTTGTAACGCCATTACGAGCTTAAGTGACAGGATGGCAGCGAGGTCCCTGGATTTGTGGGATGGAAGCGTTGCTGAGGGGAATAACTGGGTTTTGAGGGGTTGGAAAGAAGTTTCGAAATTTCGAGGAGTGCATTAAACGAATGTACACAGTTTTTCATAACTTAATGTATAATGATGAATGTATGGATGCTCATAGTTCCTGTGAATAAATCTAGTTCATATACAGATTGATGCAATGGTTGATTTAGGGGAGGGGACTTTCGGGTTCATTCCCCTCTCAAAAAAAGTGAAAAAAAATTTTTCCTTGTATTTCCTAAAAAATAAAGTATGTTTGGTACTAAGATAAATTAAGAAAGCTGCGTAACGGAAATGATGTTTGGTGAATGAGCATGACATAATGAAGTGTACATTTTATTTTTGGGCATGGAAAAAGGAGAGTATTTTGATTATATGACTGTCATCATTAGATAAAGTGTTGGAACTGCGAAGGGAACGTATTACACCAGGATGCTCCTTAGTTTTGCGTCCCAGCGTTAAATATAAATACTATTCTCCCAATTCTCATCTTGTATTTTCAGATGTAAATATTTTAAATTGTTAGGCGGAAGAGGAGACCTTAAGGGCATTTTGGTCCCGCCAAAATAAAGACACCTTCGTATTATTATTATTATTATTATTATTATTATTATTATTATTACATCTATTATTCGCACAGCGCAGTAAAATATATGTAAATAACCCCATACCCCTCGAAGATCTAAACTCGTTCCAAAATAAAGTCCTGGATCTACCACTGGGTGATTAATATTATTCAAACTTATTGAAATTGTGTGAAATTCTCTTATGAGACTATACATTATATTACAATTTTACTCTTCGCTCGCAAACGATATTTAGGTGTCTTTAGTAAAAGGCTCATGCAGGTAATAGTTTATTGAACGTGGGTAGATGAGAGGGCTCTTTCTTCGGATTTACCAAGAGATAACTTTATTCAATTTGCCTTCTATAGTTTACCCTTGACTGATTCTATTTGTTAAACTTCGGAAGATGTGTGAAGGAGGATAATGATAACAAATTACGGGTGACACTAGGTGAGCTCACTTACTTTACAACCAGAATGTATTGCTTTGTTTCCTAATCAAAGCACAAATGTTTGGAAAAATTAAAACTTCTGATTCACTTCAATTTTTTATGAAGTAGGAATTGAAACAGGATTGAGCTTAATGGGTGATAATTTTTGTGCTCCAACGTTTCTCTTCACTATTTGCAAAAAAATATACATTTTATCGACAGGATTGCAATATCAGAGAACGACAAAAAAAGACAAATACTTTGAATACCCGGAAGTTGGAAATGAAAATACATATCTAGAAATTAAAGAATAATAAAAAAGTACTAAGTCAAAAGTACTAAGCTAATGTGACTTTATAGAAGACTGATAGATGACCCCTTACAACATAAATATAGGTAGTCCTGGCTGCATAGAGGAAAGGATGTTTGGTACATGAGCATTTATAATAATGAAGTGTACATTTTGCTTTGAGGGCATGACATAAAGAGAGTATGCCACTGAACTAAGAGAAGCATTTTGATTATGTGACTTTCCTCATTAGATGAAGTGAAGTGTTGAAACTGGGAAGGGAACGTAATAGGGGTCGGGAAACAAGGGTGTGCGGGACCTCTGTCCTGTGTTGTGCGTGAAGAATACGCATTCTCGCCTTTGAATCTCAAATTGCGAAGTGTGTAATTTTGCTTCAAAGAGTAGTGCTTTTGACGCTGAAACATCAACGCGCAGTCCATGCACTTTAATGTTGTTCCAAACATGAGTGATCATAATAATTTTACAACCTCGAGTCATAAATGTTTGTGAAGAGAGTTTTAGGGAGGAAAATTTTATTCCAGACACCGCTCAGAAATTTAATTTATGAATATCATCTTTGAAACCTTGTAATATTTACTATACTAATGTAAGGGACAAATTTATCGGTGTGATTGAAAAATGTTTTCAATACTTTTGGGGTGCTTTTTGTGAACTATAGAAAACATTCCTTTAAAAATTGAAAGGAATATATAACAGTAACAAATCATGTATATTTCTTAATAATGTTTGTCCAAGGGAATCCTGCCACAACCAATGATGTTCTTTATATAGAACAACTTTATATAAAGTAAGACACAGTACCTACATAATGTCTTTTAATAAGTTATAACATTCAAATATTATCAAGTTAACTAACTTCCTACTTGCATTAATTGCTCTAATAAAAAAGCACTTCTTGAAAGCATGTCTATACTACATCCTAGATTTACTGTGTGTTTTCGTTGTATTTTAAAGGCTTGATTTCTGAATTATTGAGAATATAAGGAATATGTATGTAATAATATTTTAACAAATTCAATTCCAACAAATTTCAGTCTCCTTTTTCTGTGTTGAATAATTTTAACTCCTTACATTTCTTGAAGCTCTCTACGAGATGAGTTTATTGACCATACATGTTCGGGAACAATGCTAAGTGAGGTATTATGTTGAATAGGTGTTTTTGGTTTGTTTGTTTTATTCACGGGAAAAATATATTTGTGCCACCGCAGACTCGCTGATATTGGTTTTAGTAGCAAAAACTCTCTTTGAAATATAGTATGATGAAGAGAAATAAGAAAATTAAAAGGTAGCACATGTCAATCTTCCGCAGTGTTCTCTTTTTCATGTTACTTCAGAACTATGAGAGTTTGATTTTATTAAATGCCTATGTTTCTTAGTTGTAGTATTACATAAAAAGACGGAAGCTGGGTCAATCTTTTGTACTCGTGTTAGTTTGACTGAATGCCGTGAAACAAAAATGGACATGAGAGAGAGATCAAATCGATTACACTAATTCAGCAGGCCTAGGTTGATAGTCAACAATAGCTTTTCCACTCTATTACTTCAGTAATATCTTCCAACCTCCATTGTTCACATTCATCCTAACTCACCTACATAGCCGGTACTAGGGCATTTGCTGGGGCAACATCCTATTTTTCTTCCCAATTTTGTCGTGTTTTACAGTACGTAAAAGCATTGAACAATTTAAAACTTGCGGTACATTTCATTTTGAATCTCGAGCAGCTTTGTCCCAGACAAAGCTACTCAAACGTTTTTTCATATTAATTTTTTCCTCTGTCTGCATTATTTAGAGAATAAAAGAAGCACTTTTAATTCTCAGAGTCGTTTCATTCAGTGATTCGTAAATCCCAAAACACATTCAACGAAATCATGCAAACGGGCTGGAAAGGAATTGCGAGAACTCGTCTCTGAAAATGTATGGAGGCAGCAAAATGTCCGCGTAGTTGGGAGAATTCGTTGCTGTAGCGATGTGTTAATAGGGCTAGCTAACAGAGTAGCGGGAGTGTGAAGAGTTTACGATGAGCTGGAGAGTGCGCTAAGAACTTGAAAGCAATGGATCCCTCTGCAGATGTGTTTTTTTTGTTTTTTTTTTAAATAAATTTATACGCGGAATGAGGTAAAGGAGTTACAAAAATACATTTCATTTGGTGAAGTGTAACCATTGAACATTTTGATAGAACGTTATAAACACTATTTTTAATTCTTTACTGTAGCTTGTATTCTGATGAGTTTTATTTTTTATATTTGTATTACTCACGCTAGTGTTAAACGTTTTTAGTCATTTAGTCGAAAATATTTCATGTTTATTTGTAAATATATTTTCATTTGGTAGTAAATAAATTAATAAAAGTATTAAATTTCAGACTTTCTCATCAAGAGAATAATAAAGAATAAAGACAAATTTGAGCTATGTGCGTTATATGAAAATCATCTGATTACTTGGAAGAAGATAGACTAGGAAAAGAGGTACAAAATATTTTGAAAAAACCTAGTAAATACAGGAAGAATTAGTTCTTCTAATTAACAAATAGCAATTTTCTCATTCGAGCCAATACCGAAAATAAGAATTTATAAGTTGTCGTTTCTGAAACACAACGCATACGCAGGGGCGTACCTATGATTTTATTTCGGGGGAGAGGCAATAACACACACATAATATATAGAACATTTGCATGAGCGTGTATGTGCATGCAAATATTAAGAGAAATACAAAAAGAACAATTTTCTTTTAATTTCGGTATAGGAGCGGTGGCAGATAGCTCCCCCGTACAGAATAAAAATTCGAACTAAACGGTAAAGTACCGTCTGTAATAATTATAAACTATGTTTTAAAAAGGAAATCGGGAATGAAATATGACTTAACATGGCACTTTTTAATTTACATAATGAAGAATATATAATCCCTGGTTTGACTAATTCAGTCTCATTTTCATTATATTTTGTTAATCGATTTTTTAAATATTATAGTGTACTATAAACACGTTTTGTTAAAATGAGTAATACTTCATATAATATTTAACACTTAATTAAAAATTCATATTTCATTTTATTTATAAATAAAACAAGAACATCAAGACTTCCCGAGTCAGGTTGACGTGGAGCCAGTTAATATATTTGAAACGGTTGTAGAATAAGAAAGGAATGATCGATTTATACACATTGAATAATGACATTTTATTTCCAAAATTTTGTGGTTTGAATGTTTCATCAGATAAGTTCTCCTTCTTCAACAGTTCGAGCAAAACACTGACTTTTCTATCGTAAGACGATTTTCAACCCCTTCTTAATGTGGCAAAATCACTTGTTTTAAAAGGGTAATAAACCATTCAATTCCTCATCAATACGATTCTTTTACCAAAAATGGCTCAGCTCAATCGTCATGATATGCTCCCGAAACGCGTATTTCCCATCAGGATCCAAAGAAAAAGGAATAAGGCACTATTGGTTTACCAAGCATCGCAGAAGATGTCAAAAGCTACGTTTAATTTCTGTTAGTACTACTCTTCAGCTGATTTCTTCTTACCTTTAATCTCTACCAGAAGCAAAATTTTCATCTGGTTTCATCAACCTAATTGATACATGACTTCAATACTACACGTGACCATATATTAACAATGAGGTGATTTCTTATCTAATGTTGCAATTTAACAAATGACGTATCGTAGAAACTAGGAATACAGAAAATACTGTATTCAACACCCCTGCACACGTGTACGGTGGTTCAGTGTTCTCAAATGAAACAAGTTGTGAATTATCTGAATCCATTGAATGAATATAATCAACTTTCATGAAATAAATTATTTTAGTTTCACGGTAAAAAAAACTATTTCTCGACTATTTTGAATGAACGGTTCCAATATATGATACAAGTTGAGAGACATTGGTTCGTTGGTTCGTCCCCGAGTAATCCTTATTAAGGTTACTAATACTTTTAATCTGCATCATAAAAAATACTTTCACGTACTTTATGTTTAATTTATTTTAGCGAACTATCTTTGATAACCGCAGTATTCTGCATTATGATCAAGTTGCGAATGTAGAGGCGACGCCAAAACTTTAAGTCGTTTTGACAGTTGCTGTGGAAACCTCTGAAACAACATTTTCACCAAAAAATTTGACGTTACATTACTTGTTTTATTACTGTCAGAGAAGTAACAATGTTTTACCATGAAACACATATTTGCAATGAAACGTGTGCTTCTTATATCTCACATATTCAATTATACTTCAAAAATAAATTGTTTGTCACTTATGATCGGATTTCTATTTCTTTGCGGATGGACTACCTTAGAAACAGAAATATTTCGTGTTGTATTTTTTATATACATCTTTATATTATCGTTCACAAAGGATCTCTCACAAAATATTTGACAAATATATTTGACATCATAAAGAGTACACTTAAAATGTGTACTTGTTAATCACAAAGTTACTAAAATTCTGTTAAATATTAATCAAATAGAAAATCGCGTTCATATTTTCAATATTTTTACATTTTTATTCATTTTTGTATTATTTAAAATTGTCATCGGTTAAAAAAAAATATTATCATCCAAAGAGCATCATATCTGATCCACGCTAGTTTTAACACAACTTTTTATTTACGAATGTATTAAAAATGTATATTACTTAATTGATATCAAACTCTTTATTTCAACTTCTCTATGGTCCATTTTGTGAAATGAATACATGATCTGTACTGTATTGTGATGCAAAAGTTACGTAACAATATAACAATGTTAATTTGATGAACAGGGAGGAATATTTTTATGTAAATAAGGGTCGCAGATTAAAATTCTAGCTCAGTTACAAAAATTCACTCTTTTTTATATGCGTGCTTTTTCTTCTACTGCTTTCATATTTTCCTTTAAATTACATGATCTTATATGTAGATTCTTTGGTGTATTTAGTTTCTTCAGGATAACGTAATTGGCACTCAATAAGATATACTACATACTTACAAGGTCATGTAATTTAAAGTAAAATTTATTATTTTATCTTTATTACTCCATAATTGGCGTAAGATTGATAAGATTAAAAACAAATGAATGTTCTCTTAAAATTTTAACATAGTATTGCTCTTGGCGTAAAAATCAGAAGTAAATTCTGGTAAACCATATCCAGTTTTTGATAATATCTTTATATCCTACATTGGGGGACAATCACCGATTCCTTGTCCATTTCAAGCCACAAAAGAATAATACGTCTTCAAAGAGAAATTTGTGGTAGCTTCGCTGTAAGTGGAACGTCCTTTTTCGCGGAAACACTCAGCGCTCCTCCGTAAAGATGCGACTGTGACATTCTGCGCGGAAGAACTCTCTTTCCTCCCTTCCCCCACTCCGCGCCTCGAAAAAATGGCTGGTGCGCATCTGACGGGCGCTCGGATTGGCGCGCTGATGGGAAAACAAAGCGGATACGCCACTTCTTTACGAGGGACATAAAAGAGGACGCTGGTACGCGGGGGAGGCACGCGGGAAAAGGACCGCGTCGTGATAAAATGTGCGAGGAAGGTAAAGATGGAACGAAAAGAAGAAAAACGAAGCTGAAGTCAGCAGAGACGGGGTACAAACTAACGAAAGAACGATTCGCCATCTCGAAAGTCTTTAACGGAAGTCGATATGACATTAGTACGGCATTCGGTTATTTGGGAAAGCTAAGAAAGGGAACATTGTGCTTTCCTGTAAAATACAACTTTATATGAATTTCACAAAACAGTATAGGTAACTCGTCAAAAATAAAATTGTTGCTTCTTTTTATATCTAATAGAAAAATATTTAAATAGCTGATTGTTAATCAATTAAAATAGAGTAAATAATTTAGAATTTAACGTAACAATAAAAATTGAAATTTTGATTACTGAAAACTAATACACTGAAATCCTTTGCAAACTATCTCTTAGCATAAATATAATGGATCTACCCCCTGCCATACTTGTATACATTCCGTCTTAAAATGTACAGGTAAAGAGTGGAGTCCTCTTTCATAAAGTTTAGAATTACAAGGTGTCAGTGAATGCAATAAAATGAAACTTAACTATTGCAATTTAATACCAGCGTAAGCGTTTACTTAAGACTACAATTGTGATGATTAATAATATCTGTATTCAAAATGGTTTGAAATCCCACTTGCATGGTATTTCTGTAATTTTCTTTATGACATCTCTTGGGTATCACTGCGTGTGTTGCATTTTTTCTGTAATTTTGTTTAATCATGAAAATGGAATCGCTTATAATGAGTTTTTAATTTTTTCTTCTTCATGTCATTCATATATTTTTAGAAATTCGTTGTGTCAATGTAAATAGTTATAAATAAAAGGTAAATAAATATTTTTTTATTTTAACTTTTCTCTTTGGAACAAAGTATTTACCGTTCGTAAATGGACTTTATAATAATAATAATAATAAAGTGCCTTTATTTTGGCGAGACTCAGGCCTTAAGGTCTGCTTTTCCGTCCAACAATTTTACAACATTTTCATTTAAAATACTATATGAAAATTGGGAGGATCGTATTTAATTTAAAACTGGGAAGCAACACTAGGGACCATCCCCATGATACCTTAAGCGATTGAGTAAACCCAGCAAACCCCCTATCAGGATGGTGGATTAGTGCCGAACATGGCTTAAAAGCAGTAACAGTACAATATTATTATGAACATACAAATAGCAAAATATAGAAATTACAACTAGGATATAATAACAAATTATTACGTAATGACATTATATACATATTATAACACGACTACACCTTGCTAGAAACATATTACACTGTATTTACAAATTATATATTACATAAGATTATACGAAACAAGGGTACTGAAAGAATGAGAGAATCCTGTCTACATAGCAAAATATAGGAAATTTCCTAAAAACATAGCTAATTTCAAATGTATTTCGACGATATTCAAATTTATATTAGTGGCAAGCCGTCTAACATAACTTCAATTGCACAAAAACTTAACGAATACCTCACCTCACTCAATATGTAGGCAAAAACTATCGGTCTCCTCTAAAATCCGTGTAAATCACCATGCTTATTGCTTGGTTCAAAGAAAACCCTCAGTAAACGTTCAAATTGCAGTCTATCCAATATACCAGTTAATAAAACTTCTCTCGTTTGGTGCAGTAACGTGAAAAATCTAGGAATTTATTTCGAAAGCTCGCTAAGTTGGCAAACCCAAGTAGACGAAACATGTAAAAAAGTTTACTCCACCATCCACTTTAAAACGGCTTCACGACCTTTTACCAACAGGAGTAAAGGAAATGCTTGTTAAGTCACTAGTCATGCCAGACTTTGATTACCGCGACTCCCTTTTCACTGACTTGACGAAAAACTAAAACGTGAATTACAAGTAGCTCAGGACTCATGTATTCGTATTATTAGGGGATAAAAACGAAATTCTACTTTCAATTACGCCGTATTTTACGATTTATTAGAATGTACACGGTTGGGAGGTAGAAAGTAAAAACATAAGTTCATAACTCCGTCCATGTTTATATACGAGTTAAAAAAAGGTTATTTGAGGTTTTATCATATCAATTTAACATCATCATTCATTTCTGCTTGACTTACAAACAATTTTCTTTAATAAATACTTGTACTTTTGTCCGCATTGCAATACAATTTGAACAAGTATTAAGTTAGTACTTAACGACGAAAATAAAGATTATGAGTTTGTGGCAAGTACACTCTGTAACTAGATTTTATTTTCATTTCACGCTAGTAAAATGCGAGCGGAACAATTCAGGGAAAAGTCTCGCAACGTTTTGCAAAAGTTGTATATCATTACAGGAATTATTTTGTTCCACTAATCCTCGGTAAGCTAAGACAAATTTCCTTCCGCTCAGAAATTTATGAGTAGAATTAAAGCACATTTTGAATTATCGCTGAGTTACAGACTTCCTTTCTTTCATTTCCTTTCACGGTCTTCATAAAATCCTTTGTCGCATGTCACGAACAATATCTCACATATTCTGAAATTGTAAGCATGGTGAAATATTTAGACGCGAATAAAACGTTTGAAATTTGTACAATGCTTTTCCTTTTTCAATTTTTTTTTCTTCTGATACGGCGAGGTTCTGAATTTAAGGTTTATTCTTCCACTTAGAAATAATTGAGAAGGATAGATGTTGTGTTACTTAGAAATGTAATGTTCCGAACCGACATTTCAGTAGGTGACGGAAACCTCAGACAAGAACTCCACCCTTTCCGTCCTAGCTGGGTATAGAACTCACGTTTTCCCACTCAGGAAACGAAAGGAGATAAGACAATATATTTCGCCAAGTGTTTCGAACTACTGATAATTTTCATAGTTCATTTCAACAAAAATTTAAACAATGCAATTACCCAGGGAAGTTACGATTATACAGATTAATTCATTATCTGAATTTCGTTTAGTGAAAATTATGCTTGTTACTCTTATCACTTATTTTACTTATTCTACCGATTCAGTATTGTCAATTTTATCCATGTCATTAGCTGGTAATGATGTTTTACAGATGTGAAATTCATTTAACGATTCACGAAATTGGACATGCCGGAATATGAAGTGTGTGTATGTGCTTGCATTGCGGGTTGCATTTATTTGCCTGTCATGTTTTGTACCCGGGTATTGTTTTAATGGAAATGCTGTTTAATATTTTGTTATATAAAAAACAACAAAAAAATTCAAAATTTGGGTAACCCGGTAAGACAATTGTCGAGACGTTTTATGGATTTTTACATAAATCTATTACTCGTTTGATTATTTGATACAAACGTATCCTCTGAACATGAGCTGTTGTATAAATTATTTAGGTATCTTAATTTTTGATGATTACTATTTAAAAACAGTTACGTATTCTTAAATTTTTAAGGCGTTTCTTTAGTTTAACAATGCAAAAATAAACAATGACGAAAGAGAAAACATTTTTTTAAATTTCCATATGTTCACAACTTTCCTCTCGATGTTGGGAAACATATTTTAAATATTTTAAAATTTAATTCTGTATTTCTCAGCTTAAAGGTATATTGTGTTCACGCTAACAGCATATTGTATAAATTGAATATCACAAACTACTTTCTTTTTGGAAAATTCAACCATGTAGATCAAATTACGAAACGATTTGTTCTTCCCTGCCACTGATGTGAATATTCATTCCGAGGAAGCATTAGTCAATGGGTAATTCTCATAAGATTCATTTTAAATTAATTTTCTATAATTACTCAGAAAATTGAATCTCCGTGACTAAGAAGAAGGAGAAATTGAATTTATTTTTCGACATAAAAACTGAAAGTATTTTGCAGGAAAGTAATATAGAATGATCTACTTCATAAATAGCACTTATCTCAAGTAATTTCCTTCACATCATATTATTGTATGTTATCGAAAAATCAATATTACAAAACCACAATGTGGTGTATATTTTTTACCATAATATGAACCATCGATTTATCGGAACGAGATGGATAGACGTAATACACAGCATCAATGAATCATTAAGCACCTCGTCGGTCTTTGGCGTAAGTCTACACGATCGTAGAACGTTTTCATAGATTTAAAAGAATTCATAGAAGCTAAAATGGTAACTGAAACTCTTTAGAAGAATGTGTTTTAAATTAAAAGAAAGCGTTAGAGGGAAAAATGTATGTAAATCTTGATTTGAATTAAACAAAATGATTATCTGGAAATACTCACTCCACTTAAGTAGACTTTGCACAATCTCACGAGAATAAGGGAGGTGAGTTGTAGTTACCATTTATTTTATTGGAAATACATTTCCACGTTTTGCCATGGCAACCAATTTATTTATTTCATAACATACTTTCGACGGCATGGCAGTCATCTTCAGCGGGTCTACAAGAAATTACAAAAGGTGAAATAATAAAATAACAATTGAAATTAAGACGATAAAGATTTAATGAATAATATTTACATCTATCTATTGAATGAGTATAAATTACGAGGAAATACAATTTTTGTATTGTGTTTTCATGCGTGTATGTGTTCTGAGGTGTAGTGAACTTTCTTCCTGTCTGCCCAATATACATTGCCTATACAGTCTTCACATGAAAGTTTGTATATACCACTTTGGTAGATCACGAGTGTTTTGGTGGGATGGAAAGAATTTTCTGGAGGGAATTGTTGATTTTAAACGTGACGTTTGTTTTTGTTTGTAAAACCCGGGCTAAATAATACGATATCATTCCTAGGTAAGGGAAAAGCAACACAAACAAACCACACTTCGCCACACATCTCACACAATCCGGACACACATTCAACATTGACACCAACGTCATCATTCTAGAAATAGGAAAAATATTTTTGAACAGGGTAAAATTATAACCGTTATTCATTGTGTGCAATTCCAGACAAAACCATCTATTAATTGAACAAATTTATTCCCACCCTCTCCATTGATTTCCTTAGCAATAGTATTTTGGCAACACAGTTCTCCCTAGAAATCCATTCCTCACCACCAGCCTTACCCCCGCCTCCAGTACACTCAAGTATAAAAGAACCTTGCCAGCACCTTTCGTTTCATTTTCCTTCCAGAAATTTCCAACATTCAGGTAAGCGGTTCAACTCACGTTGTATTCCTAAATTCTTTTCATCATTCGATAATTTATATTTTCAAGTCGTATTGTTTGTTTGGTTATCCTCATTCATTAATAGGGAATACATATTATTCTGTAATTTTTTTTTTATATTTCCAACTCTGTTATTTCATTAGTATATCTTTTGTCATTTCTTATATATCCACTGATGATGACGGCTATGCCATCGAAAACATGTTATGAAATAAATAAATTGGTTACCATGGCAAAACGTGGAACTTTCTTCAATGTAATCTCATGAGACCAGAGCCACGGGGGACAAACTTCGGTACCACTATGATCAAAAACGACTCAATGTAACTAGACATCCATTTTGAACACAACGCAAGTGACAGCACCGCGGTATCCAACTAGAAGTGAAACCCAAGCAAAGGTAATTTTCCGTTGTTGCTGAGGACACATGAGAAGAGAGAGAGAGACTGATAGACGAAGATAAATGCAATTAGCGCTTCTGTACGCGTCACAGCAGCCCACAGCCCGGTGCTGCGTTGGCGAGGTTCCAAGTGACGCCCAACGACAGCCATTTGTCCTCCCGTGCCACATCTGCTACTGGCGGCCAAAAGGGTGTTCTACCAAACTCACACGTTCTGCGGACATTTGTGATGGAAGGATCAGAAGAAGAATTTGTATTTCTTATGTGTGCAAAAACGTAAGAATGTTCACTAACAATGGAACTTTCAACAGTACAGTTCGAAAGTGGTCCTGATTTCTTTTAATACTGAAACGTATATATTTTGTCCTGTCAAAATATTAGCGAAGGAGTACTGAAAAGCATTGATATACTGGATGGACTTTTCCAATATTTAGCGTCTACTTTCCGCCTCACTCTTGGGACAATCATGAGGAAAGTGAAACCTTTCCACTACAGACCGAAACTGTTACGGTAGTCAAAGGACACCGACTGCTGTCATAAATTTCGCATTGCATGCCGTGATATCTCCTCAACATCCTTCTTCAATTCTGGATCTCGGTAATATAACAAAATATGATTATCTGTCGCTCATATCAAGATCTTCGACACTTTTGTGAGACCCTAATTATAAAGTTGTTTTTCTTCGTTTTGGGATTGATATATCAAAACTAATTTTGTTTTTATTATATCATTTAAAGTATCGGTATCATTTTACTGAGATAACAAATCTTAAGTGAACCCCACTAAACATTCAAATTATACATCTAACAACAAAACATCAGTAAAAAGCTTCGTTTCAAAAATAAAATAATATAATATAAGAAACACAAACATATTAAAATTATCAAACACGACTACATACTTAACAGATCAATCAGTTTAAAACAATATATTTCTATGTTGCCTACACATCTTCACATTGAAAAAGGGTTATCCTGAAATTTCATCTTACCCCTTGAACTCGTTGCAAATGAATAGCATGATAAATTGAAAGGCGTTTCTATGTTGCTCATTGTTTTAAGAAACGCCTTTCAATTTATCATGCTTTGATAATGTTGCTAAAGCTCCACAATTACCAAGCAAATGAATAATTGGCCGATCTCAACAAGGCGCCTCCAAAATAATCCTTTCTTGCGTAAATATTTTCCACTGTATCTTGAAAACGGTGTGACGTACAGAAATGCTGTTTAACAATGTGTACGCAGAAGTTTGTGCACCATAAAAGTATTTATATTCTCTTTTGCCGGAAGTGAGATACAGAACATAAATGAAGTCAGAATGAGCTGTCCAGAAATATTCTTCTATCCTCAATGCATTCAAAATCAATTCTGAAGTTGTTTTGATGCATTAATTTGTTTGTGAATTATCGAGGAAACAAAATTCTTAACGCACACATACGGTATTGGAGATCATCGCCAAAATTTGAAAATAGACTCTTCTGGAGATAATTTGTGAAGATCCGAAGAGAACTCGATTTTTTTCGGCTAATTTTAATACTTTCCTTATATAATGTAATCTGCATAATTGGAAAGTAAAAATGTGAGGTGAGCAAAATAAAACTTAATTTGTTAATAGTTCACTTTAATAGATATTAACATTCTCCTAAACACTAAAAGCTTTATCCGTCTCCAGTTTTTAGATTATTTATGCTTTAACTTGAGATTTATGACGAGAAAAATTTAGTTTATTACTCGTAACTGTAAGGGAATGGAGGAACTTATAAGTGGTGAGAACTGCATTGAAATAAGTTTTTATTATTCGTTGGCAAGAATGTTGGCTCATAAACACTTTTATATACATCGTTACAGTGTAGGGCGTATTTTAATTTCCTTCGTTCGGAATTTAGCTCCGATTATAGTTCTTTAGGAAAAGTCAAGGAACTTGAATAGAATGAAGTACATCATTTACATTTTCATTTCTACCTTAGATGCCTAGAATCAAAGCTAAGAGACCTGATTGAACTGTCGCTACTCGACCACTCGCGAGATCAGGGATGTACAAGAACCACAAAAATCGCTTCTCTCCGAGCGAAAGGAATCGGTTTTTCGTAATTTTTCTTTCGTTGCCTTCCAGTGTGTCATGTTCGCTAATATTTCGACAATACATATAACAGTATTTTAGTATAAAATAGGTCACGACCACTTTCGACCTGCGCTTGTTCAAAGTTCTCTTATAAGTAAAGATTAAGCAATCACATTGGAACAATGCTTGTTTTTTAGACCATTGCGCATGTTTATTCTTGATGTCAAATCATACACCGTTACAACAATTTAACATAAAGATATCATGAATCTTAAGGAGAGTTATTGGTATCAATAAGTCCCGTGTGTTGGTAAATTCAATTCAATCGTATTTTATTTCAAGAAAGTTTTACTCCCATTCTATTTTAATACACAATACTTATTAAAAATATTTACACGTTTTAAGTCGAAAAATAATTATTTTTCATAGAATATGAAACGGGCATTTCAAAAACATCGCAAGTCAAGCATACTCAATTTTTCAGGAGAAGAATTTCTTGAAAATAAAGTGTTGTAAACTAAGTTAGATATCATAAACTAAAGACAAATTAAGTGTTTTATATATGATTTTTTAGAAGTTAAACTTTCATTGATTTTCAATGCCTGAAAAATTCCCGAATTGATTTTCTGCTATTATTTTGTTTTTTATCGTGAAAGAAAATATTGTTATATATCATTTTTCGTCATATATCATTTATCAGGTTAGAAATTAGAGAAGTGGGTCAATAGTTAGTTACTAAGTGTTTTTACCAGATTTGTATGTTGATATAACCTCAGCAATTTTTAAAAACACCGTGATACCATATTTTAAATGTTTAATTTCAATGCATATTTTAATTTGTTTTGGTCACCGCTGTTTAAAATCATTTGTTTTCAGTTGAAGACTAGATTACTGAAAATTTTGTTTTTCGTTTGTTAATTTGTTAAAATTTTGTGGGGTACTTGTTATTTCTTGTTTTTATATCAATTTTATTTTCAATCCATAATTCTACTGAAAACTCATTCGTCAGTGACTTGCGAGTATTCTCAAATCATGCAATATTTTACGTGTTGCTGATCCTGTAATATTGCATTAACTTATGTGGTTTCTCGTCAACATGTGAGAATATCTAAGAAGAATGGAAAGAAGCAAAACCCATGTTCTTGAAAAAGAACTTTAACTTAGGGGGTTTGTGGAATATCCGAATCATATAAGGAATTCATTGAAATATGGTTTAGAAGTTTCACCAAAACCCGATTGTAATGGACGAGATTAAAATATTAACATGTAGACGTACCTTACTACATATTCGGCGAAACACGTGCCTTACTACGTATACGAAGAAACTCGCCCATGAATTTACACATAGAAATGCATGTTGTTACGCCGAGGCATTACACGCCATGTTGTTTATGCCGTCGTCAAGACGAAGGACTCAGACTCAAGATCCAAGACCAGAATAATAAACACCGTCCACAAGAGAATCTCTACATCCAATGCAATTTGTAAACATTAGAAGTCTCCATGAGACACACGCGTCGTATGTATCATCAAGCGTACGTCGTCTATTTATTAAGAAACTTGGATCTGTTTATTAAGAAGCTTCGATAAAGCTTCAATAGACGAACCTCGCCGCTGTATTGTCACTAACGCGTCGAGGATGTTTGAGTAGAAGTCATCTGTCAAAATTTAGTTTATAGCAACAGCAACGGCTGGAAATCAGTACGACGGATTCTCTTGATGAATAAGCATCGTCTCCGATCATAACCTCTATCAAGAAATCCAGCTCTGTGCAATAACCCGACCTGCGGCAAACCTATCTTCAGAGGCCACGAGACGCCCTCTCACAATATATCTGCAGAAGCTTGGACGGCAGCGCCCCCTCGCAGTACATAGTGCAATTATCTGCAGGATTTCGTACGGAAGCGCCACCTCACGGCAGACGGCAGAAGTTCTATTACCAACGACCAAATCATTCAAAGTCGTGAGTCATACCAAGGAAACTGACTGTTTATATAATTTTATGTCTGTTGTTGTCTCCCTGGTGTTTTGGTACCTATTACTTGTTCACATTCAAACTGAAAAATAAACCTTGTCCTGCATAACCTGAATATTTATTTTGGAAGGAGGAATCTTATTGCGAAACAAGTCTTCACATCGAGACTTGTGAAGTAATAAAAATCTCTTCCCCGACAAACAGAAAAATCCGTCACCTTTTGACTTCGCCATTAAGGTAAAGGTTAAAATTCAAAATATAGAATTTGATAGCTCATTTTAATGTTATCTAGGGCTTATAGTTTGAAAAGAAATTTGAAAAGAAACTTAAAACAGTCATTAGTGAACATTAAATTTTTAAGCTACTCAAATAATTCAAAAAATTAAAATAATTATTCATAAAATAAAAAGATAAAAATTGAAAAATTTTATTGCATTCTTAAATAAACATTCAAAACAATTTCACCAACATTCAAAGAAAATTTGGTATTGAGAGTTGATAGATTTTACCCAACAGTAGACATAAAACATCTATCAACAGATTTGGATTATTTAGCTCAATTTGCCCAGCAGTACCCGGAGTTCTTATATAATATTCTAAATTCATATTTGTTAGTTTCCATATTTCTGTACTTTCGTGACATTAAACATTCACTTTTGTTCATTTCAAAAATTAAGTATCACAAAAAAAACCCTGCAAAAATACCCAATATACTCAATATTATCTGGTGATATGTACGTAATAACGAATTGTTTTAAAATCCAGCCAGAAGGAAAATACATTTACGCAGAAAGCTTAATAAACAAAGCGTATTGTTTAGATCTCTAAATTGTTTGGTTTTCATTTCACTTTTAGTTTATAAACTTGAAAACAATGTTCTTCGTAGTCTTTCCATAATTTTGCATCTACGATTTGGTCGCATGAACTACACGTTCAATGAATTGACTGCCTGAAGTAACGCAATAGAACTTTGGTCACTTCAATAATCTTCACAATCAACAGTGGAGATTCGCGTCTACTAATTAACAGCCATTTTAAATTGTTTTCTGCTCTTGTGTTTCAAAAATATCAACAATTATTTGCATTTTACTAGCAATAACTCTTTAGAAGAGTCAATTGAAATTTCAAATAATTTCATCGATTACTTTTTCCGATTTCCGTGCAACGGAGATTCCAAATAATTCACTTTGATTAGTAGAGGAGATTAATCGCCTACGTTATTTGAAATCATATTTGAATTTCCACCTGATTCTTTTCAATTCCGTCCGTGGTTCTGTCGTCGAATGATAGGCAATGTGATTTCATTAACAAGCAGATCATCTGCTCCAGGTTCGGAAGTCCTCTGACATTGGTGATGGAGAGCTGAACTAGTTAGTTCTAGGATTGGAATTGAACGAGGTGTTGACAGAAAAACGTGCTCTGCTAGTTTGTAACGAGAGACGAATAGGAGCAAGTGGAAGGAATTCACGTGTTTCACTAGGTTGAAGTTGATTCAGTTTGGTAGCTGTCAGAGTCTTACGTGATCCGCTTTGGGTTCATAGTAAATCTCGAGTGGAAATTGTGTCGGGTGTTTGCGTGTTCTCCTCGGTTGACTGGAGTCGTTGATATTCGTGGGGAAAAAGTTGGCGGAGACTGAAGAATTTGCTCAGTTCATCGGACGTTCTCTTAATGGTGCCGCTATTGACCACGGCTGAAAAACAACTCGAGTACTCATCCCATGAACGCCTGTAGGAGATCCCGAAGGCAGCTCCGTCCACAGTTAGATGCTGTCCTAGGAACGACGATAAGGTTCAGATTCGTTCTTTTCCTGAAATGTACACTAATAACGTAAGTCGTTAACACGTATAGTTTGATAAGGCCATAAGAAATATTTCCTAAACCTTGTGTTCCAATTGTTCCAATTCATTGTGTATGTCAATGTTAAGCTGAATGACCGGTAAAAACCTTTAAAAACTAACCTAAGGTTAGGGTTATCTTCAAGAAAGAAGAAAATTTCTGTACAATTGTAATTGATATCAGTAAACCTCATTTGAAACTTCACGAACATTCAGTAATTTTATGAAGTATTTGTTATTTGTTACTAAATCCAATATTTTATTTCTTGTAATTGTTGTGGCATTGTTAAGTATATTTTACAGTTGTTTTAGAAAGGAGATCATACCTTGACGTCATAATTCACTATGAATATATATTTTAATGATGCTGTTCTGGAGCTGAGCGGCGTGTGGCATTTGAGGATTTGCAATTCAAACCACTTCTTTCCCGACTGTAACCAGAATAATTACTTTTGAAAGTTTGGATAATTATAAAAAATGTATCCCAGTTCCGGATATTGTTCAATCTATGCATTTCACGAGAATGAATTTAAGTATCGCAACAACTTGTAAATTGTTTTAAATATTAATTCTATCAATAAATATTTATTATAGATTTTTTCTATGATTAAAGTATCTAAGCTCTTAAATAATTTAACATAAAATAATTATAATATAAAAATATGTAAATAACTATAATTAAAAAATATAAGTTTTTTATTTACATTTCTTAGTGTTTCAGCCGAGATATATTGAAATGACAAATGAACAAATTTTCTCTTACAAATATGTAATTAATTGTTGCAAATTTTGTTTTTACAAAACCACATTTTCTTTCTTCAATTTGTCAACTAAATGTGTGACATTGCCACCTTCAAATAAAAGTCGAATAAAATTTCTTGACCGCACGTGTGTTATGTCTGTCCATTATGGCCATCCACCGTGCTAGGCATCCATCACTGTTCCCAGTAAAAACGCTGGAATTGGAAAGCCAAGTGGGTGAAACTCCCAATCTCATCGTTGGACATCATCGAGGTGAGGATCTCTGAACGTAAAAGCTCACTAACCATCCAACCATCCATTCCAAAAAGCAAACAATTTGCTCCACCATCTTGAAAGAGTAATGGTAGACATCTGCCCACTGGAACGCTCCGAGAGTTGTTTATTGGTGTTCGAATTAATTTTTCACGTCCCCAAACTCCGAATCTCGGATTACTGGTCAGCTGGGGAACAAAACACGAATTTATCGTTCTCAGCTCGCGCAACTACATTATGAATGGTTTCCCGATCAGAAGCTTCGCATGAATCTGAATCGGGTTGATATTACTTAATTATTTAGGTACAAGGGGAAAGTAGAAAACACTTCTTGCTTGGGCGTCCACTTTATTGACGAATGTCAGATAAGGCTTTACAAAATATAATGAAAACAGGTAATTGAAAACTATAGCTTGGTGATTCTTTTTGGTGATAATTTCAATTCATTACTATGTGAGCTCAAATCTTAAAACAAAGAAGAACAAGACGTTTATGCACGTACTGCGTATTATCATAAATCAGTTTCTCTTGATATTATGCGATATTTTTCTACATGAATTTATGACACGCTAATTAAGTAGTGACAACTAGACCAACAAATGAGAATGCTTCTGTTGATACATTGGTGCGATATAAAATATTATTTGAATTATAGATACTCATCTGTGTAATACTAAACGTACTGTAATATTTATCAAAATTTGAATCATCATATGAGAATGACATTTTTAGCTACATAGTATTTTGTATGACCATGGTGAAGCAAATAAGTACAATATGTGCACATAATCTTACGTGCTAATATCGCTGCTACTAATGTGATCAAATCTGTCAATATGTAAGTAGTTACAAATCTATCAGAATCGTTTATTTTCTGGAGATGAAACTGTCCTATTAATGCTGGAAGGGTGGCAATGGTGAATCTGTGGATCTCGATTCTGTTATGACAGCTTGTTCGTTCTTCTGGCAGGCGCGCCGAGTGAGATCAATTGTAACTTCGTAAATACAGCTGCTCTGCTCGCACAGCTTGTGTCCGATCGCTTCCGTTAACTCGACTGAGATTCGGTCAGTAGAATCCCCCGCGTTTCCGGTAAGTGTTTGCTTCGAATATCTACCATTCTCATCAGTTTCTGTACGATGAAAATATACAAGTGTAATTTTCGATTTCGTAATCTCCATCGACACATAAAAATTCTTACATTCGTATATGAGATGCTATTTGATTCAGTTTGTTACTTCAGTTGTTTGAAAACTTAAATATTATTCAACACCCATCTTTCTGGGACATATAATTTTTAATAATGCAACCAAAAATATATGATAGTTTTAGAATATTATGATAAAGTTTTTTAAGCATTCTTTCCCATTTTTTCTTTTTCTTTTAGGCAAGAGCTCTAAATACATTTATGGATTCTTTCAGAAAATTACAAATTTTTGATGGTAAATACTTGTCAGATAGTCGAGACCAAAGCCACAATGTTCTAATTTGTTTCTCCCGAAGAAGTAAACAGAGTTCGAATGAAAATTAAGCATTTTAGACCTGCCTTTCCGTTACTTTTTTCCTTTTAGGTGACAGCCCTAAATCCATCTGTCAGGACCTGAAAGTTGCCAATATTCGGTCGCAAGAGTCTTGTGACTAAAAGTGAACAAATTTAAAAATAAAATAGAATCTGTTAAATATTACCTTCGTCACAATAATTATAATTTTTATAATATAATTTTATGTAAAAAATTATTGCCTCTTTAATTTAAAAAATAGTTTTCTCGTTCTAGATTATACACAATGAATAGTATTAAAAACAGGTCATAAAATATTTCGTTTGTCAGAAAAGTTAGATTACCGAACTACCGAATTTAGGTTATTGACAATAATTTTATATTTGTATTCACATAATCTTAAAAAAAAATACACAAACTACGAACATTTACTAGTTTATGCACAATATCGTGACATATTTGTAGAAGAAAATGCAATTCAGATCACGTTGCTTTAAGTCAGATGGTATAATTAATATATTTTTCTGAAGTAATGAAACGTTGTTCAATTATAAAAAAGGGTATTTAATAAAATGTATAATTGATAGCTTTAATTCATAGATATATTTATATATGTATGTTAATTGCAGTAATCGCTTTTGGCTGAGCTCTTTTTTAAAATCCTCCCAGCAAATCTGTTTTTTTTTTCTTTCTGAAATGTAAATTAAGCGAATATTCCGCAGCATGAGAGGTGAGGTTAAAATTGCCACATTCCGTGAAAAAGCCTGATATAGCGCAAAAATTAAAAACGATGCCAAGAGTGTGGGGCGTGCTGGAGAATCTGAAAGGATCAGTGCACGGTCAGCTGGCGCGTTGCCATGGACTCCCCAATTCCATCGAAGAGCTCAGCGACCTTTTCCTGCACCTGGAGAAATCTCATCACATCGCGTTTCAAGCTTCCTCGTGGCAAAATTGAAGTTACGCTGTGTCACTAATAAGTGTGCGTAATACTATATTTTCTTGCAAGGATTCATCAATAAATTGGTAATTATCTAACATTAATACGCAAATATCCCAGAAAATATTAGTTCCTTTTCTGATTGACTTGACGGAACAAATCCCAAGGACGGCCCACAAATGAACTATTATACTTCAAGGCATTAAAAGACGTGATTTCTTAATGTTTTATCTTTCAACTTTTCTTTTCCGAGATAATAGCATTTAATAATTACACCTAAAAATAAGGATTTTGATTCATTTATTTGAGAAGGACATTATCATGGCTATGGATTTACGAGTATAATAATATAAATCACATAGGAAAGAAATATATTTTACTAAAATGTCAGCTCATATATCATCTGAGCTCATTTTCTTCTCTGGTGTCAATACTCACAGTTGGTCACTTTCCTTTATTTTACAATTAATACAAGAAAGACAACAATATTTCGAACTACGAAAAGAAAGTGCAATCTCTTTGTAACTTAAGTGATTTTTCTTGAAAACTATGGAATCTATAAACCTGGTCCGTAGAGAGTGTTATATTGGAAACTACGAGTAATATTGGATATAAATAGTCAAACTTGTAACATGGATCAGGCATTTTTTATAAATAAATGTTGGAGAAGTTCTTTCACCATATTGTTGAACATTTTTAGACAAGAAAAATAGTACTATTCGTATTAAAAAGTTGAATGATAATGCAAGAAATATGTCCGAAGCATTCAATATTTGGTTTTGATTGAAATTTGCTCTTGTATTTCACCGTAAGAAGTAAATATGCATGAATTATAGTAATTACATTCACTTGTGTGAATGATCAAACATTAGTCATCTGAAGTCTAACATTCAATTATTTGTTCATAGAAAAAGGGGGGAGATATTTGATATATTATTTCTTTTTTCAGTTATTTAATTAGAATATGGTTTAAAAATTAGTAGTAAAATATTTATGATTTAGTCGCAATAAGAGAGTCTACTTTCATTAAGTAATATTTATTCTTCCCGTACAATAAACTGGACTCGAGAGATCTGAGAAATTGAATCTCTGCATTTTCCAATCACATCCAATTAGATTTAACACTTCAAATATCTAACAACGTTTCCTTGATTTGCTCTGTTAACTCGATAACATGCCGTAATAGTTCATTATTGAACGAACCACATGAGATCTAAATCTATTCCTCGTTAACTTTGACAAGATACGTGGCAAGTTCATGAAAGAAAAAAGACATTAAAAATAACACGGAAGATTAGATGAGCATTTAAATTCGTAAATTTTTTAATACTATTTTTTTGCCGCTTTAAACAAATAAATTTATTGTCAAAAAAGCACTACACACTGCTTATGACCAAGTGGAGGACAATAAACTAAATTACTCTCCGGAAGGAAGCTAGGGACAATCCTATCAATTCTGATCAACGGCCCTAAGGCTGAGGAGCATTGAAAAATTTCAGCAAACTTCTAGATAAGATAAGAAGTTAATTACGATATAATATTAATAGAATATTAACAGATTTGTAATTTAACACAAAATTAATTTAACAATTACGTACTATTATCGAACTATAGATTATTCTGACTATATCGAACTATAGATTNATATATATATATATATATATATATATATATATATATATATATATATATATATATATATCGAACTATAGATTATTACTTCATCTCTAGAGTGTTTATCAGAGGTGTATTTCGAAGATATTGTATCACTTGTTCTATAAGGTAAACAAAACAGAGCACTAGAATTTATGCTGAATTCAGTTGCTTAATCCACTGTGTGGTGGTATTAGTTGCTAGATTCATTAGCTCGTCACCGTTTCTCCGCAACTTAGCTCGTTGTGAAACTAATCCTTGAGTGCGAACAAGAGCAGTCTCTGTAGTTCAGAGAGTGAACCTAAGACCACGCCCGCCGTTCTTCCTTCCCCTTTACCATCCCTTGCGCTAAATTATGTCGACCCACCTGGAGAAGATGGGTAACTTGGAACTCTGAGATTTCCGGTGGATCTCAGCAAAACGAACGACTCTCTCATATTCTCAATGGGGTATCTCAGCCATGTTTCTTCGAGCTGATTCAGCAGAGTCAAGAGAGGGATGGTGGTAAGGTAAGGGTGGAATGGCGACGGGGGAATGAGAAATGTTGGTGGTTGAGATAGCATAGAGACAGGTGGTGGTGGAAAGGGTGGGAGCGTTTCACGGAGCACCTGCTCTGTACATATAACAGCAGTTCCTACCTCACATAGCATCTTTACTCTCGCCTCACGGAGTTTGCTTATCTGCCTCGAACTTGCGGCAGTAATATTGCTTGAGTTCTGCTGACAGCCTTGGTTGTTCGTCACCACCACCTCCACCACTACCTTCTCATCGCCAATATTACCTTACAGGTTTCTAGTATCTCCTCCAACAGTCTTTGCTGAGCACGTCGTCACCGCTTAAAGCCCACCCACTTCTCGTCACCACTTCTTCACAAATCATCGTTTGTATCATGAATACTCTATACACCACATTNCTATACACACACACTATATATATATATATATATATATATATATATATATATATATATATATATATATATATATATATGTTTCTATCTATCAGTAAACAGTATAGTAAGAACAATACAAAGAAACTCACTTGACTCGTTGAAAATGCATTAGAGCATTTAAAATCATAGCGACCGAGCAAAACGGTCTCGTAACATATGCATCGCACCTCGGTAAAGGTGAAATATTTTTTGTAATGTCCGGTGATATAAAGATAAAAGTGATATGATAAAATTGTGTCTTCTTTTCAAAAGCGTTTCTCCGATAAGACGCGGTGTATTACACCATTAATTATAATTGCAATTATTTTATTTAAATGACCGGTGAGGTATGTTTTTAAGTTGAAATCTCAATAAGTACATGATACTTTTTTATTTATGCCATTTCAGATATTTCAGTAACTTATTTCTAGCTAATATTTCCTTAAGGAATGAGCTACCTGCCAACTGAGTCAATCTCCTGAATTTCTTTACATGAAAGAATAATCTGTTATCTGTCATCTCATTCAATAAAATTTGGACATTGAAGAACTATTATTTGAATAAAACCCTTTATATCTTGAATTTGTACAGACTTGTGTGGATTAACAGTTTTTAAATAAATTCCCATATAGATTCTGATGGATCAATATAAAAGAAAACTATCACACTTACCACAAATTTGATACAGAAAAGAACAGAACAAAATTTTTCTCGATTTTCTGGATAATAAATTAAAACTATCGCAAAATTGTAGATCTCTAGTAAAATTAGAGACCATTCTTCTAATACGTTCTTTCATTTTAAACGATGTAATTAATTATTCAGTTTTCATGCACCACAATTCACGACACTATTATTATGACTTTTTAGTATAAACGATAAATTACTGATAGTTTTATAAATGGTATTGTGCTTGTGCCTGGTTACACCAATCTACCCACTATATATCCACTACTTCATTTCATTAACAATCTGCTTCTTTGAGAAACCTTGGAAACTCTATAATTATCATCGCAATTCTCCTCATTCCGTCTAATTCATTCAATTCTCCACATATCTATTACCGTTCCTCTTTCTATTGACTCATCCTCCCCAGTCCACATTCTTTGATAACCCACTCCTCTACGTTCTCGCCAAAGCCGTCTGTCGCAACAGCTGCAGCATTGTCTCGCAAAAACAAGTCTTTCAGTCCCGAGGCGTGTGTGTACTACGGAGTTGTGTTCGCTTTACTGAAACATTTGCTTCAAAGCTTATCGCTCACGCACGTCATATTTCAAATGTTTACGAATCTCACTAGACACTTTTTGAAAATAATTAGAATATATGGAAGACCACTTTAGTAAAGAGATTTTATTTATAAAATTCTCAATTTCTTGGGTTATATGAAATATTTCCACAAATGTCAACAAATAGAGAATTTTATACATAAATACCTTTTAATCGTGACTAATATAAAAGTTAAGATGCGCTAACCGATTTACTACGATTTACTGTCCTCACTTGATTGACAAAACCGAGGAAAAGTATATATTATTTTATTGTTTTCGACTTGAATGAACTGTTTGACGTTATCCTTTTTATTGAATATGATGACATTTTACACGTAATACAAATGAAAAGTAATAAGAAAGCTAATATAACGAGTCAAATATAACATAAAGTTCAATAGAGTGATTATCTCTCGCAAAATACCTCAGTGAATAAAATTAAAAACGTATGTTTATTAGTACATGAAGTGTTTACATGAGGTACCCAACATCATATAATTTAATTTTTGTATCTAACTCGTGCGGATCTGTAGGTATTTTAGGCGTGTCACTTCTCTAGTAAACAACTACTATCTTTTTTACATCGAAACAAGCCTTGATGCAGTCAGCTACTCCTCCGAAGTTACTCTGTGTCAGTGAAGTTGGAGTGTTCTTGTTTTCGTAATTGAATTTCTGTTTTTGTTCCTCTTCCAAGTTCAACAGTTCACGGAAATTACAAGATCAAATTCATACATTACAAGATAGCTCAGAAAGCTGAAATGTCAGTATTTCATTGTAACGAAACACAATGAATGTTTCTAAAATGCAATTACAAATCTGAAGCCATTTGCTGAGACTCTGAAATTTACTGTTTTCCCACTTTAAGTCCAAGCAATAAATTTTTTTCTCATGCACTATACAAATACAATATTGATCAAATTTCAAAACGTTTATTTTAAAAACTTTCAAAGCACGAAAGTTCCATATTTAAAAAATCTAAGATTATAGTGCTCTACAACTATAAAATATCTCAATTTTAATCATCTTCAAGGCACTTTTAATAATTCTGGATGAAATACATTATACACATTCACGTAAAATATCAATCAACGTTACGAGTCGTAAAAACAATTTTGTGTTCATATGTTTAATGCTTATAATGTTTTGTTTACATGACGAGAGTATGCACTAATATTTAAAGCGTTTACCACGTTTTACCGTTGCAGCAATTAAAGCAGAATATAATCAATATTGTAAATTTGCAAATATTCAAGAAAACTTTTGAACCTGTATTAAACGTTTATATTCTGCTTCATTCTCTTACTTCAAGAATAGATGTTTTTCAGTAACATATTATCTTTAGACCATGAATATTCTACGACTATAATGCATGTCATTAGTATTATTTTCATTGTGTTAGCTAATCTTCTGTAATGAATTACAACTGAAAAATAAAAAAATTATTTGCAACAAGGATTTTCCATGCTATAACTGCTAGAAATTCTGTCTGAAGTAGCAAGACGAAAAATTTTCATTTCACTTGATGATACGAGAAGATTGATCCTTCTCGGAATACCGCTATCAATACAGGTTTAAATAAATAAATGACACTTTTAAACAGACGGAGCTGTGTCGTGCAGTGCAATTCAAATGCATTGTTTTCATCGAAAATCGATCCGATACCAAATGTAGAGTAATTCCGTAAAAATCTCCGAAATCTTGGAAGACTTTTTGAGTTTTTCACATTCTAAGGAGTATAGTTTAGGATATCTAGGGATAAACGTGATATATGTGAATTAAATCTTCTTCCTTAATCAGAAAAAACCCTTATTTATTAATATTTACATTAAAATGTTAATACGATTTATTATGAAGTGAAAACACTTTTAAAGTATATTATACAGACACCCTAAAATAATCCCTTAAATGAAAGTCAAAAGCTGAAAGTGTTTTATTAATTTCATAGATAAGTGTGACTAGTCTCTAAAAATCTTATGAGTAACATTACTTCAAATTAACATATGAAAATGGACAGAGTATATTTTCAAACAGGTTCATCACACGTGACATGACACACTAAGGAAATCCTTGAGTTATTTGGGATAATTAAATAAATAATCATCAATTGTAAATCTATAATTTTAATTTCAATTATTAAATAATACATCGATTTAATCGAATAAAGTTGAAACAAAAAGGTTATTGCGTAAACTACTTCTGAATATTACCGTCAAAGCAATAGATTTATAATTTAGATTTCGATGTCACATTTTTGAAACGATTCTTTCAATGAATTTCGTGAATGTGTACATAGGAATGTGGAAAGTTCTATAACATGCATAATGTTCTACCTATGCTACGAGTGATAATAAAAATACATCTACAATTCTCTTTGCTAACAGTACAAAGTAATGGAGAAGAAGAAATCTACTTGTGCTTCTAGTTGGAATATACTTTAGAGGTAATTTACAATGACAGATTATTCTCAAAATTATTGACTTAATTTTACTTTTAATATTGTTCGATTATTGAACTTTAAATATTTATTTATAATTTGTGATATCTAATATGAATCCTATGGTAAAGTCTCTGACGAAAAAGGGGAAAAATTTTGTGACGAAAAAATGAAAATTTAAATACAATTTTCGGCAACATGAATTAGGTGTCAAATAACAGGCATTAGTTTCCAAAGGTTAGGACATACTTGAAGAGTTGATTCTTCCGAATATTTGACGTAAAATTTCGAGAAGGTTGTTCCATTCATTAATCATCTCCAACTGCGTCGTTATGGTAAGGTAAAGATGCCATTGCATTTATAGTGGCATATGTAATGTGGACATGTGAATCATTTATTTAGTTTATTCAAAATTCTTTAACTTTCCGACATTCTAAAGAGCAGTCAATTGAATATTTGTCATAATGAATTTTCCAACAAGTCACGTTAAAGTCTCTATAACCTTCAAATTGATTTTTAAACAGATTTTTTAAATATGTAAAGTAATAGAATGTGTCAATCCGCTCAGGGATAAGATTAATCACGAATCTAATACATGTTTGTTCAAGACTATGTACACCGAAATATTAAAATAGCTGAATACTATATTTTATGATGATTGCATTATGTTTTGAAAATAATTAACAGTTTAAAAAACCGTTTAAAGGCAACAGAGTAGACACGAAACTCTTTTTAAAAATTTCTAATTAATAGAAAAATTAATTAATGGACATAAACTATTAGATTTTTCTCTTCTATCTGTTGTAATACATAAACGGAGGGATGCACAGAACCCTCATTAGTTCTTCATAGAAATAAATTTTTTAAACTTCATAAAAATGATTTTGTTACATTATGATAGAATATTAACTTCCATTTGAGTACTGCAATATTTATTGCATTCAATGAAGGTAAATTCTTTAATTAATCATATCCACTTGATTTCTTTAGAAATCATTGAAGAAATATTCCTGGGAGCTTCATAAATTGTCCATAGCATAGCTCTTTCTAGATAAAGGTTACAAGGATATATTATTATTTGCCCCATAAGATCTAAAAAACTTAAAATTCTGAAAAATGTAATCGCATTTTCTTGTCCTTGCATCACATCATAAATGGGGATACTGATTACTGTCACGTATGGGCCCCGACACACTGTGGGTTCAGTTGGATGATCTGTCTTCCTGCACTGATTGGAATAGTTTAATAATGGCGATAACATCCCTTACATTCCGCTCTAGGTCTTCGTAGTAGATTGTACCACCGACATATGCACATACCGTACATATTAGTGTCTGTATTATTACAAGTCATCCAGATATGACCTTACTTCATTAATGTCAGACACATCCTCAGTCTTAACACTACGATACTCGTCAAAATTCAATGGTTTATATCTGATTCCCATCTAAGAAGCTACAACATTGCCTTTAATTTGTTATGAATTTTTTATATCTAGTAACTTAAAATGTATCCAGAATAAATTTGTTTCAAAAGTAACAGATATTCTGTGCGTCTTTGTACAACTTCATTCCTAGTAGTGAATGGCCACACTTTAGAAAATATACATAAAGGGTTTCCTTTCATCGAGATTTAACGTTTCTAGTAGTACCCATGTAAAATAACTACACGCATGCTAAATTCTATTTATTCGTGGCTCTATTCTCGGGAAGTAATTGGAGTTTGGCAAATCCCCATGTCACTAATGTTCACATCCTGCCAGATGTTCCTGTACATCTTCATTCACGTCGAAATTTCTTCTCTTATTTCGTATGGTCCAGCACTTCTATTCAGTCGTACACGAAATCGTCTCCACAGATCCCCACAGATCCTTCAATATCTAGCCACCAAGGGACCTCCCCAAGGGAATGGATGTGTGGACCGGATCACTTAACCGTGGCGCCCAGGGACCTCCAACGGGAAGCATGATTGGATTAGGCGGCGCCGCGGGTCCAAACACCTAACGGTGCCCTTTCCTCCCATGACCGTTTCAGTGGCCCAATGGCACCTGCGCTCGTGCTAATCGAAGTACCCGGGAGTGGAGGGAAGTACGAGTGGTGACGTCGATTCTGTCCTCTTTCGCTAGCGCCACCGCGGGAAGGAGAGAGCGTTTGTTAACCGAGATGGCTATGCTTTATTAAGGATTCAAAATGGACGCAATTTCAGGAGGTGAATCAATACATAATTTTGAATCGAGGTCAGTTCGCAGAACTGGGAATTATGAATGTACTAAATAGTTCATATTTTTTCTACAGATGAATATGTTACTGGTGTTATTTCATCTTCTACACAGAAATTAAATACATTAAAAATATTAATGATTAAAAATTCAGAATTAGTTAAAAGTTTACATTCCAAAAAAAGATGTTGGTTTTAACGCAGAAATAACTCTTGTTGATTCGTCTCAAATACCATATTTGGTTAAAGAACTTGACGATCCTTGGAGATGAAAAATGAGAGCAACTTATGTCCTTGTAAATGATTTCTGTTAATTTATTTCTTTTACTTTTATTCTCTGAGACAAAACGCTGATAATATCGATGATATCGAGCAAATTTTTTGTGGAACAATTCATAAAAACTTTATTTCACTCGCATTAATTACAAAGTATTGAAATTACGGAACGTATATTTAATTCTCATGATATTCATATTTTTAGAACTTATATATTTATTTATTTATTTAAATATAATTCTCATTTTACACCTTATCTTATTTTATGGTTAGTCTATCATTTAGATACAATTTAAAGATAAATATGTGGAAGCGATGATGTGATTAACCACGTATTGCACCAATATTTATTTGATTGAGTTAACGCAGAACATTATGGTGTGTTTAAGCAATGGAGCGAAAGAGAAGAAGAAGTTTACGCATGACTACATAAAGAAACTAATACTCGCCAAACAAAAATCTCTACAAAAGCCAAGTCAGGAAACCAAAAAATCACCACTGGAAAATCTGTCTGTTATCATCACACATTCACACAGATACGCACACAGGATCGCACTGGGCCGCTGCGCCCCTCGGCGACGGGCTAAGAGTCGACGACGTCCGGTAGCAGCACCTCGCGTTGACTCGCGCCCCGCGCCGAGGGTCGAGTCCTCGGAGACGACGCCGCGCGTCGCCGGTCGTTCCCCGCGCGCCACTGGCCCGCGTCGTCGTAACCGTTAGCTGGTGCCGCGCCGACGGCGGCGTGCGGCGACGGTGGCGGCTGCTGCGCCAGTGTCCGTCGCCTACAATAGCTGCAGCAGCAGCAGCAGCAGCAGCAGCGCCCGCACGCCCGACTCCTTGGAGAGCACCACTCACTCCTCGCGCCACGACCGACCGCCCACCCACCCGCGCGCGCACGACCACCTCGCAGTGCCCGGCCCGGCGTCGCCGATGCCGCCTCCGCCACTGGAGCAGGCGACCTCCGGGGCGTCCGTCCGTCGCACGGCGCGCACCCCCGCACCACACTCCTGGACCCCGCTGCGGAAGGGGAGCATGAGCGAACGAGCGAGTGAGCGAGCGAGCGAACGCGCGCGCTGCCGTTTCGATCCGTGGCGGCGCCACCGGCGCGCTCTCTGCGCGGCGCTCCCTCTGCTGCCACCGCTGCTCGATCCTCCTCCTCCACCACCACCACCACCGCCGTCACTGGACCCTTTCCGTGCGCTCACGAGATGGGTCATCGGGACACAAGAACTACGATGTCAAACATGTGCTTAGGGGAGGCTCTCTCTCCCTTTCCTTTATTAACGCGTGACGAAAACACGTAACTCAACCGCAAGATAATTTACCAACGTTCTAATAAATACGTAAGAATCCTTACTGGCCAAAAACCGAATTACACGATAGCATCCACGAAATTTTCTTCCATAAATAAGATCGAAATTTCGAGAGGAGTTTAAACAAATGATGGAAGATTGATATATATTCTCGAGGTTACATTTAATACTAAGAATTGCTTAGTAATCTCCTTAGGTTAATGAAGAAAAGTCCTCTAAACTGAATGGAATACATGTCAGATTTTCTTAGGTTTGAACTATGAGAGAAAGTCGAGTCCAAAAGTTGTGTCCACAAAGTTATTAATGCCAAAATTTCGAACACAAAACTGGCACAACAAAATATGACTGTAATCGTATGCGCCTGCTACGGTTAGTTGTTGTGAAGATGAGGACGATAAGATGGTTGCCATGCTACGAATACTGGGATTAGGAGAAGAGAAGAATTCGGCCAGAGGTACACATACAAGTTACATGAGGAGAAAAAATAGGAAGTTTACCATTTCCTTTATTTCTTAAATTTTCTTAGATTTAAAGTGATTTATAGGTGAAAGCAGCAAACTGCAAACAACATGTTTTAAATTAAAGCATGAAAATTAAATTTTCAACCCTACCTAATATTTGTCAGAGTTCTTTACAAGTTGTATTTAAAATATATTACGACTTCTTATTTTAATTGTGAGATTAAATTATATATGAAGACATAATGTCTCAAAGATGCTTATTAAATGGTACCTCATACCTCGAAGAGATAAAGTTTGCAGGAGACGAAAAAAATTGTCTCAAAAATGGTCTTATGCGATTAATTTACTTAAATGAGGTCTTACTAAAAACTGAAATTTAATTTACTTGCAAATATTTTACAAGAAAGAAGAATGAATTTTATCTATGCTGACAGTGAGTGCAAATACGAGTGAAAAACTGATTAATCAATTGTTTTAACGACTAATTTTGATTCAACGTTTTATAATTTTAAAATAAATATATATTAACACTTAGTGAGTTTTCAAGTAATCTTAGATTCTTATATGTTCTCATTTAGTCAGTGCAGTAAGTAATCAAACACACTAAACATATTTAAAATTCAAGTAGACCAATGAGAAATTACTTTATTTCCAAAAAATTCATTAAGTGCCTGGTGTATGAGCCGTACCCCCAAAACACTCTGGAAGCTATGGGAGTGGATGGTATCTTGATTTTGTTAATTAAAAGATTTTAAATCGGAGGACCACATGGATTACCATGATTTTATGTCAAAATAAACAATAAATCAATGGGCATACAAATATTGTTTTACAAAGAAATGACACAAAACACGTTTCTTAATAATCTCACAAAAAATCGAAGCTAAACCCACAAGAAATGAATGGACATACACGTAAAATATCTAATACTAAAACTAATAAATAGATAACGAAACACATGGCATTAATTTAAAGATAAAGGATTCATGATTATGCACAACAAGGCTCAGTTAAATGTTATTGAATTCGTCAATGAAGGCAGGTTAAATTACTCATGAAAGATCATACTGTTTGTTATATTTTCACTGGCCAATGAAAGGTATGTGAGCTCATAGTTACGTTCATATAGAGTTCGCCGATGCTCAGTTGGCGTACAGCTTCCCAGGCCGTTGGAAGATGCAGGAGGCAGCGACGGTGTGTGGATTCATCAATAGTATTTAAAGTTTATATACTCACGCTGTTTCCATGACCACAATAAAACAATATTCACGACAGTTCCACATGGTCGCATCACATTGAAAGAAATGTATAGTTTTACCTCACGCACAACACGCTTCACAAAATGTTGATGACGGTTATGGCCCAATGTTGACTCGACGAAGTCTGAAGAGAGAGTGAAGATTAGCTAGTGGCTACTGAGTCTTCCCATGTTAACTCGAAGGAAAACACTCCCGCGCAAATACATTATTATTGAATTGTGGAAATTAAAGAATTAAAGAAATCGTGTGGAAATTAAAGATTTTTATACAAATTAAGCAATTGATTCAATGTTATATTAAAATTAGAAAATTGACATTCAGAATTTATGTGACGATTCTCCTTGTAATGAATAGGTAATTAAGTATATTTTATCATCATGAAATGTCTGGGTGAGAATAGAGCTCTCTAGTGGCAGATTGACGTACTTAAACCTTTTAGCTCTATTGATAGTATTAGATAATATTATTAGCTTCTTGTGGAAATGCACTAGTGCCTATGTTTGACAGTAGTTTATTGTTTTTAAGTAAAACGTCCAATAAAGATGTGAAAGTCTGAATGGCATGTATTTGGCGTACCAATCAAGAAACGCAGATATCATCAATCGTCAACTTCTACTTCACACGACATAGTAGACTCTGTAATAGACAGCAGGTCCACAGGAAGAACTGAAATAATGGTCCCAAATTAGACACTAAGAGAGGAAACAAGTCATCCTCAAACTCAAGGAACAAACAAAACTTCACCGGACCATAGTTCCAAGGAACTCTTACGTCGTGAAGATAAGTTTGATAGCTTCCCGTGTTTGTCAAAGAATGTAACAAAGTTGTCACAAAGAGGTGTGAAGGTTGCTCGGAACTTCATGAACAGAACGTAAAATATCATTGAGTGATTGTTTACGTATGGTCTGCAGAAACAGGTACAACAAAGAATGTTCTTCCGATTTTTATTACTCTTTTATTAAAATCAAGAAGTAAATCTGTAGTATATTTAATCAATGACTGACATAAATTATGCTTCATTTCAAACACGTCTAGTAATAAAATAGAGAAAAGTAAAATGTAAAGAACAAAATTATAGAATAGAATTAAAATTTTTGATATAATTGAGGCATGTAAATGGAAGTGCCAAAAACATATTTTACAGGAGACACGTAAAGCTGATTAAACGTCATAGTTGATAATAAAAAAAATTGTAAAATAATCATAGATCACTTGTTTAATATTGCAACAAACAGTGCTTTTAAAAAATATCATTTTATCGAAATTTGGGAGGTTGTCTATTGATGCCATTGTAAATGCCAAATAATTAAAATACGGAGAATGTTCGAAATGAGACATGTGCCTTCAAAAAACAACGCTCCAAATACAATGGTTAGTACCAAGAGTGCATATCGCACGCCTGATAAGCACCATTTTGCCTTGTGTTGCAACTAAGTATTTTTAAAAAATAGTAAAATAATATATTATAAAATTGATTCCCCGGACTGTTATTGCAAAATACACTTTAGCTTTACGACGATCTTTTGATCGACATGGCAATTAAACTATCAACTGAAGGAATTAGACCGATTATTTGCACTATTACAAAGAAAAATAATTTTTGTAACTTCAAATGTTTTTCACTTGCACGACAAATTATACTCCAGAAAAAAGTTCTTAAATAATGACTCGAAAAATGAGAACTTTATTTACCCCTTCAAGATGAAATGTATGAAGTAAATTCAAGATAATCATGGTAAAGTTTACTTCGCTTCGAAAAGTCGAAGCAGCAAAACTATTCTAAAGGCGAAGAATCGTAAAAATTTGATGTCAAGCTATCGACTACGATTATACAGATCCGGAAACAGCGCTGCCACCATGCGTGTCTATCGCTTTCATAAACAAACAAGAGTCGCAAAGAAGGCAGACTTGAGCACACCCCACCGTGAGGACGAGAATGTTGGCTACGCAGGAAGCCCTAACAGAGAAAAATAGTTTCTGTACAAGTTTCTATAATATATTACTGTCAATAAAATCTATCCTTTATTAAAGTTGGCCTTTCATCAAAGTCTCTTTATTGACATAAACTAATCAAATATTAATCGACTTAGAATTCATTGGAACTAAGTACGTTTATTCAATTTAAATATCTAATTTTTACTTTTCGATGTGCGTTTTGATGCTAAATTAATGAAGTCAATGAACAATATCTTGCAAAACGCAAATAAAAGTGTGGGTTGCAAACTATTAGAGTTAAGAAAGCAAAATATTTTAATTTGTTATGTAGAATAATTACTGGAAAAATGGGTTCAAGATCAATTAATCTTGATCTAAATTATTATATTTATTTATTGTGGTTAAATTATTTTGTGATTAAATTGTTATATGTAGAATTATTTATATATTGACGTCTATCGTAATATTAATGGTATAATCATTTTACGTTTTATTGTTATCATGTCCATACACTGTAATTTATCATGTTCATAAAACAAAAATTGGCCACTATCATTTAAATTTTGATTTCGCTTCCTGAGAGAGTTTATTTAGTCATTAATAACACAAAACAACGTAACATCACTAAATAATACACAGAAACTCATGATGAAAATAGAAAATGTTACGTAACTACTATTGTCGGATCATTTTGTACCCCAAATCATCGTCTGACGTAAATACAGACAAGGGAAATAAAACAACTGAATATCTTCTTGCACGACTCATTGTCAACTGAGAATACGCGGATTGACAGTTCCGATTTTCCATAACTCCACTCACTACAACAAAAAACGTACGCCCCGAAGTCAAAATCAAGATTTATTTAAGAGAATCATGAGAAATGAAAAGTTTCGTGATATAGTATCTTAAAAAATATTATTAATAAAGCGGAGATTCTATAAAACGACAAATCCTTTTTAAAAAAAGTTGGCTTCTTAATAAAATTATATATTTAAGGAAGCCTTTTCTTTTTACGAAAATGAATTTTATTAAAAGTCTGCTATATACCCACTTCCAGGGTTAATTCTCCAAACGTGCTGACACATAAACATGTTTGCTGGCAAATTTTATTACATGTCAATATGGCTTACAAATACATTTTACACTTGTCATTCATTCTACACTTGACTGGTGCGAGCTAATTACTGTAAAATATAGACAGAATGCTTGACGTTTACTTCGAAGAAGTGAAAAATACTAACACTCTTAAACTGCTTACAGTAGAAAGAGTTATCATATTTGACTCTTAATGCTTCAAAAACAAAAATATAACAATGAATTATTTTTGTACATATGTTAAAGATATTTCAATGTATAAATTAAGTTCCCCATTGGTTCTCTATCATGAAGCCTCCGCTTATCCTCGCAGACAGCCTGTCCGTCAACTAAACTCTGCTCTGCTCGCGCCACAACCCACGATGCTTTGCTGAGCAACTGTCGTTCTTCTCTACCCTCAATCATCCCCGTTCACTGTAATACTTCGATCTCTCCAGATCGTCACAGACTAATCGATATTTCCTTCATGTAGCGCACTCTACGCAGATTTTTCTACAAGGTGACATATACGAAATTAAACTCTCTTGAGAAAATAATTTATTTTCAAAAGTATATAAATTTACTATTTTTTTATAAAAAGATTTTTAAAAACTGTATTCAAAAGCAAATAATGCAACTTACAACCTTTTATGGACTCACAGTATACGTCAAATTTTTGGTGAGTTTTTATCACGAAACATTTACTGTTCGTCCATAAAAGGTCGCATGTCTGGCACTTTTTTTATTTAATAAGATTATATAATGGAGGTTAATTGTAGTAGAATTTGTATTCAAAAACCTTAATATTTTAATGAGTATTTGATGGAGGTCACTGGGTATTTCAAAGAGATGTTAACGTTTTGCCAGTATATTTTTCGACTTTTTTTTACTGCATTCGACCTGTATATCATGGTCACACAGATGTATTACCCATCAACACAGCAAATCACTTGATGAAACTTCTATTCACGTTGATACTACGTGTCTGTGTGTGGAAACTGAACAGATATTGCCCGCAGATCTACCCTCAGTAGTCCCAACAGTGGAGCAAAGAAAAGATTTATACGATTTTACATCCAGATTTTTCTAACTCGGCAGAACTGATTTTGCGGCTGCTTAAACTATCTAAAAATTTAATACAATGAATAACTTGTTTCTATTTTCATTTGACGGATAATTTTTTATGCAAAAGTTACACCGAAACATTTTTGATTTTAGCAATTTAGAAAGATTTTATTTAAGAAAAACATTTTATTTTTCTTATTCGTTTTTGGTTCATAAATACCAAAAGCAATATGGGAAAGGTATTTATTATATACATCGGTGTAATTGGAATGTATATTAATGAAGAGATTTACATATTATCCCATGTATTTTCTTGTTTATTCTGAAAGCATGGGCGTTGTGTGTTGAATAGTCCGCAAACATTACACTATACCACAAACGAGTTAAAACATTTACAATGTATACACAGAGGGACACCTTTTAAATTACGGCATAAATGAGAATTTTGGATTGCATGCCGTCATTTGGAATAATTTTCATGAATGTGAGTCATCATGATACACTCTTTTCTAAAAGCCATGGTCTAAATATTTGTCAACCTTGCATGATAGTCCTAAGATTTCTTATAAACATGTTTGTAGTTCTCGGAGCCATTTATAAACATTTATGTTACCTGAAGTAGTTGATTTTTCCCATCGAAACTTTGTGTTTTCCCATCGGAACTAAACTGATGGATTGTAAATCAAAAAATTTGTGATTTAGAAAGTAGTCATTTCTCAGCTTATTAAATAATAGCTTTTTTACTATAACTTGATTTCATACACATAAAATAACCACATAACTATAACTTTTAGTTCTTGACCCTTGATATAAGCTAGATAAAGGATCTCGAGGAGAGGTCAAACTTCTTAAATTAAATCACATTTTCATTTAGCCAACTATTCGACAAATTTATTGTCTTCTCCAGGGCTAAAAGAATAACAAGATTTAAGGTCATATAATTCACTACTCATGCTACATTTTTAACAATAATAGAAATACATCACTACTGTGTATGTAACAGGATGGCTGTAGAAAAAATTATAGATGTGAGTAGAGTAGGGAGGAGGATTATGTTTGAAATATTATTATTATTATTATTATTATTATTATATTGTGTAAGGAATACAAGATATGTAAATAATGTAGATAGTTATAGTATGTATTAATTATGTGTCTCAATACTCGTTTAACAAGTTGCATGACTAGTGGGCTAAATGACCACAAATCTTGTTTTTTTTAACCCTGAGGAAGACAATATTTGTCGAAACGTTGGCTGAATGAAAATGTGAATTAATTTAAGATGTTTGACCTTTCCACAAGAACACTCCCTCACAAGACTTGTGACATAGAAGTTGAATATTTTTGTTACTTATAGTTTATAAATACAATCATTGTGACATACAAAAATATTCAACTTCTATTTGACAAGTTTTGAGAATGAGTATTATTGTAAAAAATAGTTAAATCAGTAGTGGAACATCTCTATGATCCTCCGCGCTGTCTCCTTCAGCAGCCAGCAGCCACAAAAGAACCGATGCCCAGAGTGTAACTCGGACTGCCCGTATCCCGCGTTTGCTCAACAAAGAGAACGCTGCAAAAGCTCCAGAAGTAGTGAGGGGGAGGTCAACAGAGTGAAGGCTGGCAAAGCGAAGGCAGCTTTACGACCACGGAACTGATATATGCTAACGAAGCATATCAAAGTTCCACTGAATTCGAAAGTATGAAAAGTTGTTTACTCTATTGTTATTTAGAAGCGGGTGATGTTGTCATTTAAATATCTGATTAGATAAAATGATTTCTAAAACACTAAAAAATGTGCTAAATCATCGCTTGCAAACCAGCTAGTCACTATTCCCTACATCTGTCTTGTAGTCATCATCATATACATTAATATGAAAATGTCCAAGAAAAATTTGTTTTCCGATATAACGGCATTTAAAAATTATATAAAAAGGAAGCTACTTCACTCATTATTTTGAAAAGGATATTACTTGAATACCAGTCCTAACAAATGATAGCGTCTTTCAAGTAATAAACAATATTCGCAGAGAATTGTGAGTTACATAACTCGTTGTGTATTATCATACACTAAACTAACTGTCCTGATATCATGTTTACATTGTTAATGCTAAATATAAAACCGAGTGAAACTTGAGTACAATAAACAGGTGTGGAAAAGTTATATCTACCATATTATTCAAATCAATAAAATAGTCTTGCTGCATAAAAGTAAACGTTGATATTATCGTATACAAGGTTAATAAACTTCAATGTTCACTTGACAGTTATAATCAAATTCTCTGACACTTATATAAAATTATAGAATTATTCATAGGTCTAACTATCAAGTGATTATTCTCATTTTCTTATAATTATTCACACCGGTAAACGTCTATTACGGAAAATATTTCTATAGCTGCGTTAATGCACTGAAACTGTATTTATAACGACGTCGTATTATACAGTACTAACTCGATACATCATTACCTTTTTGTGACGCGAAGATTTCCCACAATCAAGCGTTTCCATCCCTAAGCATTAGAATGTCGAAATATTTACATCACTCATTCCCTTTGACTCTGTCGTCGTTTGTCATCATTTTTACGGAGCCTTTCTCCTGTCATTCAGACGGTAAAATAGACACCATCATCGGTCACGTAGAAAAAAAATGTTTATAGATGACAATCTGGATATATATATATA
>NNCF01127433.1:409893-434053 GCA_002313205.1 Laupala kohalensis | reverse complement strand
TAAAAAACAAATTTTCAACAGGCGTAGATGATATACCTGAGTTTATTGTTAAATTTTCGTCCCATGCTATATTAAATCCACTCGTAAATATTTTTAATAGTTCTTTATCGGAAGGGGTGTTTCCTAACATATTTAAGGAAGCTAAAGTAAAACCTTTAAACAAGAAAGGAAACAAACTTAATATTGGAAATTACCGACCAATATCGCTACTACCCACTTTCTCAAAAATCCTAGAAAAATTCTTCTATAAGAACCTTCTAAAATTTTTAACAAAAAATAACATTCTCTCTGACGATCTACACGGTTTTAGGAAATCCTTTTCCACTACAAGCGAGATATTTTCCTTCTAAAACGATGTTACCACATCTCTGGACCATGGAAAAAATCCTCAGGGTGTTTTTCTTGACTTATCCAAAGCATTCGATGTTATCGATCACTGAATTCTCCTTTCCAAATTGCATTCTTTAGGCATTCGTGGACTTCCATATCAATGGCTAACTTCTTATTTAAAAGATAGATATCAACATGTCGAAATGTACTAAAATTAAAATACTTCAGCGTTATCTTTCAGACACAAAGCCACTTACTTGCGGAGTAACCCAAAGTTCAGTTCTCGACCCTATACTCTTTTTATTGTATGTGAACAACGTATCATCTACATTAGATTGTAAAAAGGTTCTTTTTGCTCATGACACTAATTTACTATCTAAACACGCCAACGCTCAAAACGTTTCGTCTAAACTTTCGACTTGGTTCCATGCAAATCGTTTCATTGTAAAAACTGACAAAACAGTGTATGTCATTTCACAATAGTATCACAAAATCTTTACCCCAGGTTTCTCTTTCTTTGAACGGAACAATTAAAAACTGTTACGAATACAAAATTCTTAGGTCTCGATATTCAAGACAACCTCAAATGGAATTGTTATGTTGACAATATTAATTCCCAATTAAGCAAATTGTGTTACGCATTCCGAATATTAGTTAACGTAGTTAGTCCACGTATTTCGCTTTGCGTATATTTTGCAAACATTTACTCCCATTTACGTTACGGCATTACATTCTGGGGCAATTCCGGTCAGAGTATTCAAACTTTCAGAATTCAAAAGAGAATAGTTCGGATCATTTGTAAATCTCACCCCCGAAACTCTTGTAAACCATTATTCAAGGAATTAAATATCTTAATACTTCCCTGCATTTATATTTATGAAACAGTCGTGTTTGTTAAGACCGAATTACTGAATTGCTACCCTTGCTTCATACGAAACAGTCTCGTTCACGAACAAACACTCGCAATAGTAATAATATTCATCGCCCTAAAGTGTCGACCACTCTTTGCCAGAAAGGACCGTATCATTCGGATATCGTTCCATATAATTCCCTGCCCAAGAATATAAAAGACATTATGAAATTGAATATCTTCAAATCCGCGGTTAGAAACTACCTCCTGCACCAGTGCTTCTACACTGTAAAAGGATTTATTGAATTTAATAAAAGTTAAATCCGTCTTGTACTTTATCATGCCATTGCTGTAGCACTTTTTAAATAACTTATAACAATTTCAAAAACAATTTTTTTGCATGATTGTGTTGTATCTTATGACCATAGTAATTTAGTTTTATGTGTACTCAACTTTGGCACGTTTGTGTTCATTAATTGTGTAGCCCCATCCTGGCCCGGGTTTTTCTCCGTTTTTCCTTCGGGTAGAGGCGGATTTCTTATACAGGTTCTCTAGGCTTTGTTTAGGGGCGTGTTTACTGTAACAGTAAATCGTGAATTGAGTGTTATTTCAACTCTTGTGATTTTTAAACACTATACTCAGAATAATCTATAGTTCGATAATAAATTGTACATGTAAATTTACAAACATATTTGCGTTAAATTACATACATATTGACATTATATATGTATTATAACTCGCAGCTAACTTTTTATCTTATCTAGGAATTTATGCCTAAATTTTTTAATCCGCCTCTGTCTTAGGACCGGACGTGATCGGACTTGATGGGATGGTCCCTTGCTTGCTTCCGGAGAGTGAATTAGTTTATTGTCCTCCACGTGGTCATACGCACTCTGTACTGCTTTTTTGACAATAACTTTATTAAAATGTATTATTATTATAAATAAAACTCGTGGTTAGGATTTTATTTTATAACTTTCATATATTTGTTGTTTGTTCATTATGTCATCACTACTAATATATTTTCAAGAATTATTTGATTGGTATCTCTATAAAATTCTTATTTGCTCATGAAATCCTTATCCTCTGATAATTATTTGGTATATTAAACATTACATTGCTCATTATTTAATAAATGTTAAAAATGTATTCGATGCGTTGATGTATTTGATTAAAAGATAATATTTTTTGAATTTGTGTTGTAAAACCCTTTCCGTTGATTACGGTCTAGATCCGCCACTCATCATTATCTAACCTTCACTGTAAGTATGTAATACGTCCCCTTTATTAACTTCACTTTTGGACATAATTTCTTATTCTCAATTTAAATCGAAACTCGCTTTGCAATTAAATATTCTTTATTGGTTTATGAGACCACCAGCTTGGTAACTGATGCGTAACTCATCAATACTTATGTTAGAGTGACCGGGAATCCTCCGGGTAAGTTTATCCTTGGATCAGTGACCCACTAGGTGATTGAAATGAGGGTTGAGTCATAACACACGATAAAATAAAATAAACTTTAATAATAAAATAAATGGAGCTAAAAAACAGGATTAGGTAAGGAATAACATAAAAATGTTGGTACTAGAAAAGCACATCCAACCCGGAGAGGAATCAAACTTACTCTACCTAGTCTCTCTGCTCCGCTTGTGCTGTTCGGTTGTTAACTGACAGCCCTCTGAATTTATCACCCTTTTCTCTAAGTTCACAAGATGTACGTTTTTCTTGAAAAGAATCTTCGTCCTTTATTCTTGTAATTTTAAACAAACGTTTGTTAAATTTCCATTGTTGAACAGTAAAAGGCCACAAGTCGTCCAGCTCACGTGGAAAAGTTTTCACGGCGCCCTTTAATCCCTTATGCTATTCCTTGTTGACTCGTTTCATGTGACTTCCCTGGTTACATAATGAAAGTATGCACAATGCGAGATACATGCCAGAGCACGACATGCAAAACGGTAGAAGATTAAACCCCCTCCCCCCATGGTAGGGACGGGCAACTCCATTATATAGAAGCAGTATCATCGCATACACAGGATTAAAAAGGGCGAAGAAGAAGAAGAAAAATTATCCATATAATGACAATGTTGAAGATGTGGAAAAATGTATTATTGTAGTTCGTATTATTTTATAAAGGGAAGTAAAGATTAATCAGAGGTGCCTTCCCAAGCCCTATGACGCAGTCTCCCCCCAATTTGCAAGGACCCCCCCCCAAAAAAAAACACCCCCTTTTGACTCACTTCCAAATATTATTCCAAAACTTAACAAATATTTTACAACTTTATCTCTCTTATTTACCCTTACTCCATTTTAAAAAACGTGTGCAAAACCAATGCACATTCTTTCTCACACACTTTTAAGATTCTTATCTATATAGTACGCAAACCATCTTTATGAAGAAAAAAGTATTCATTTTCATGCATTCTATATTGATGTCGCCAACAGCAGTTTTATCTTCTGCGTATAAAATAAAGGGAAAGTGGTTGCTTAAAAATGGCTATTGTTGGGTTCAATTTTTCTTGAAGTTTTACGCAGAATCCAAAATAAATCTAATTTTTTGTGTTTTACATACACTGTAAAAAATAATTTGCGTAATAAATATGAAGTAGGCGAATTATTCTGAACGCGGAGGGTTAGAATATTAGAATGGGTGAAAGGTGATGTGTCAGAGAGCATCTCTGGGTCAAGACATTTGTGAACGAAGAAGGGTGACTGTGATGGAGGTAGTCAACCGCCTTCCGATATTTTACAGACTATAGATTTCTAAAGCTGATACCTCCTTCGGCATGGTACACCTTCACTACTAAATAGTTTTGAACTCTCTTGATATATTGCTTAAATAAGATCCATGGGAAAAATAATTGAGTTAATAATTTGGCTGAGAGATATTGTTCTCCTACTTCCATAGCAAATTTAAAAGAAAAAATATTGAGATGCTTGAAATAAAAGTTTCAAAATATACTTTAAAACAAAGGGTACATGATATGAATATCAAAATTTAAAACATTTCAGAGTTCGTGCATAAACAACTAATCAGAATACGAAATATGAATGAAAGTGACACACCTTTTAGCTAGTATCGGTGCACACAGATTGACAAACAGACGGACGTCGAATTAAAAAAACTTTCGGTATCAGGGACACTGAAAAGTCGCTTCGATATCAGGGACACTACAAAGTTTCTTCAAAATCAATTTTTTTCTCGATTACAAACAGTCTCTTGACCGCGTATACGACAAAGTATGAATGGTTATTACCTATATTCATTTTACACATCAACGTTAAATTTAAATGATATTAAAATATAATACATAATTAGGTTTCAAATTATATTTCAGCAGCTAAAATTTAGGAACGTAACAGAATAGAGTACGAATTTTAAAATTTCAAAGCACAATTATATATATATTGTGCTTTGAAATTTTAAAATTCCTTACGTTTCATCGGATTATTTCGCCTCAGATACAAGTCCCCTACTATACATGTAAAATATAACAAGAAAGAGGATGAGGCAATTACAATATTTTTGAATTTGTCACTCGGTTTTAAGAAACACGCAAATTCCCGAACGGCGAAACACGGGAAAAAAGACGAGATACAAAATTCAGCTCCGACCTGGATCATGCACAGTAAACTTATACACTGAAGGCAAATCAGTGAATCTTCAGTATAACGCTGTTTTCTTATTTGTCGTCTGTTTAGTAATCTTACAATTGCAAGATAGGCAAGTATCATTTGTCACTTCTTCGTTCATGCGAAGGCGATGAGTCTCCCGGTCTTTTGATAGACATGAAATAACCACCCCCGCCCCCGATCCGCATCCCACGTTGCGTCTCCTTAATCAGAGGTCTCTGCACAGCATGACTTTTTGCTATTTATTCATCAGTTTCAAAAATAAGCTAAAATTATTCATTATGTTAAAATGTCGGTAAACTTGAAAAGACCAATACGACTTTGTTATTTTATTTTATTTTAATATAAGGTATTTTTAAAAGTATTTTTATTATTTAACTATTAAATATTCCAAACTTTCAAAAAAACCTCCATTATTCGAACCCCCCCCCTAATTCTTTTTCATTGACGCAGCTTGCGTAACGACCCCCCTTGTGGGCACCACTGGATTAATTAATTCTTATTACCTGCCTAGTGGAGGTGCTCTGGCAAATTTTACATCGATTAGAAATAACCAACGAATGAAATAATCTCATTTAATTTTTAATGATTTGATGTACAATATAACCCAGGAGTTCGTAAATATTTCTGACAACTCTTGAGAACACTATGGACTTCAAAAAAAATCCTTCAGCCTTTCAAACACTTTTACTTTGTTTGTGAGTATACACTTTGTAAGTATAAGGGTGTTTTAGAATGTTCATACTTTCTGCACTTCCCTCATTTAAATACTTGATTTTTTTATGAAAATGAGAAATAATTTATCCGTTATCACACGATAATTATACATTGATTTATTGTACATTATTGTACATTAACGCATTTAGATTCCGCTCAGTCTCTCTTTTTATTCATCAACTAGAGGCAGGTTTTTTTTCTTTTTCTAACACTAAGTTAAAACTAAAAGTAAATATGTGAAAGTAAAATTACTAAAATAGATGAAAGTTAAAAGTCATAACTACCTGCACCTATTAAATATGAAGAAATATAATTAGAAAAATATTTTATGAAAAATTAATTTTAATAATAAAGGTTATAGAGGTCATAATGAATGCCTATAATGTAACTCCATTATAGATTTATTACATATTTAGGTATGTGCCGAAAGTATTGAAATATGTATTTTTCATACAAAAATTAAATAAATTTTCACAAAATGGCATCCGAAGAAATAAAATTCTATAGATGAATGAAAAACTAATGAGAATTTCATGTTTTCGTACAAAACAACAGTGTTTCATATTCACCTGTCTTTAAAATGAATATTTTTTCCGTTCACTCGTATCGTGTCTCCTTTGCGACATGTGATTTCCACATACGCCCATGTATTCAAACAAAACGGAAATAAACGGGTTCGCAAAGCGAGGGAAGTGACGAAGTAAATTAATATTTAAATGCATCAGAGAGTACACAAAAGACGAAAGAATACTTTTTAATAGCTATTTACACAATTTTCATACCACATGTACATGGTTCTGGACATTTCTACGTTTTCACAGAAATTACATCCCTAGTTTATAATAATTCATTAGTCATAAAAAGTTGTTAAATAATTTCGTCAGGAATAGGTTCAGTGTTTACAAAATTTGCTTATAAAATCAAAGGTCATACTAGATAAATAAGATTTACACTAGTTAGCAGTGTGATACATTTAAACTCTTAATATTTCTCATAACTGGATGTGTGTAAATGCCTAGTACATCCAGTTGTGAAATTCATTAATTTTTGCCTAAGAATAGAGTTCTTCGTATTACACCTTTCATTTTGATGACTATCCACGCTCACTAAATGTGGCGCAAGACTGAACAAATTGACTCACTGATTCTTAAAAAATACCCCAGTAAATTATTATTTAAGGTAACAAAGAAATGAAAGCTATAATGTCCACTTACTTTCAACCCCTAAACCGCAATGAAGTAGTTTAAAGTTTTCATTTCTAACTTGCTTTTAGTTATTTAATGTTTTAATTTCTCTAAACCCGTTTTTGCCGACGAGTAATGTATAAATTTAGGCACTATACGCTGAGGAATCGCACATTGCTACTCCGCATTTGATTTTTACTTTCATTTGTCATGTTTGCTTTTGCCATTGGGCATCTGTCACCTGTTCTTGAGAGACAGGTGTGTATGCGACGATGAGTTCCCATGGGAGTGTTAGCTTACTCTCACTCAAGACTATTTTACACTCGATATCTTTTCCAATCCAAAAATTATCATATAAAATACTAATACAATTGAAGTATTTAATGTCATTTAGTAAAAAGTGGAAAAAGAAAAAAAACGAATTATTCACTTTTCCACCAGTTTGCAGATTTTAACTGCTAGAAAATACAACAAGGTTACCTTTCTGTTGGCACTACGTTACGGCACTGACTACTTAATCGCGAGTAGGGGAGTGAGAAGCTAGTTGTAATCAGTCTAAGTTGTAACATTGGGAATTCTCAGTGTATTTAATATTTTATCATTATTTCGCCCTAAATGGAAAACATTGCTTTCCATTACGTAGGGCAGTTAAAACTACTCTAGCCGGCGCGCGTCGGTCGCATAATGTTGCATTTTGGCCAAAAAGCGGTAAAAAATCGGTATTCGTAACCTGCTGCCGTGAAATTTTAAAGTTGGGTGAATGGATAATAATGTCAAGTCAAACCTTACGCTTTTCCGAAATAGATGATATGGAAAAAACAATTTAAAAAAATATATAGACCATGGTATTTTTGTTCCATATTTCTCAACTTTCTGGAAGAGACATAATTTGAAATTCAGAACCCTCAAAATAATGAAGGAGTAAAAAATCTTGACTTCTTCCAAACTTCTCCGGTAGCCCCCGGTTTGAACACTGAATTATTACTACGTGAAATAATCGAAATATGGTTAATACTTAGTAAATAACTATCAAAAGTAAAGTACGAAACAAAAATTGGTGATACTCTTAGACTTACTCCATAAAACACCTTTTTTATTCGTTTTATTTACAATTCAGTGAAATCGTTTGCCATTGCAATTCCATGCAACCATAATTTTCAGAAGTTTCTACATTACAAATAATATTTCTTGTAACGAGTTATTTTTTCCAGTATTAATTATTTTTATTCAATTACTACTGATACTGTTCATAATTATGTAGAGTATTATACATACAGTAGTGATGTACAACACTGCTCATAATTTTGTACAATATCGGTAGTACATTATAAGAGTGCCTTGATCACTGGACTGATGGAAACAGAAAATGAATTTGTAATTCTGTATTCAGATGATAAATATAAATTTAAGTTTGATTTCTGTGGAATGTTTTAAAAGAATGCAGAAGAATGATGGAATTACTTGTTATGATACGCATTTTGTTACGAAATCGGGTGTTTTTAAGCAATAGTAGTTTATTGGTACCTCTGAGTCGTGTCTCGTTTCCATTATTCCTTGACTATCTCCCCTTCCAGCGGTTAAGCATCCGTTGCTCCTCCTTTTGTCTCGTTTCAACCCCGAAAGTGACACTTCGTATCGCTGCGCTGATTAAGAGCGTTATCCCTGAGCATATGTACCGCGTCACTTGTAACTACGAGTGGTTGTGTGGAGCTGATGCAGTTTACTGAAATCGCCTCGTCCACGGTACACTTCGACAAGTTTAAGGTATTTCTAAAACCTTGTGCTTCACCCTCATTCTCCCCACGATTCCTTTTACTACAAGTGTCATGATTTGCTATTCTTTCTTTATGTATATTGCTGCTATTATGGCAATGTTCACTTCGTAACTGTTAATAACGCGATGATTTACATTTTTTTCATTTTCCTCTCATTTATTGGCTTAACATTTACGTCCTGGTTACACATTAGACTTGTTTTCAATAGGATTGTATTCTTTCACATTTAAAATGTGTTCACAACCTACACATTCCTATGCACTCACAACAAAAAATTGTCTAATTTGTACTGCAATGTGAATTAAGTGAAACACATTTTCTCATGACTTTATTATCATGAAGACACGGGAATTTTGTTGTTGATCTCTTGTAAATAGAAATACCTTCCCGTATCATTATTTTTGCACTTGTAGGTCGACATTCCGTTTTCTCCATACAAAGAAACTAATCCAATATATACTCTTTACATGTAGTTGATGTAGGGGATATTTCAATCCATCAAGTTGAGAAGATTGAAACGGGTTCAAGTTTAAGTATTGTAATCTATTCAAAGAGTATTTACAGGAAAACATGTTTCCTTTAATTTATTCATCCCTAACAATTGCAAAGAAACAGTGTTCTAGCATTCAATTCTGAAGGTTGAATTGAACAAACGTGAAAGTAGGAGACTTGTGCCACTTTCAACAGATTTGGGGGCATTAATTAATTAAAATCAATTAAACTAATTGGAGCTTTACTGGTTTAAGCACAGTTTCCCCCATAAGAATAACGCATGTGCCGATTTAAGCACAGGCGAGGTGGGTGGTGAATCCAAGAAAGAGGTGTTGCCACTCCTCGCCTCAAATGTGTTGCATCTTCACAACCAAGAGATGGTTGCGTAAGGGATGGTGTGAGTTACATATTTTCTAGTTCCACGTGCAAAATATGGATGACACATCATCTGCATGAAGTAGAATTCTATCCATCACATGTGAAGAATCCAAAAAACCTGCAAGTCGTTTGAATATTCTGTTTTTATCATCATAGTAGTTAATTAATTCTAAATCGAAAACACATCATCACTAAAATCATAACTCGATAGACTCGCATCATCATCAGCGGTAGAGTGAACCAACATTTTAACACACATCGCACAGGTATGATGACACAATGTCCATTGTTCGAAGCACGGTGAACAGAAACGATGGTGATATAGTGTGATGCGCGTAGTAACGATCGGAACATTCTCATTGAGACAAATAGAACAAGTGTTAACTTGCAACATTTTGTCTTGCGTCGTAACACACAAGATGAAACTGTCAACGGAAAATAAATGTTTCAAAAACATTTGTGGTGGAGAGGAGGATGAAAAAGTCAAAATTAAAAAAGGTTTTTGAAAAAATAAAAATTTATTTATTATATCAATATAGTGTTTTTTTAATTTTACCCTCGGAAATTTATATAGAAGATAAGGATCCAAGCGAGGTATCATTTTAATGGGTGCAATAAGATCCTTCATACTCAAGACATCAATGTTGAACTTGTGGCGTTGGATTTGAAGTAACCTGTCAAACAGACGATAGAAGATAGTAGACCATGCACGACGTCGTTGTCTTCTTTAAAGGTGGGGTGCGAGATGACATCGTCTTCGGCAAAGGTGGTGGGGTGAGGCAATGTCGTCAGTGAAACAGATGAAGTCTCGTTGTCCGGCACAGGGTGAGAAGTTGAATCAAAACTGTTGACGGAAACAGAGGATACTATCTGTGTCGACTCTACCACAGCGGAGGAAACAGGTGTGAATCCTGTCAAACAAAATATACTGCAGACAGAATAGTGAAAAGAATAGAGTAGACATAAGATAAGTCTGTTATGTTGTGTGAATTGTATCGCTCTGTACAAAATCACGCACCCGCTTGCAATGACACCAGTCACACAGGGTGGGTGGAGGACCGTCAATATGCATTTATCTTGTGTTAAAATGTTGCAGACAATAACGTAGATATTCACTTGAATGTACTTGAACAACTGCTGGAATATGGTCAACGACTTATCCAACTTTATAGTGCGAAGAGCCGGCGAGGATACTGATCGGGAGAAGACACAACATCTGGTCGTCCAACAGGAGAAGATTTTTACCGTCGCATAATATGTGTCGATAGCTGCAACACAATCTTCAGTTCGCATGGTACGGATGCTCCGTGGTCACACAGCAAAGATGTGTGCTCGAATACGATGCAGAGTCCACTGCGCTTCAAACACAGCACAGCATAGCTTAAGTAGTAGAACGATAACGCAATGTAACGCACGTGCAATGATTGGATACAATTATGACAACTTATCCACAATTGACGCACTAAATGAACACATGTGCACTAATGAACACATGTGCACTAATTGAACACACATTCTGTCGTTTTTACATATTTTACTCGAATTGAACATCTGTGTTATGCAATATCCGTTTGTATGATGCTTGGGGGAAAACCATGCTATATAAACCTCTTCGTCCAACACCATACCAAACAGTTGAACTACTCCGATAGAAGGCATACACTGTGCTCCACACACTACCCAGTCAAACTACTCCGGAAATAAGAAGGTAAGTATACCATCACTGCATAACAAGCAAGCGTAAGTACATATTTTACGTTCGTTTTACTAAAGAGAAGAAGAAGAAAACGTGTATTCACACTCACTAGAATTTTTAAATTGTAGATTGACAATGGTAGACATGCAGGGATTCACGCAAAAATAGGAATTTATATTTGAAAATATTGTATTGCTGACAAAAGAAAATACTGTTTTTTCGTCCTCATGAAAAGAAGAAGAGTTACAAAAATAAAATAAAAAATTCCCAGTTGGTGACGGACTATCAGCTCGCTTTACAATAAAATACGGAACGAAATGAGCAAAAAAGTAGTTGGTCATATACAGCGCTACCGAAATCATAAAAACTAGAATGGATAAGACCCTATGTGGATGCACATGTGGACATTATTAATGTAGAAATATATGGATGTACGAAACTTTAAAAAATGCGTGCAAGACTTCAAATATTCGAAGAAAAAATAAGGGGGTGCGTAAAACAAAGAAGGGGAAGGGAAATAGGAAGGTGACAGGTCTCTCTCTTCCCACCCATCGACACAAGACTATGAAAAAAGGTTTATGGAGAGTGTTCAGACATTTTTTGAGATGTCATATCAGTAAAGCATTTAGCAACTACAATTCAGTGCCAGTTGAGTGTTACATCTTAAACCCCCAACTGCTTTGCTTGACCACGCCCTTCTCGCACCACGAGGCGGTACATCCTGCCTCGATCGGCCAGCCGTGGCGACGTCAAGTCTCGCGATTGGCGCCATCTCGCACGATCGACGCGAGTCTTCGTATGGCGAGCCTGGCCATGCTTGCTTGTCGCGAGGACGGGCCGACAGCATTCAGTCCCTCGCCCGCTGCCTTTCAGCGCGGGGACTCATCAACATCACTCTCTCGCCTGCTGTCGAGCGGGCCACACTTCACTCGCCTGCTGAATCTTTCCACACTGCGACACTAGGCGGCACTCGCCAGCCGCTCGACTCAGCTAGTCAATCGACCACCGCTCGTTAGTGGTGGCAATCAGGCATTCACTCACCGGAGCGTGGCACTCTTACCATGCCGCACGCAGGCACTCGCCCGCTGCATACCGGGCATTCGCCCGGCCGCTCGCTAGGCACACTCGCCTAACAGCAGGCTCCCTTCCGGGTCATCACGATCTTTTGGGAAACAGTATACTTTCCTTGCAGTCTCATTTCCATTATAATATTATGTATTATTCAATTATTCTGTTATTGTTGGCAAAACAGTATTCATATTACTCCTCATTCCTTTCACTCCTCATTACCACATATTTGGTCCTTCGAGTCATAATTAAAATTTCCATGCACTCATTTGTCCTAAGAGACAAATTTGTCCGCACAGAGAGAGAGAGAGAGTGAAACTCGCTAATCTTCAAATCATATCCAATCCCTGTATGTAAAAAAATATGAAACAGGTCACTACTTGAATTAAACTATAGTGTACTTTTTTACAATAAAAATCATATGTTACAATCTTGTCCTTTATCCAATAGTCTTTGACTCACACACCCTTCCCTCCTACCACCAACACACACACACATCTCCATAACAGAAAACACAATGGCCAGAGATTACACTGCTTATTAATTTTTTTAAAGAATACATATAATGATAAATATCAAAAAATACAATCATAATGCAAAAAAATTGTCTTAATAAAAAGATTATAATTATATCATAATCATCTCCCATACACCTCACCGTCGGGTTCAATACCACAAATATATTCAAATCTTTTTGCGATATAAATACATTTGTATATCTATATAGAGATAATGATACATGGAACAGTCACAGTGCTTTTTTATGAGATTTAGTGTTGAAAAAACCAAACATGATATTCTTTCTTTTGTGGTAAGAAATATTTATATTTGCTGGTCACAACCGGAACTGCTTTCTTCCAAAACCTTGTGTTGAGTATTTTTCCCCTTACGGATTTACAGGCTACACCGCTGGGAAGTTCCGACAGTTTGACGAGCCGCACACCGTTAAATACTATAACATTTCATTTGAATTGTCTGCAGAATGAATACATGTATTAAAAAAACACACTCTTTGTGTGACATTACTGTGATTTAAAACAGTATCGAACTAAACACACTTTATTGTTTCATCTTCTTCGTCGTCTTCTTCTGTATATGGTGTTTTTCTGGCAACATGAATGAAACAATAAAAAAGATTATACACACCATCACAAACAACCTAGTGGTTTCGACAAAACTCGCTTATAACGCTTGGTGCGAACGCATCACCCTTTTTAAGAGGGTGGTTCCCGTGTGGTGGGATCGGCAGCTGCAGCGGAAGAAGAAAACTCTCCATCCTTCTTTCGAATTCTATTCTTTTCACCCCTGTTCTTCACAAATTGTCCAAATCTAATGCGAATCACAAAAATTTTCTTACCTTCCCAAGTGTTTGTTTTAGAAAGAAGAAGGAAATAAGCATTTACAAGACATTTTCCCTGGTCACTGCTCGTAATTTACCATTATTTTCATTGTCCTTCACATGTATGCGTACCATTTCATCTGCAAGTAGTAAGGAAGAAAGCGGTGGGGAGATGGAGGGTGGTGGAAATGAGGGAGAATCCATTTCTTCTTTGCGAGAACTCACACATATCACATCCACCGATTTACTGTAAGAAAAAAACGAAACGGAACACAATGATTATGTGCTTCTATTCAAAATTATATCCCCTCATCCACATTGCATAATATCATGTGTCTACTTACGCAGATTTTCCGGTCTCCATGCCGCGTGAAGACGTTGAAATGTCGTTTGCATGGAAACACGTTCTGTTCACGCGNTATATATATATATATATATATATATATATATATATATATATATATATATATATATATATATATATATATAATATAGTTTCGCATGTAATTGACGCACACATGTTTGTAATTTACGCATATGTAATTTAGTATTTAACATTTTCATTTTCTATTACTGTGTCAGTGGTTTGTTTTTCTTCGAAACGAGGCAGACGCACACTTCATCATCTCATTTGCTTTTGTGACGACTGCGGCGGTTAATTTATTCGACACGAAGCAATTGCGATTTGATGGCATTCTCATATGCCACTCACCATTGAAAACATGAGTATTGCAGTACATGTAAAAAATTCGTTAAGAACGCAGCTGCGGGGCATTGCTAGTGAAGAGAAGCATCCACATCATTAATATAATGAGACCACTTACGTCTCGAGCAATTGAGCGGAAGGGTGCTTCTTCATTGCTTTAATTAAGAGAACGCAGATGGCGATATAAGCGTTTCCTTAACTGGTAGCAAAGAGACACTGCATTGTCCAGACGTCTTATGAGTTCATGAGGTCATCTTATTCTCGTGTGAACATGGTTGTTTTCGATGCTGTGGTGTTCTGCGATCAATTGATTTTTATGTTCATAGAGAGTGGGGATGCGGGTATTAAAGATCGTGCTAGCTGCTTCAGAACTCAGTGTTCCGTTAAATTTTAATATGAACAACATGGACAATTACATCTCGACCGCTTGGACAACATACGCCGAAAACCACGACGGAGATACTAGACGTATAATTGAAGGTGACTATTTTTTAACATTCTCTCTCTTATCCTGTATTTCAAATACATAATGTTATTATTATTTTGCTTTTGTACTATCTTAAAGTTTTCTCCAACGTTCTCTCTTTTATCATCCTGTGCTTCGAATACATATTATTATTTCGTTTTTTAGATCATATTCTGGAGCTGGGGTTTGCCGCCCCCTGCAACCTGAGACAGAAGAAGATGCATCTGTAGTATCAATGCATCTCAGTAAGTCTATTTTTTATTTTACGTGTTTATGAGTATACTTTAGGAATATATATCCATATTTAAAAAAATGTTTAATACTGTTTTTAAATTTAAAAATTGTATTTTTTCTATTTTGAATTTTTATAGAAAATGATCCAGAGATATCAGTAATGAATAACGATGCTATTTATGAAATATTCCTGTTGGAGCGTGGTGTGTAGTGTTCAAGTCTTATTACCTTAAACGGTGACAGTTTCTCTATCTCATATGAATCACCTTTTTCTTTGTTTCTAGAGAATCACCGTCTCCTCCAACAGAAACTAGAGATGGTGGAGGGTGAGGTGGTTGATTTTGATGAAGAGGAGAAACAATAACAACCTCCACATGCACCTGCTCAAGCAGGTGCAGAGATTCGTGTAGGGCATGCAACCTTGTTCACTGATCACATAGAAAAAAATTACTCCGCAACTTATTTGCAATGTGTTCTCTATCATTTTGATCTGTTTTCCGAAATACGCATGCATGTAGCGTCATATCATATGTTTAATGAATATCACGTAGGAAAGGGAAAAGAAACACATTATTATTATTATTATTATTATTATTATTATTTTAATTTCATTGTTATGATCAATTTTCACAATTTTCCCCCTTTTTTAGCATCTTCGATGATGACTCGATATATGTGCTCCCACTCCGTTTCGAGCAGATGACAGGTCTGTGTGTGTATGATATGTGCATTGCATCGTAAGAACACTACATTACAATCTTCACTCTCTCTATAGATGCTGAACGGGAGGCATCGTTGACATATTTCCAACGCTGCCATCCGAAACCATTGGGGCGTTTAACGGCGGAGGCAGGTGGAGGTGAGTGACCGTCAACCGCAAGGTAGTGGCATGGTGCCACCCACGGTGATTCGGCATACGTGAGATCTCGAACCCATCAAACTTTAGGGGTCGAAGCGATGTGTTTTTAGAACCGGCAATATTTTGCGTTGAATCGTAGCATATACGATCGATATTCAACAACTGTCCACATATTTAGAGCAATGTCAAGCAAATTCCCCGTCACTATTGCACATTTCACCACATCTCTACTACAAAATTATCGCGTATTTAGAATGTGTATTTGTGATTGGAAAACTTTCCGCGCCGGAACGTAAACGCGTGCTGTTCTGAAAATTTTCTCTCCACTCTATCACGTGTGTTTTCTTCTTCAACTGGTTCTGAAGAGCGCTATTCCAAGCATATTGTGACACCGATAAATACACGTTTCGATGAGTTTCACGAGCGGGATAGCAATAAGATGTTAAAGCAGTTTGTTGCACTTTACATTGATTTTCACCACGTGGACGACAACAGTGTTGGATCTACCTACGTCAATTTACCCCCACCCTTTAATCATCTGAAAAAAGGAATTTTTAATGTAGAGAATGTTAATTATGCATGTCTCATTTGGTGCATTGCAGCAATACTCTGTCATCAACACCATCCTCACATTCGGAATTCTAGTCGCCCGTCACAGTATCGAACACTCTTTCATCAACTCATGACTACGCTTGATTTGACACAACTTTCTTTGACGATACGTGTAATCGATATACATCGGTCCGAAATGCAAAATCCAAATTATTCCTTTCACGTTCATCAACGCGTGTGGTCCGTGTCAGAGAACGCGTGGGTCGTACACCACATTTATTACACACAGGCGGTTAAACTAAACCATGTCAATATCTTGTTGTATCAAGAACATTATTGCTGGATAAAAGATGTGGGGAGATTACTCGGTAGTCAATTGTCAAAGCATTTACATCGCATCTTATCGTGCGACACCTGTTTACGCGTTTTCCGACTTCCTGCGCGCTTCAACACACACGATTGTCAGATAGGAGCAACAGCACGTGTCATTTTACCTTTGCAAGCAGAGGCGAAGATGTATTTTAAAAATTATGAACGTCGACAACGCACACCGCTTGTGATCTATTGTGATTTTGAAGCGTTCACGGAACCTCTTGCCACATGTCAATCTCCGATTCACGCTTCGTATTCGGAAGCCTACCAACGCCACACACCTTTTGCAGTCGGACTCCAGATGGTGTGCACTTTTGATGCGTCGCGCAATCGCTATCACTCGTTTCGCGGGCGTGATGCAGCGTACCAGTTGTTACAAATGGTGAAGAGTATTGCACGCGTCTATGATATGTGTGTTAGCGATCCTCTTTCAGTCATGATGCATCCCAAAGAACATGGATTTCCGTAGCGCTACATCGTATTTTATTTGTGGGAGGTGCTTAACACATTCCGATCGCGTGCGAGATCACAATCACCTCACCGCTGCGTATAGCATTGCCTCACACAACACGTGTAATATGAATTGTAAGATGCCACTTCATATTCCTATACTCATTCACAATTCTGCTTTTTACGATACCCATTTAAATTTGCGCGCGTTAGGTAGAGATCAGAGTTTTAATAAACATAAACACGTAGTCGTACCCCACAATCACTAACGCTTCATCTCTCTGTCGATGCGTATTGGTAGAGTGGAACTTCGTTTTCTCGAATCCTTTAAATTTATGTCCAGCTCTCTCAATGCCTTGGTACACACCCTGTGTCCGACAGATTTCACACATGTTCGCACTCACTATCCCGACGACACCTATTTCACGTTGGTGTGTCAAAAGGGTGTTTTTCCGTACGACTATGTCAATACGGAAGCAAAACTCGAACAAACAGTATTACCACACAAGGATGCGTATTTCACTCGTTTCACAGGCACACACATTACCGACGAAAATTACCTGCATGCGCAGCACGTGTGGGAAGCTTTCTCCGACTATGTCGAACTTTATTTGAAAACCGATATGCTTCTCCTCACCGACATCTTTGAATCGTCTCGAATCTTGTGGTTGCGTGTGTAACATCTCGATCCTACACATTATCTCAACTGTCCGTCTCTGTCGTGCAATGTCTATGTTAAAAATGTAGGGGGTGACTTTGGAACTACTCACCGACGAGAAGATGCTACTTTTTTCGAAAAGGGCGTGCATGGCGCTTTGTGTCAAGATTGTGCTCGACATGCGCGAGCCAATAATCGTTTCATGGGTGACAGCTAATATCCGCGTGAACCGAATCGTTATCTTCAATATTGTAATAATATGGATGGACAGGCTATGTCTCAAACCATACCCTTCGGTGATTTTCAATGGGTGTCGGATGTTGTAGACGTCCGACGCGATTACAATGTCTTCGCTCAATCTCTGGTGGATCTCTTCCACATCGGTTTTACTCGCCCACAGGGCTTTTTCTGCATGTCTTGCTTGCGCTTTATCGGCGAGGAGCTGCTGTGGTTCACACAGTCGCGTATCCACATATGCTTTCACATCATCTGCTGGCAGAGGACATGTGCCGTCTTGTGATGGTGACTTGCAAGTCATGATGATACACTACCGCGATGAACTCGACTCTCCCATTCATACTGTCTCCTCCCCACCCCATATCACCTTGCGATTAACGTCACCGCACCTCCGGTGGGGTACATTAGCGCGCGCAAGAGAGACACCGGTACAATATGCCGACGACCCACCTCACCGGTGGACGTGCGTGTGTGCAAGTATCAGCTGCGTGAGCGGGGGGGGGGGTGTTTGCAGATTTTTAAATACAACCATCATGACCCACCAAGATGTGCTGCATCCTCTCCTTGCGTAAGTATTTTTTATTTTCGGATTGCGCAAGATTATGTCCTCGTGTGACGCAACATTGCGTCATCGTCGGACATGTCTGGACTTGTCACGATCTTGGTTCTGCTTGTGCCGATTTATGCATAGTTTTGGGGGAGGTAATTAATTAAAGTCAATTAAGCTAATTGGCGACGTGAAAAAGTGTGCCGGTTTAAGAACAGTTTTCCTCCATGTACCGGTTTAATCACAGCACGAGGTGGGGGAGAAGACAAGGAAGAGGGAGTGGCCACTACCTCTTCCTTGTAATCACCACCCACGTCGCCTGTGCGTGGACCGGCACATGTGTTATTCTTATGGAAGAAAACTGCTTAAAGCAGCAGACTTCTTCAAGTCGCCTATTAGCTTAATTTTTTAAAATTAATTACCTCCCCCCAAAATTGTGCTCAAACCGGCACAAGTCTTCTACTACTCGTGAATTCTGAGTATAATATATGACTATGTAGGGGTGGATTTCATCTTTGACAATTGCTATATATTGTAGCTTTGGAATATCTCAAATATACCCGATGAACCCCCCCCCCCCGCCAAAAAAAGAAATAAACTAGCTTCTGTAAGAAATTATATGAANCAAATATACCCGATGAACCCCCCCCCCCCGAAAAAAAAAGAAATAAACTAGCTTCTGTAAGAAATTATATGAACGTGATTCCAACAAAACAAGTTTAACATTTATTTCATTTTATATTCAACTGAATGCAGTACAAAGTATAGTCATGGGTTATTTTATACATTTCTAAGTGAGTGTCATAATGGAATTGTTTTAGTATAATCTCGTTATCTATAGTAAATTGTCTGGTTTCGTCAAGTTCTTACAGTTTCTAAGTAATTCTCGCTTACTTGGGTATCAAACTCACGATGGCGGAACAGCTACAGAAATGATATCGCTCGTGTCACAGCTCGGCACGGAATCAATGAAGTAGTCAGAATCAACAACTTTTAGTTGTCTGGTAATATAAGACAATAACCTAGGTCTCCTGTATGGACTATATTTAGGAGGATGGCCTTGACTTTTATTTAACTTGACTAATGTTATATGATGTAGCAACATCTGCTACAACCGTGAATGAGTTTTGGATACAATGTAAGATTTCTCTCAGTTAAAGCATGTTTGATATATATTACCAATGTGGGAAAGTTGCATGCTACGTCTGCTACCGTCCATATAACCTACTGCGTTGCTACTAGAATCTGATATTGGATTTCCAAATTCAACTCACTAACCCAAACCAATTCTCCCTGTTGCATTATTTATCGGAAACATCGGAGTGAGCCAGATGTGCGCGAGGTACTAAGCATTAGCAACAAGAAGCCTTGACGCATTAGTGATTAATATCGGCGAATCATTTTATATTAATCGACAATGTGCAAAATATGTTTGGAAAGTGGTGAGGAAAATTAATTAATAAATAATAATACAAAAACGGGAGTCTAAGACCCTCCATATCTTTTGATGGATCGTAGAGGTGGTTAATTTTAAGCAATAAATCCTCAAAGTGGGGAATTTACTACTTTCCATGTTCTTTCTCTCACGACTCAGGTACTGATCCTAGATAAAAATGATAAATTAAAGAGTTGTAAGTGTTAGAAAACAAGGTATTGTGGGTTCAAATCCGATAATCAGTTATTTAAAAAAACACATAAAACCAATGTTTTTTCCAATAATTATCGCAAAGAGCAAATCCTTCTTTTATTGTTTTAAAAGGTATTTCTTAAAATAACAAAAACAACGATACAACAATGCGTATTATTAATTTACTATAACGATACAACTAATTTACTAGACGTTAATTAATTACTGAGATACGTTTATTTATTTATACCGACTTTTTTGTTAACCATTCTCGCATTACACAAAAATCGTTGTAATATCCGGAACCTAGGAAGTCATTTAAATGTCCTTATAGTTCATCCGCTGTTAATTTGCCTTGAATCTGTAGATTATAACACCCCTATTTTTAATGTCAAAAAGGAGGTAATTGTAGTACTACCCAATTAAAAAAATCCTCCGCTATTAGTTGTGCGAATTTTTTATTTTGACAGCTAAATATCTGGCAAATTACACGAATATAGAAGAAATAGAAATTATCATTCTATGGCAGACAGTACTTTCCCTCATCTACTAGAAGTAGACCCGTTTCACTATGTTGCATACTTAACATTAAACGATGTAAACGGGGCATCAGAATAGTATACGATAATGCCCTATGAAGCATCATGTAGGTGACGTACATACCCTAGGACTACTCTTTATACCAGCGTGGTCAGTCGCATGTGAGCTGTCAATTGTCAGAATTCAAGTAGTTAAGTAACATTCTTTTCAAATAAATGAGTCCAGTAGCTTCTTTCCTTTTTAAATGTATTTTTTAAATGCTGTTATCTCGGAAAGAAAAAGGTGAAAGATGAAAAGCTAGGAAATCGTCATCTTTCAATGTCTTTAAGGTACTACTAGCGTAGGTAGAATTAAATCACTAAAATATCTTAAATCGGCATAAATAAATAGAGAAATATATGATTATTGCGATTTCAACTTGAAAAACACATGTCACCGGCCATTTGAATGACATAATTGCAATTAAAATTGATGACGAAATAAGTTGCGTCTTATGGAGAAAACACTTATTTACAACAAAGACCAACTTTTAAATCATGAAAATGGTGGAAGTTTACTTTAATTTGTAGTAAATTTTCCGCAGTATTTTTTACATTACTTTTATCTATAGGTCATTGGACATCTGAGAAAGATATTTCCCTTTTTCTGAGATGAGACGCATAAATCAGGAAACCGTTGTGCTCCGCCGCCATGTTTTTACATGCTCTTGTGTATTTGAAACGAATCAAGCGAGTTCTTGAATATTATTTGATCTATATTATTAAGTGCTAGATAGAAAATAAATCATGTTTTCTCATCATTCTTATTATTCTAATTGTTGTGTTATAACAATTAGAATAATAATAAAGAAAACAAATATGCATCTCAGTGATTTGACTAACTTGGAGTGCTGGTCCCACCTTTAGTACGATACTTAATTTGTGTGATTTAATTCGTCCAGTAACGCAGAAAAGGAACACATGTTCTGGGACATGAGCGTATTAATGTATAAGCCCAAGAGATTAAATCGCACCAAAAAATTGAATCTGAACTATATTCTGTATGGTAATATGAATGTTTACTTTAATGTAGCAAGTATGTTATTCACCTGATTAATATGGCGGATTCTACTTCCCCCCTATATCTTCTTGTCGATGGCAAATTTCACTCGGTTTGATACTTAGCATTAACAATTTGTACTGAACATTAGGACAGTTATGAATAGTATATGATATCTTAAAATAGAGCATTACGTAACTCACGTACAGTTCCCCACGAATGTGTTTATTGTTTATTACTTACCAGACGCATGAAAGGTTTCATTTGTCTGAATCAAAAGGTCAAGTTACATCGTTTTAAAATAAACCAGACTTGTAGCGACTTTTCTTGATGTAATTTTTAAATTCTGTTATCTCGGAAAGGAAAAAGTGAAAGATGAAATAGTAGGGAATCATAAACACACCTTCTAAAACCCCTAACATATGATACTTCATTCTTGTTATTTGCTCCATCTGGTTACGCCGAAAAGGAACGAAAAATCAAGGGGACATTTGCGTATTAAAGTACAAGATTATGTATTTAAATCTCTATATTGTATCGTTCCCTCATCATACAACAAAGGTTGGTACTCCGTGAAACGTCTAAGTGCGAAGTGCTTTCGGAGGTCGTTGTAGTATTTGTAAATGGAAAATGTAGCGTACTATTATATTATATAGGAGGTAGGAGTTGGGTGGTAGGTTATTGTTAGTAGGTGGGCAAGTTAGCTGGTTTTACCAACAACTTGGCCCATGTGGAGGGATTAATAGGAGTTGCTAGTAAGAATTACAGTAATTGATACTTCTGGGAGGTGGTTAGAGGGAGGAGGGGTCGCTTTTCAGTAGTCACAGCTATATGAACTGGGAGTTAATTATTGTGAAAAGCTACAATTTTGTTCTGGTACCACCTGGAATTGAACCCGGGATGACTTGGTGATGAGTTAGAACGCTACCACCTGAGCCACGGAGGGGCATGGTGGGCGATGTGCACGTGAGGGAGGCCCGGCAACGAATGCAGCGGGCGACCTGTTGAACGAGTGTCAGCGGTCGCTACCGTGACCTCAGCAGAGTGTGGAACGGAACCAGGTGGCGTCGCTTGGATGATACGTTCCCTCGATTGCCTCGCTCGTGTCTCGACGCACGCACTTCCACAGTGGTTGCGGTTGGCGGGGAGATCGATGGTAGAGCAGGCTTTTGTCATGACTGATTGAAGTGGTCCTAGTGGAGAGGAGGAAAGTGTGAGGGATAGCTAATGAGGTCACACCGTGCTTTTCATCTTTTTCTCCTTTATCTTTGCCTTTTTATACACCGCCCTGGGTTTCTTATGAATCGTAATACATGTGATGTATTAAGAGAGTTTAAGAGTGTGTGTATACTGACATCAACCTGATGAACATCATAAATATACAAGAAGGATAGAAGCCACAAACTGTATCTGGCGTATATTGCCGGGTCGAAAATCATAATGTTTCTATAAGATAAGAAATGAGGCAAGACAGGGAACATTCTTGATTTATTATGTAAAGCTCAACAAGAATAAACTTAGAAAGACAATGACTAATTCGTGTGAAAAATAATTAATACTCGAACTGGGAAATACAAAAAATTACATGATTTGAATTCTTTTTAAATAGTTGAATATAATTTTCTTCAAATAATTTTTGAGCGATATGAATGTCCCTACAATTAAACTGACCACGAATAGAAAAACGAACTCAGCGCTGAACTTTGACCTAAACTCCGCACGACTCGCTAACTACCACAACAATGCTGGCGTTCGGGCACCAATCTAGCGAGAGGATGACCGCGGAGCAGCCAGAGAGACCGAGAGCGGCGCCGGTAGCGTCGTGCTGTCGCAGGGGGGGCGGAGGCGTGCGCGGGACGTGGAGTCGGCGTGCGCCCGCGCGCGCGTGCGATCGATACGCTCGGCGGCACAGCTTTCAATGTATCGAGAGTGGCGGTGGGGGTGGCGGCCACGCTGACGTCAGAGTCAAATGACGACCGACGACGCGGGCACCGGAACCGACGCGGCCGCGGCGTGGAACTCCCCTCTGCGGAGGGAGGCGCGACGGACTGAAGAATGACCCAGATGGAACTGGGCATTGAGGGTAATCAACTCGAATGAGGATTAAAACTGCCGTAAAATCGCGATTATCCAACTTCCGGCTATCCGGCCGGTCGTATTATCCGGAATGAAAAATATGGAATATTTAATCTTGATGGATTTCGCATTTCTTGCAGCATATAAGTATTTTAACAACCTGAAGACAATTATTATTGGGCTCATAGAGTTTCGTAAACTGTACTAATTCTATGGTACAGTACGGTATCTGGACTATCATATATGAAAAAGTTAATGAGTTAATGAAAAATAACACACAAAAGTCACTCACAAATTGGACGACAGCTTCCGCTTCCATATATATATATATATATA
>NNCF01127433.1:333516-409768 GCA_002313205.1 Laupala kohalensis | reverse complement strand
GTGTGTGTATTATGTATGTGAATTCGTATAACTATATATTTGTGTGAATACGTATATAAGTATTTGCAAAAATATGAAAACAACAATTTTCATTTACTTTACGAGGGGGGATTCCGTAATATCACCCCCAGGTACCACCCCTGTAGTCCACTAGCTAACAAAACGACAACGAAGCAATGATTCATGACAACGTTGCTGCGGTCAAACATTTGCAGATTTAAATCCATCCCGTCCTCGGAGGAAATCTCCAGTCTGCTTACAGTCATGGCACCACAATGAAGTGTACTCAGTAGTGTTAGTGTATTATCAGACAACACTGTCTTGTTACTTGTAGTAGAACACATTGCCTTGTCTTCAGTTAATGAAGTGTAGTACGAGTAGTAGTTTTTGTTTATCGTCGTTAATTTATTAAGTGATCAAAAAGGAATAGATTTCAGTAGTACTTGTTTACGAACTTTATTATTATTCGTTTCACTATTCAATACTGTACTGGAATTACCATAAATACAAGTATCCTAATGCAATTATATTATAATTATATCCAGAATTTTTGCCCTGCAATACATATCCGAGCGGAATGCAGAAAGTTGATACTTTTATATTAATCACCCAAAGTATATTTATAGCTAAAGAAATGAACAAAATAACCTAAAAAACGTATCTCAAACGTATTTAAATTGATATAAAGTAAATTCAATTTTAAAAAGTAAATTTCCATTTGTTAATATAACTATTTAACAGAAATATATTCTTTTGTTAAATATATTTAGTATGCGAGCATTTAGATTTTATATTTAACGGTTACATTATTACTTTCATTTAAACATCACAAAAACATATAAATGTTTAGTAAGCGATTCTGATATCAATAGTTAGATTATGAGTCGGATGCAAAATGTCAAGTATTATAAATGCTTCGGTTTTAGTTTCACTACAATTTATGATTCTTACCAGTTTTTGTAATGATTCCGATAATGACTTAATAGAAATGAATTATAAATCTATATGTTTCGATTAACCAGATAAGGTTAATAAACTCTCCCATTATGTCTTATCTGAACTGTAATGCCCTTATAGCGCGGGACAGTCATCTTTCGTTTCTAGGAATGACGCCAATGGTAATTTTGATGACTTTGCGATGATTCTTATTTTTATATTACATCCAACAACATAATTTGAGGCCATGGACAAATTTTAAATTGGGTCCTTCCCATTGCATTGCCGTTTGTATGTATTAAAAGTTATTTTAGTACCTCTTAGAACTTTAGATAACCAGAGATGGTTCTATTAAAAAAATTAATTACGTAATCATAACAGTAAACGTTTGCATGTCATGACATCTTTTACATAATCATTGACAATAATATTTAAATTATGAGCAATAAAAGGCAGATATTTAAAATTTGACAGGAAATGTATAAGTTTTTGAACTCCTGCAGAAGTACATGATGTAACATTAGCACTTTTATATTCATGTGATATTTTTGAACTTAAGTGTCGCAACATTTACTAGAGTGTTTCAATATTTCTAAGGCTGTCTGATCACGAAGTGCTTGGAAACCTAGTAATGACTCTTTGAACTTAGAAAGCTATTTTGATGCAGCTTGAATAGTATCACACAATTAAAGACAATGATCCTTTGATTATTTTATATAAACGTGAATAGATATTTTTGGAACAACAATCTACAATTTAGGGGTAAAATTTTAGAAGACTACATATTTTTTAAATTTTCTTTCTGTATTTTGTTAAATTTTTCAATAAATATCCGTGTTAAAAAATATTAATTGCATAAAGTTTTAAAAAAGATGGTAACCTAATAAAAAAAATTTGAACATCAAGTTTTTTTATAAAAAAATGTTTTGAGACACTATTTAGGGGACAATTCATTTTGCAATTGTTTTCTATAGGATTTCAATGAGCTCACATTTATGTTTGTAAAAAAAATCGTTGTTAAATTGTACGTCGGTAATAACATGAACGCCTGAAATATACTTCTTTCTTCACACAGCACAGTTTTACTATTAACTAGTGGTGCAAAACTTTCTCATGTTATTTCTCCATTTTCCCCATTGAATGACAAAAATATTCTGCAAAGAGAGAGTTATATTTGGCATGATCCTCTATAATTTATCGTCTTCATGTACTCTATTTGAATAGTTTTTTAGAAATACTGTTACTACCGTTTACATATAAACCTTATACAATTTGCGAATTCAGTCGTTTGGTTTTTGGAGGTTATTTAGGTAGTATTAATAATCTATTTCAAAAATAACATAAATTATTAATATATTAACCATGCGAGCTAAAAGCAAACACACCATCTAGATTATTATTTAATTTAGCAATTAAGTCAAAAAGAAACTTTTTTGTAATTTAAAAATGTAAATTTCGGTCGAGTAAAAATAAATCTGATGTTCGACTATCAAGTACAAAGAGCTGACACTGCCTGCTTTTCATATATTCACTATATGTAATATTTTCCTGATATTTTGTAAATCTTTTTATACTTTAAGTTTCAATTCCTCCTTAGATTTTAGAATATTTTATTTAATATTTTTTTAGAATCGGGGACCACCAAAACATTTCCGTTAAAAACTCGCTTTCGAATTTTTTCACAATTACCATACTTTCTATTTGTTACGACTATGAAAAGGTAAAAATGCAATTATTTTAAATTATTTGCGAAATATTTCAATAAATCTAAAAATAATTATTCTAAATTGTGATATAATGAAACACCATCATAATTCAAAACACGGAATCACGACCATACAGTTATTATTATATAATTAAATTTTTTTCCATCCAGACAATATAATTAAATTTTGTTCCATCCTTATTCGTGGAGAGTTTATAACACTTAAAAATATTCTCTAAAAGAATTCAAAAATATTAAAATACAACATTTTTGGAAAAAGTAATAACATAACTTACAATGCAAATTAATATACATCACTTTACATGTTAAAGTCAGATATGACCAGAAATGTTTGGAATTAATATTTGATTAATGCAACTAAATTATTAGTTTTTCTTAATACTTTAATAACGAAACACTCTCAAGCTCGTTTAATTTCCACAAATCTTCAACCTCAGTACATTTGAGAAAATATTAATTTCAAATTTAATGACATCATCGTCATTATTTTGACGTCTTTCGAAACAAGTGATGCAGGAAATTAATAAACAGGATTACATGAAGACGAGTTTATCTTCCGTCAATGAAACGTCGGTTAAGAAGATTATCGACTGATGGCAATATTTCCAAGCATATAAAAACATCTAACATCCGTGATTTGAGAGAGTCGCTGTTTCTTATTTCTGTATGGTAACTCTTCTCATTTTTGGATTTTGCTTAAATATAATTGTAAAGTTTATTTGGTTCTTAATGGAATCTTAATCTTACATTTAAACTGTTTATGTACTACTTGCTTTGAAATTCACATTACATTTGAATGATTGTTAAGTTCATAAACGATCCTCCAAGTGCCGCCACGACTTGAACGTCGTGGAAGCTGTTGTCTCTTTTTTCCTGTCTTTTTATGTTTCGATTTATGGTATTTCAGGGGGGGCGGGTTTAGTGGGTATGGTCGAGTCATTCGGCGACTCCCACACACGGGGAGAGTCATGTTTACTCTCCTTAGTGCGTAACTGCATTTTCCCTACCTGTACGAAAATGTTAGGGCTCTAATGACCTCGATGTCGGCGAGCCGTCAAACCCCAATAAAAAAAAGACTTGAACGTCAATTTCCTTTTTTTCTAATTGTAAAACATGGAAGTTGAATTATCACGAGAGTTTACAGTCAGTGTGCTACAGATGTATTTCGGTGATGTAGAATCTGTTTCAATATTAGACAGGTAGTTAAATTTTGAAAATTCGTCAAATATGTCAATATTAGTTATCTCAATCCGACGCAGAATCGTTAAAGTCATTCCACAATGAATTATAGGAAGTCTTGAACTCTTTCCTCTCAAGATTGCTTATATGTGGATCGTATTACTATTTTTCCTAAAAAGTGAACCAACTTTGAACTGTAATTAATAATATATCTGATACATTTTTGTCTTCCACGTGGTCATACGCAGTTTGTACTGTTTTTTGACAATAAATTTATTATTATTATTAATTCTCTATTATCTACTTTTGACGCTAAATGGAGTCAATTTAAATTAGTATTATTTAGTATTTTTGGGAAGTTCGTTGAAAACACACACAAAATTAAATCTTTGCAATTAAAAAGTCAATATTGAAGACCATAAATACCCCTACAAACGTATAGGAGGAAATTAAAGGGTGCATCACAATTCTTTCAACTTTGTTTCATTTTAGCAGATGCAAGATACATAAATTATGTCATAGAAAATGCGTATTCCTTGTACACCTGAAACATTTTAATAAAAAATCTGAACTATTAGCAAAATTTGTTTTATTTTCTTTACGTCACTTTTGTGTTGCTGTAAAATACTACTGATTCTTTAAATGATACAATGGAAAGTTTGCTTCGATGCTTTAATATCAAAAACTGAGAAATCAATTTATATGTGATGCGAAATATGTGTGTGTGTGTTTGTGTGTATTGTGTTACATCAATGGGGTTCAGTATCAGAGAGTGATATCATGGCATGCAATGCCAAACTTACGGCAGGATTCGCTCACTAGCCGTTGTGGAGTGCGCATCGCTCCGGTGCTCTCTATACGAACAGTACGCGTGCTTATCTACCCTCAGTGCCTCTTATGAGTACGACCGATCTTATCAGTGCGGCAAAGTCTTTAAATGTAATTTGCGTGTTTTAAGCCGACTTCTATCTTGTTTTTGCAAAAAAAGGTTCCCTACGGGAGTAAACTAGCGTAAATCAGGACACCGGAACTGGCCTCACGACCATCCCGAGCTCAATTTCGGCGACCATGGAGACCAACGTGTCGCTTCCGGACGCTATTTCAACGGCCCTTGGATTGCTACAACAGCACCACGCTTCGCCTCCGGCTCTTCTAGAATCTGGACAGCAGCAGCAACAAATCCTATCAGATTTTTCACCATCGCAATGCGACAATAGCGTTAGTGCGTCGTTGAACGTCAGCAATCTCACTCAAAGTAGATGCAGTGTTAGTAGTAGTGATCCCTATTCCAACATTTTCTATCATACGTACAATACCCCATAAAATGCACTATTTCTGTTATCATTAAAAATGTACCAACATCATACTCCACAGATGAAATTCAAGAAGAGTTGTTAAAAATGAACTACAATACTTAGTGTTCGCACAAAACACAGAATAAAATCAGCCGGCTCCTAGGAACAGCGTTTCCACAAGTGTGTATGCAAAGAAGATCACTTCAATAAAAAATATACACCTATTGTTGAATAAGAATTAATCTCATTGGAGCTTATAAAAAACAGGATTTCATTGTTCGGAAGCTTTGATTGCTCTGCTAATAATAACTTGAAATTAAGAAATAATTCACACTATTTACAATGTGAATTCCAGATAAATGTTTCAATATGAAAAAAATTGCCATAAAACGAATTTTATGATATACAATACTTATTTTCTTCCTCGAGTTCGTTTCTCGTAAAAGAAGCCGCCTAAAACAGATGAAAGTTCTTCGTCACTCGACTGTCGAGGTCTAGCGACAGCCACGCTCTCCGATGCAAGAATTCTGAATTTATATTGCAGGCCTTTCGTGTGCCCGGTCGCTGGAGCTATCTGGTGGGGTAATTTTAAAACACCCTTTTGCGAGGGAATTGAAGCTTGGACACGTTCGCTGTTTACACAACGGCCTTCAGCAGGCTACTGAAGATATTTTACTATATCTTCAAGGCGGGAACGTCAATTCTGTCGAACTGCGCAAGCGCGCGTCGCATCCGCACGCAAGAGACGCTTGCTCAGTCCAGGCTCTTTTGACATACGACCTGCAGGTTCATTTCGAAACACTTATCAAGTGCTGTTGTCGAGGGTGAAGAAAGTTGTCAGATCCCGGACCTGTTAGATGTCGTAGGTGTCAAAATTACGGACATACTAAGAAAAACTGTGGACTTCCAAATCGTTGTGGTAACTGTGCCTCCAAAAATCACATTACATCGAAGTGTACTACGCACAATCTTACGTGCTCTAATTGTAAGGAATCTCATGCGTCATCTAGTCGCGACAATCCTTATTACAAGAATGTTATACATAAAGGTATACCGAACATACAGAGCCAAAATAACATTCTACCAATTTTACCATAAAGCATAATCCTCCTCCAAATTCTTCACCACCTCCAAAAATACGCAATCGAACACCCAACTCACCTTCACCACCTTCATCCTCCTAAACACTGTACTCCGACAAAGTGAAAGCAAGCTCACAACCTAGCTCTCAAAATTCATTTCAAGCTCACTCACTTGCACAGATAATAACTCAACACATACAAGCTTTAACCACCTCATTATTAAATCACCTCATCCCTATCATCACCCAATCAATTCTTCAATCATTTAAACATGGTTACCTCACAATCAACTTATTCATATATCTCATGTAAAATACTTTCATGGAATGCCGATGGCGTAAAGGAAAAGATCCCTTTACTAGCACATTTTCTACGAATTAACCATATCAGCGTCGATTGCATCCTCACCTCTCTCCAACTAACCGATTTTCCGTCCACGGCTATAATATTTACAGATTCGATTACAGGTTCTCGCGATTTTGGAAAGTGGTGAAGTTGCAATATTGGTTTAAAATAATTCAAAACATTGTCAATTGTCGTCTATAACAAATATATGGTATGAAAATGTCCGCGTTGTCATCAATACAAAAGATAGCAGAGAACTATGCATTGCCTCAATATACAGAAGACCTTGAAAATCGTATAAGAAGGGTGATTTAATCCATTTTCTTAGCCCATCGCCACAGATCCTACTATTGGAGGATTATGATGCAAAACATACTGCATGGGGAACTACCACGGTAATCTCTCACTAAACGATGTAACAACTCTTAATCTTACAATACATTCGCAGGATTGCCCTACGCATTACCCTTACAATGCATATTTAAGCCCTGATATTATTGACTTTGGATTATCAAAAACTTAAATAATTTTGTATGTGTCAGTGTATGCTCAGCATTACCATCTAACCATCCACTTTTGACATTCAATCTTTCACTCTCCCCATCTGAAACCAAACCACCTTATCCATTCAATCTACGTAAAGTCAACTGGTATCATTTTTAACATGTCAAATTTTGCACCACCTATAGAACCGTTACGTACAAGCGCTCAAATAGACCAAGCAATTCTAACATTAAATCATTCAATCCTTGATGCTATATGTATATTAACACCCTCACCTATTCAACATGATAATAGACCTCCTATAACCACAACGCTCCACAAACCCATTATACATAAACGCCAAATACGAAATTACTGGTTAAAACGACGTTCCCCTTTCATAAAAAGGTATTTAAATTTATTAGTAAAAATTGTTCACAAACTTCTCTCCCTAGTTAACGCAAATTACCTGCATCAGCAGACAGCAACTGCGAACCATAGGGATTCATCCTTAAGGAGCATAACCGGACGGCTTCTAAGAAAACAATCAATTATCCCTCCTCTAGAAACTAATAACGGATGTGCACATTCATCAGCTGATAAAAGCCAAGTCTTCGGTGAATACCTACCAAAACGTTTACGCCACACCCGACTTTCGATATAAATAGAATTCAATATAAATCAGACTTTCGATATAAATCAATTCTAAAAGAAACAACTGTTAACCCAATCGCCGTTCCTCATCCCATCAAATCCATATTCCCAATTGAGTTAGCAGAACATTTTGCAAGTGCAGCTCCAAAACTATCTAATGGGTCTGACATCTCTATATACATATTAAAGCAACTCCCGTTCACACTAATAATGTATAGCAGCAATATTTAATGCAGCACTTCGTCTCGTCTACTTTCCACCCTTATGGAAACGCGCTGATGTTCTACCAGTTCTGATGCCTGGAAAATGACAAAGCGTTTCCTCTAGTTACCGTCCGATCAGTTTTCTTTCATCTACCAGCAAAATATTTAAAAAACGTTTACTCGTCCGTCTGAAATCTTATTTATCCTCTGTTGGAACATTGCCACATCACCAATACGGACTGAGTTTCCTTCTATCTACAAAGCATCAAATATTGCGTCTAACTAAATATATAATTTAAACCTTTCATTGTTCTCAACACGTAGCTGTTCTTTTCCTAGACATAGCAAAGGCATTTGATGCAGTATGGCATCCTGTACTTATATGCAAGCTGCAAAATCTTGTCTTCCGCAATACCTATTAAATATAATCATCAGCTTTCTATCTAACCGTTCTTTCACAGTGCGACTACCAAATTCATCTTCTAAATTACACCCAATATTAGCTGGAGTCCCACAAGGGGCGGTATTATCACCCACTCTTTTTAACATATTTCTCTCCGATATCCCCACAGCAAGTGAAATATCTATAGCTCTTTTAGCAAACGATACAGAAATTTACAGTACCGACAGTGACATTGACAGTGTCGTTTCAAATGTCCAACAACATCCCAACCAAATATTGTCCTGGGCCAGTAAATGGCACTTTAAACTAAATCCATCCAAGAGTACAGCAAAAATATTCACCTTGCGCAAACCTACCCCACCAACTCCACTTTCATTTCATTCAAATTCCATTCCGTGGCTCACAAGAATACCTAGAAGTTCTCTTAGATACAAGACTAAATTGGAAACAGAATATTCCCCATCGACTCGCAGTAGCCACTAAACGAGTTCACCAGTTATCTTACCCTTATTGAAGTACTCATCTTCCCAATGTATACATTCAGGTATCCATCTCCACCGTTCCATGATCCGACTTATCCTTTCTTACGCAAGTCCAATATGGTGCTCAGTTGCTAAAACTAATATCAACAAAATTCAAATATTTCAGAACAGAAAGCTCCATAAAATAGTCAAAGCACTTTGGTTTATCTCGAACTCCCAATTGCATAGAGAACTTGATATCCAACCCATTCAAACTTACTTCCCGCAAATAGCTTCAAAATTTTACAAAAACATCGCTTCTATTCCTTCCGCTCAAAATTTCGAACTAGGAAAATATTTTCCACATAGGAAACGCATCAAAAGAAAGCTCCCCAGGCATTTTTTCGATCCCCCGTAGAGTTAAAATATCAAATGCATATATGACGCATGATCTTTCAACTTCATTAATGTATCTTTATAATGTACTTAGTATTTAGTTTTTAATATTGTATTGTAACACATGTATTGTAAATATTTATAACCTGTACTGTATTCCAAACCTGCTGCCGAACATCCAAAAAGTCTGGCATGAAAAGTAATAAAAAAAATTAAAAAAACTTATGTCATCACTCGGTGACCTTTTACTACAGCAACAGTTTCGGCCTGATGTGAAAAGGGTTGACTTTCCTCATGATTGTCCAAAGTGTGAGCGAGAGACGCCACAAATTGGAAAACTCGATTTTTTTCAGGACCTTCCACTGTGCCATCGTCGCTGATATTTTGATATGACATAATAATAGTTAATATGTTTCTGTAAAAATATCAGGACCACTTTCGACTTCTGCTTGATTCTTTGTAAGTCACAAATTATCACATATTCCTTATTTATCTATGCCAATTTCTATTTTCTTTTGAACACTGCCACACATTGCACATCTTCAAAATTTAATAAATACTAAACGCTACCAGAAACTGGTTCTCTATTATTAATATGGTCACTAACGGTGCTGAGTTTCTATTTTTTACGTCTAATATCATTTTTGTTATTGTCCTGGCTACTGGTGATCACAGAATTCTTGGAAAATCATATTTCGCCATAGGGATATTATAATGGATCACATAAGGATATAATAAAAATTCACGTCTTCAAGCAGTATTTTGGTGTGGAATATCAAAATACGAATAATATTATGTTATTTTAACTGGGTTATCAATATACAAATGCGTATTACTGTGTTTTCAACCTTATGCATTGATTATTCATCATATGAAATCAGTGGTGGCGATTAAGGAAAAATAAAAAAAATCATTTTACCCATCTCAAACGGGGAAATAAAAGAAAACATGTATATTATCCTTTATGTGGTAATCACCTAATTGTTTTTCCTTTGATTTATTTCGTTTTTTAAAACATACTTAGTGGAAACATGCAGGAAATGTCATTCGTTTACTTCAACGCCGCAGACAGGTCGAGATTCGTCCAGCAGCGTGTAGAAAGAACACAGCAGAGGCTGTTCAATCTGAGTCCCATCTCTGTCACCAGACGATTCTTTCTTTTGAAGTCCATCGACTCTTTTCGAACATCCAATTTTTGTCTCAACAATGGAATATACTATTTGAATCGTTTTACTCTTGAATAGTCCAGTCGTCAGGTGTTTCGACAAAATTTCCTGTAGTCTATTCTTTTGTGAGTTTTCTGTCGGGCAAATAGTCCGACTGTCCGGAACAAAAGAAGCGATTTGAAATGACGAATGAAAAAAAATGTTATAATGAAAAATTTACTTAGATACGCTGCTAAAAGTCCTCTTAAAACAATTAATTTTATTTCATATAGACAAATTTGCATTTTTAGTATAGGGCATCTTTTGGCAAAGCAAATTACTATTTGTCCAAATGACGAAACCCCATAGTTGTTCGTTTTTGTATTGAAAATGATATAAAAGTAAAAGAATATAATAATTGTTTTTGTATTATATCGGAAAATATATATTTGTAACCTCTATAGTTTCAAAATTGCTTTTAAAATTTTGGGAAATTTGTGAAATATTTTCGTATTTCATGTTACGCCACTGCTCCCTCGTACATATTGAATTTGACTTGTGCCGTCAAATAGATTTTTCTACATCAGCTAATAAGTAAATCAAGTGAACGATTTGTATAATAGCAGAAAATGAAACAACTACTTATGATACAATTCACGTTGAAGTTTTAATAAAATATATTAATATTGATTTTCAAATGAAATTATTAATATTTTCCAATATTATTAATAATGAAACTCTTGAGCATTTAAGTGAATATCATTGTAAATAATAATAATAATAATAAATTTTCCCTTATTTAAATATTACTTATGGATTTTTTTTATCCCACCCCACACTTTTGAATCTATTTCTAAGAACCGTAGATTGTTTTGTAACAGAATAGACAGTTTTGTTCTCATGGTAGCGCAGAAATAGCAGCACATGTGATTCAGTACTTGTACGATGCAATAATCTACCTTTTCAGTAATTGTCATGTCTGACAATTTGTTTTATCATGCACTCTTTTTTCACCAGAATTGTTTTATGTCGTATGTATTTCCTTGTCCTGTCAATGTGTGGAAAAAATAAAAACTCTGAATTACTCTGAAAAATTCGCATCATTAACGCGTAAACGACCCGATGCAAAGCTCATGTGGTCATTGTGCAGAGGGAGCCATGTATCTGGGTGCTAGCCGTGGCTTTGCAGCGCGCTCGGTCCGAATCCCGACGCGGGACAAACCATGAATCTCAATTAGGACCCTACAAGGAGTCGGGGACTGCGTCATTAGCCCTCATGCGAGGAACACTTCTCATCCCTTTATATATCATTTCAAGACGGAATGTCGCAGTTTTGTTACTTGGCGTTCTGAGCGCGATCGTTAAGATAATAAAGTGAGTGGTGTTTTTTTTAGTTTAGAAAGTGAAAAGCGGGAGCGAAGTGGTTGAGATATCTCATTCAGAAATTGACCCTTTATCAAAATACTAGTACAACTACCGGGATCTGTAAATAAACTTTTAACAATCATTACTGAACATTCAACATTTTAAAACAGTTCACAAATTTAACACTACAAAATTATTTATTTTCATTTTTATACAACATACGAAAAATTACATCAACATTCGAAGAAAAATTGTCCTGGTGAATTGATATATTTTACCCTTCAGTTGGTATTAAATCACCTGACAACAGGCGTTACTCAAGGTTCTTATATAATATCTAAATTCATTAGTTAGTTTCCACATTTCTCTTCTTTCGTGTTATTAAATCAAATACCACGAAGAAAAAATACAAAATACAAAAACAGATTTCAGTATTGTTTGCTAATATGTACGTAATTACGAATTATTTTAAAATCCAGACAGAAGCAAAATACACATTACACAGAATACATAATAATAGAGAGCATAGTTAAGACCTCTGAATTCTTTGGTTTTCATTGGAATCCCTATATTCAGCACTGAAAATGGCCACCACGCGGTTGAAAAAGTTATATGCATTAAATAATTCAGAAAGCGACACGATGTTTTCGTCATTTATAAATATCGAATAATTACAATGACGAATGTAGATTCGACAAAATCACAAGAGAGTATTAATGGCTTTCAAATAACATAAGCTTTTTAACTGTTGTAATTGTCTAAAACCGTTCGTTTCTCATGCCTTTCTTGCGTGAATATTATTCCTTTCAGCCAAAAATCGATTTAGCCAATTTTAACTGTTAATAATTGTATAACGAAAAACGAATAAATTAATGGTATTGAAGTGATATGAAATTTTTGATATATTTGTGAGAGCGATCTTAATACGTCTAAAACCTAAGAAATACCCCGACATATTTTAATGTAAACAATGAGAGAAACATTTTGTCTGTCATATTTACTGCAATTATCTTCTATAAAGATTGGGTTACTTTTATTCACGGTAGGCAATCGATTCTGTCATGTTTTGTGTTCAAAAATTCTTAATAACAAATTGCACGTTTGAATTCGTAAGTGATAGTGACGTGACAATTATAATAATGATATTAACACGATGGCGCTGTTTAAGAAGAAGTAACATAACTATGCACAAAAAGATGAATTTGTTTTCAGTTCGTAATCATATTTTTCTCAACTCGTTTTTGAGAAGAAATAGTACTCTTGGTTTTTTCTTCAACGGGAAGCATTCAATTTTTTAAAACTATGTTAAGAATTCATCGGTAACTTGAGTGATGGTGACACGTTTCTTGTCACCTGTTTCTTGTCAGGAATTTAACAGGTCGCCTTACCCAACACGAAGCATACAGGCGGTACGAGTATGCGAAGTTCACGACATGCCCCGGGTTGTAACTCCGGTTCCTAACTAAGCTGCAGGAAAAGACATAGACTGTTTGGACAAATATATTCTATAAAACAATACTGGACATAATATATAATTAAATTGAATAAATACATATCTATATATTGGTAGCATAGTGTTTAGCAGACACGTGTTTGGTACGTAGATCTGTTTCTTACCTTTTCGTGGCAGTCGCCCAACTGCAACTCTGATATACGGAAGTCGTGAATGTTACCTTCCGTAATCAAATTAGAATCCAGATAATGTTCTGCATGTTCTACCACAGCACTTACAACACATTGTTTAATAACTCATTATTTTCCATACAACTGAATGGCATTATTTGCCAAAATATACATCATGGCTGCCTTACAACTACAACGGCTGCAAGGACCGACACAAATGACGCTCAACTCCTCGCTCAGTTAAAATCGTTCTGACCACGTTGTCTTCATCCACACAAAACAGCGCACACCGCTCGAATTCGGGGTTCACAAAGTTCAAAAAGAGGGCAGAGTTGTGATAATTTAGAGCTCTTATGTGCCCACCAATGTTTTTATAAATTTTATTAAATGTTATTGGTTAACATATGAATGTACCTGATATGAGCAATTGAAATTAAACCCTCACTTTGAAGGGCGAAAGCGCTCTAGCGCCCTCATGCTGAATTACAACAGTTAAAAAATGCCAGATGCTTCCTTGGCCGATTTGAGGACTACTACAACATAGCAGCATGACTCGACAGATGGTTCGCAGCGTTCATGAACATCACCATATTGTCCAACATCTTCCCGCACCCAAACGCTCTCCGTCTTGGGAATTTGCAATGTGGCCGTCTGCACTACATACTCGCTCTGGGACGCGGAAACCACACGTCCCATGAGAATAGGGTCGTATTTGCATTGACTATGCCACGAAGCGTGTGACATTGCTAACGTACAGTCCACACATAGAAACGGTTAAAGTCAGTTCTGTACAAATGTGAACAATTGGGAAATATTTACATGAGCATAATTTATCGAATTTTCAACAAAATTTTATTGGATATTATTATTTCTTTAAATGTAGCATAAATAAAGGAATAAATGCGTGGAAGTTTACTCTTGAAATCAGCTAGATATCGGAATTTGATAGATCCTCTTTGTTTCCTCTGTAATAGTGGGTAATGTCGATTACATTCATGCTTAATTTAAATACTGATTATATTCATGCGCTTAAACTAAATTAACAATATAATGAAATTTTAAATGTCGCGTTACTCTTTCCGGGAGGAATATATATATATCACCTGAAGACATCAGGCAGATGTTGAAGCAGAATTAATCTCGTTGGAGCTTATAAAAAATAAGATTTCATTGTCGTGAAGTTTTTTATTGCTTTGCCAATAATAAGTTGAAATTAAGAAATAATTCACACTATTTATAATGTAAATTTTAAATAAATGTTTCAATATTAAAAAAATTACCAAAAAACGAATTTTAAAAGATACAATACGTATCTTTCAGTATTCTGCTCGTTTCTCGTAAAAAAAATATAAACAGCCTCGAAACAAATGAATTCCATCGTCCTTCGTCTGTTTGCGAAGTGCGACAGCTGCGCCCTCTGTGAAAGGAATTCTGAAATATTTCCTTCGAGAACGAATAACCTTGACCGGTCACTGGCGCGCCCTGGTGGCGTACGTTTAAACTACCCCTTTGCAAGGGAGTAGCAGCTGTGATATGATTCATTGTTGTCCCAGCGGCGGGCAACAACATACTGTAGAATATACAATATCTTCAAAGCGGGAATGTCATTTTTGCTGAACTGCGCAAGCGCATGGCACACCTGCACGCAAGAGTTGACTGATCGTCTCAGGTGCATATATATATTGGTGGCTCAAGGATGCCTTAGCTCACATTTGGCTTAATTCATTGCTAAAATTGAAATATATGCTTGACATAGATGTTAACATCGACAAATTGGAGTAAGCAGCAAGGAGTCATATTCATTTGACTGACTGATCTGGAAACATAACCGAAATACGTTATGCATAACCTGGTACGGTTCATATGTTTTCTCAAATCCAAGTAGTTAAAGAAACTAGAAGAAAAGGTTAAAGAAATTAATTGGACCTACTCCTTAAGTACTCCTTTGACAATCTCAAGGAGATATTTCATTTAAGCACAACTGTAAAACAATATTTAGTACTTATATATTGTGAAGTTATAGTCACAAGAAACCCATAAGAAGTATATTCTGGTGTAACTGATCACGAAGAGACATAAATGCATCTCGTGTATTGGTAGTATTTACCTAGGTATTATGATAACCACAATACAAGATTTGACACTGATATCCGTGTTGGAGGCTTATTTCATATTTTTGGTTCCTTAGGATACTGCTTAAAGCAAAAACTATTTATATATTAATTCAAAACAATATTCACAAATGAAATTCAATGATATAATTACAGTAAATAAGTAATAGAAACTTTTAATATGATTTCGGACTATACCTTATCTTTCCTCAATATTAACTATGAATATAATTTTTCTTTAAGGTTCCATAAAGGGATGGTGCATATCATTTCGAAAGGTATTGACCAGAGTACGTCAGTTGATAGGATTACCACCGAGATGAATGGTCGCAGCGCCATATGGCACTCCAAGTGTAGTGCTTATTCAGCACACTTCGCTGCGGTTTGTTCACTCCCCTTCAATGAACATTGATAGCAGATAGCGCAAAGAGTGATATGTTGGTGCAGTATTAGTGCTCCGTTAATAAGTCATAAAATCACAGAGTCTCTTATATGATAGGTCGTATATCGAAAGATCCGCTAAGATTACAAGCTTATACTTGATGTAGAACATGCGAAGAGCAAATAATTACCCACCATCCCTAAGGAATGAGAAAACAGTGTGTCAGGGCTAGGGTACTTCCGGAAGTGGTATTTTGTGTTTGAAACCCATCCTACTTGACCCGTTCTTCGTCAATATTTGTTTACATTCCGCACGTTGATAATTATATATTTACATGCGTAACATTTCAATGTAGAATTTATTGTGTGATAAATCTTTTATTGCAAATGGGAGATATTGAAAATTATAATTCTTTGAAACGTGAAAAAAACATGTAGTATTTTTTTGTTCAAGTATTCCTATTGTTTAGATTCTAAATTTTAAGCGTACTTGCAAATCATTAATGTCAGTAAGTGTAATACTAACACTCGATAAATTTATTCTTATGTCTATCACATTAATATTATTATTCTCAATCAATAAAATTAAATTAAATATTGAATACATTATTTCTTATATTTGAAAAAAAAGCATTTTTCCAAAAAAACAACTTTAATTAGATATGTATATTACATATTGCGTTTTATTGTTAATTTATTTTTTATTTAATGTAAATAACTAACCTTGCTCTCCGGGGATTTTGTTTACAAACCCTGAAGGTATTTCCCAGGTATCAACAACAACGTTTCGATCTTGTTGGCAAAATCCAACACCTTCTTATGAAGCAAACTCGTGAAGATATTCTATTTCTTGAATGTGATTAAGAGTGCAGGGTAAGAACAAAATTTTGTTTGAGCTCACTTCATAACAAGAAATCCTCTCAATTACGCTTCGACAGCTCATCGATTTCCCTCTTTATCGATTTCATGAGTCATCCGTAAAACCGTCAAAAATATTACTGCCAAAGCATAATTATCAACGCCTTGCTATCAACCCTTCAGTTCACTTATAAATACTCAGAGACATCCCTGGGATTTGAAGACATCAAAACTATAAACGTAATATCTCAATAAAAATTTTGTTCAGTTCATTCCACTACAGTATATTTTACACGATTATCTTTTATTTCTGCAATATAAAATGTTATTACCATTAAGTGGGTTTGTTTGAAGTCGTTTTTTGTTTTAATTTACTATTTTACTCTACTGACAAACAAAAATTATGGTATCACATTCTTTATGTATTTATGTCCGTACGTTTTTCTCTTCACGTTTCATTAAATGAATTGATCAGTTCATCTTTTATTTCAATATATTAAACCAAAACATTAAGTTCGTTCAGATGAACGATATCACTTATTTTGAACTGAATTCGAAACCATCAGTTACTTACAAAATATTTAGTTTTCATTAAACCATGGTTTAAATTAGTCCTTGAATATCTCTGAATTCTGTACATATTTTCCCCGCATCGTTCGCCCATCGTTGTTGTAACCTTTCGTGTTCCTCGTCGTCTATTTCAACCACGTGCGACCAGCGCAATAATTCATCTATAAATGTCTGAGACTTTATTTATAAATTTTTATATTTATAGTTGGCAACTATGTTTCAGATGAAAGGTCGTGACAGGAAGTATATATTAAGAAAATTTCTACCATCTGACCAGCAAACATATACATTTATGTTACCTTACCGTTCTTCGATTACAGAAATAAACTTCTAAACATCTTTAATAAACTTACGAAGATAGTCCTCTCACGTAACATTTTGGCCCTCATAAATAGAAGCTCTACTATCCAAAGTTTATCATCAACATTCCTCAAGTTGGAAGAAACTTTGAAGATTCTAAATCTGGTACGAAACTCAAGATTAACCGTGGATGAATACAATATATTTCACAAAGTGCAATACATTTAATACAATCTAATTTTTAATCTGGTTAGAATAACATTTTTAAAATCTGATTTTCTTAGAATATTGAAACCACTAAATATAAATAGTGTTTTCTCTAGAAGAATGTCGTGTAACACGGTTTTAAGGTAATAATGGTAGGATATTTTCCTATAAAAATATTACAATAATTCTCTTTATTCAAAACATAAGAGAGTCGTAAAATTTAAACTTTCACTGAAAAGAAAAAGTCAGAAAGTATATCTAAAACAATGTTATGTCACAACATCATATTTCGTATTGAGAAAACTTCAATAAAAAGTTTAGTATCATATTTATTAAATTATATAATTTAATTTTGATATGATTTTTTCTGATATTTAATTTTATAATCCCTTCATAAGTTATTTTTCATCCTGCATGAGGCACAATCATCATATTTTGTAATAAAACCACTGAATAATTATTTCCTCGATATTTTAATATATACTTGTTAATGAACTTATTTACCTTAAAAACACCGCAACCACAAAAGATCAAAAACAACCCCCAAGAAAGTAAACATTTATTGGTTAACTAGCTGTTCACTGCGCGCGTTGCTACGCCTCCAACAAAAATCGAATTTAAGGGAAACTCCTCATAGAAATATCCAATTAATTTCTCTTGAAGATTAATACCCAATTCATTTTGGAACATTTTCTTGTATCTTCATGTTCGTTTTCATCGAAAATTTTCTGACAGTTTAACATTTCGTTTTAATTCTGTTTGTTGAACTGCTTTCCAAAGTTTCATTACAATCGGATGAATGGTATAGAAAAGCATAAAGAACTAACAAACAAACATTCATTTTATATAAGGGTGATTTGTTGATGTCATGTTTACAAGTACCCAAACGCTTTCAATGATACATTTTCATTCTGCTGGTAGATGAATTTTCGTGATTACTGTCAAAATTGTTTGACCCTCTGCAGTCGTGTCTATCCATACTTCGTGGAATTCTCCGTGAAAAGTAAAAAAAAGCTTATTCGGTTAATAGGACAGGGGCGTAGAAGGGAGGGGAGTTAACACGACGGCTACACTTTCATTTCGACGGGATCCGTGGGAAGACCTCTCTCCAACGTGCTGCTCTCTACCGGCCGTTCGCTCCATTAAATGGACTGCTACGAGTCGGGAGTGAGACGAGGCTATTTCAGACAGTTGCGCTTCTGGACATGGATTTTCCTGTTACTTAGGAGTTACGAGTGGAATATAGTCCCACTAGGTAAAATAGTCACTTTTTATGAATTTATTCGGAAGTAGTATAAAATTCTGTTCAAGAAGTAAACAAATATATTGGTTCACAGAATACACAAAAGTAAATTTATTGTCATGTTATTCATAAAATATGATCCTTCTGCTGATGTAATCTCGATTAGAGTCTAGAACAGAACATTAAAGTTTACAATTAGATGAAATTTCTTATCAAAAATTTAGTTTTTGTCAATCAATTCAATTAGAAGGGAATTAAACACGTAAATTATTCATATATTATTAAAAGGAGGTAAGTAATATTTATTTAAATAATAAAAAATACCCTGATCAAAAATGTGAAAGAAATTCAATTTTTTAAAATTGGTAACTAGTGAAAAAAATCACGTCCAATAGGATACCAAAATACTTCATAAACATTCAAAAGTAATAAATTTTTTGCAAACAATTATTCTTTTATTAAAACTATTTACTTCTAAATTTTGTTAATTTGATATGAATAGATATGTACATTTATATTGGTTTTAGATGTTAGTACTACGAAAAAAAATGATTGTAAAATAAGAGAAAGTAAGAAAATATTTCATATTTTTTGAAAAATTTTGATTTTTTGTTTTCTAATAACATTTTTATTGTCTATGAGCGTATTCACAGTAAATGCACAATGAATATAGTGTTTGTTCACTTGTACTTCATTCATCACATTTGTGTATGATCTTAACACATTCATCATTGATTGTTAGATTTGTTCCTATTTTCTAATAACTTATGGTTAAGGTACTGCAGTAATTACTTTTTGTCTGTATATTTTTATTATTATCCTGAATACTTTTATCTGTATCCATATGTAGTCGAAAAAATGTCCCGCGTGTTACTAACCGTTTACATTGCATCTAGTGAGTATGAAATAGTTTCCATATTTGTGAGATAGTAAAAGATTGTTTGAACAATCATAAAAATTAATATATATTATCTTGGAGAAACAAATATAAAATTATTTGTCCGTAAAATTTACTTATTTTTTTAGAAACTGTTTAATTCATCTTCATAGATAAAAGGTTATAATATCCACAAAATTTACTAAATTTGCATAGAAAATTGGAGCTTATTTTCCTCTGGTCGACGTTAGTAGGTTGCCGAATGAAATTTATTTTGAGATACGTAAAATACCATATGAGTTCTTCTTCATCTGATACCATATGAATCACTTCATGTGAATCTTGTAATAATATTGAAGAACTGTTAATTGTATATTGCAACGGCATATTGGTATTTGGGTCTTTAACGATTACTGGAAATTATATTTGGCATACACAACGCAATATCGTATTCAATAAATTTTATTGCCAAAAAAAAGCAGTTGCCCACATACGCATGACCACGTGGGGGATAATAAACTAAGTTTTGTGACTTTTTTTTCAAAAATCACTTTCAAGTATATTCAGAAAGCAAACTAAATTTCATCATCATATTAGCATTAAATTTTTTGCTAGAATAGCAATAAGGAAGTCGTTTAAATAAAAACATGCTTTCGAAACTGTCATCATTCTTCTGTCGATGCTTATCTCAAGCAATAAAATCACCGTTAAGAATAGAAAGGGTCTGAGAAAACGGACAAGTCAGTATAGCAGAAAAAGAAATATAAAATCACAGCACTCTTTCTACGAATGCGGTGGTCTGCCATCTATGTTATGCGTTCGCAATACGAAGTCAGGAAGCTACGACGCGACGGGGAGTGACTCACCTCCTGTTGAAGAAAGTTTTGGACTACGAGGAACCAACTCAATGATGCGCCAGAATACAGTCGGTGTCTTAATAAGGTCATAAAATTGTATTACTTCATATGAGAAAATAACGATAGTTGCAAACAATTATTGAGATATAAAATTTGATCTACATTAGAACCGTTTTCTACTAAAGCATTTCCGTGGCCTTAAACATTTTTTTTAAACAATCCGTAGAAACGATCTTTAAGTGAAGAATCTGGTTTTAATTGCTAATTAATTTATGAAAGTAAAATGTGTTATAATATACGTATACAAATAATATACATAATATAAACATACATAACTTTCAATTCTTATCTAAGGAGAGTGCTAAAATGTTAAATCCACCTCTTCCTTAGGGTCCTTGATCGGAATTGATGTGACCCTTGCTTGCTTCCGGAGAGTAAATTAGTTTATTGTCCTTCACATGGTCATTCGCAGATTGTAACTGCATTTTTGACAATAAATTTATTCAACATATGTTTCATTTTCACGGAAATGAATCGAAAAAGGAAAGGTTTAGTTGACATGGGAAATCCTTGTCCAAAGATTTACGTGCCTGATAGCGACAGATCGGCATCAATGCATATACTAATTTCATTGATCGTCATAAGTACATATATTGTGACCCTTCCTGAAAGAAAAAGAGAATAAATGTACAATAAATAACCTTTATTTTCAAAAAACAGTTGCAAACTACGTATGACCACGTCGGGGACGGGGGAAATAAACTTACAATAAGATATCTCTCCGGAAGTAAGCAAGGGACCATACCATCAATTCCGTTGAAGGTTCCAAGAACAGGAGAGGATTTAATATTTACAAGAGATGTTTTTGTACATATGCGTGCTGAGTAATTTATTATTTCTGGAATAAATCGTAGGTATTAAATGCAATTTATCTGGATATTAATGATAACAAAAAATAATAACATTTCTACCTATGTATAAATCCGTCTAAACCGTTAAAACACCAGGGCCAGGATGGAACTACAGATAGTGTGCACAGCTGGACCAATTTTGCAGTTGGACAAACAATTACTAATAAAAATGAACGAAAAAAATGCATGAAAAAAATACTATAATGTAATCAGTATTAAGTGTGCAATATCAATGGCGTGATAAAGTATAAGGAGAATTAACTTCGCTCTACATAATCTGGAATCTAATAAAACATTTATTGGGAAATTGAAATTCATATTAACTTTTTTCTAGAATAATTTACCACTACACTGTCGTGAGCAAGAAATATTTCTTCATGATAGGCGCATCAGCATATTTTTCACATGCTGCTCGACGACTTGTCGACCAAACAAATGCGGGAATGAGAAGGTCGAAGTGGCTGCGACAGCTATGATTGAACACGCACCAGGTCGCTTTGAGTGTTTATACGAAAACTTACTCGAAAGAATACTTAGTACAATGAACATCATATCAAGCAGCTCTTATAATACACGTAGGTTAGAGCTCGTTATGAAACGGGATAGTTAAAATTGATTCAATTCCTACATGAAGTGTTGATGCTTAATATATTTGAATATACTCGATGGAGATCATTTTTCCAGGATAAACTTTAAAAAACAAACTAGTGAAATATTTCGCTAGTCATAAAATGTCAGAAGCGTTATTATAAAAATGTCAAAACATTAATAAATCTATTTTTTAGATGTTTGAACTATTTTTTAACAAGTTTATTCGTTGATAAATTTTAGTTTTAATTAGTGATATTTCAGTATATTTAATAATTATACACATGAGTTTACACTTACTATGAAAGCATCAAATGTCATGTGTTGGATATTGTAATAAATTATTCACATGACTGAAAATGAATACATAATTTAAGGGGTAGTTATGTGGTGCGTAACTCATGATGCAGTCTTTACGAGTCCATATGTCCGATCTTGTGACAGGCATTACGCGTAGTATATTTTGTTCTGACGTATTCCAAGAGAAAGAAAAATCCCGAACGTGTTGTTTCATCTCACCAAGCAAAACGTCACATTTTTCTTGTAGAGCATGGAGGGACAACATTGATCAAGTTCCCAGTTAGCCTTCCAGGAATCATGTGGGAACATTCTTTCTCTCTGAACGGACTCAAATCAGCTAATATGTGTTTTGCTGCTTCCGCGAATAACAGATTTTTTCATTTATTCTTTTTAGTAAATATTTTTATTTGCCAGCTGTACCAAATACATATTTTCTTATGTGAATTCCGTACAAATTATTTGATTTTTATCATACTCATCCCATGTATTTTGTCTTATAAAAATTAATGAAAAGAAATCTTAAAAATTAAAACATAAAATTAGAACTAAATTTAACCTTGACCCCTCAAAAGTCAAAATATTATCCTTAATTAATTTTCAAATAACTTGCAGCGAATCGCAAAATCGGAAGTTTTACTGTGAGAAAAATATATGTACCTTTTCTATCCTAGACCCATTGAAATTTTGGTTCCACTCTCTTAACTACTTTCTAAAATTATTCCTATGAATAAATACTAAGTAAAAGGCTAAGAAAGTTTCTTCATAAATTCAACTTCCGAAGTTTTGTATTCAATTACATTCGAGTGTTAATTACATCCCATTATTATTCTAATATCATCATGCTATATAGTCCAATAAACATACACTACCTGTTCAAGTCGTGAAATATAATGAGCTAATTGTGAAATATAATGAGCTAACTAGTGAATATAGTGTATCCGTTGTGTAATTAGAAACAATGTTAGAATTCACGTTTGTTATTTATACAAGTGATTAATATGTTTTCATGAATTTCATGACACGGGCAATGTTTACGTAATACTGTATAAACGCTTCACGAGATTTTATGACGGGTGCACGTTGACGTAGCGTTGGCCATTTAATTTCATCTACCTTACATGCTATACAAGATTTGAAAGGTTGAGGACTAGATCGTCGGAATTATTTTTAACACTGCCAGTCTTGCAAGATGGTCAAGGAAGAATTATCATGCAAACTTTCCTAAATTACCATTTCTTGGTGGTCATTATTGTCCGACCTGATCATGAATTTTCTTTCTTTTACGAAGCTTTTAATAATTGTTTTTGTAGGTGCCATTATGTGTTCCATAAGTGATTTCCGTGCATGTAACTTGTTATACCGGAGATGAACAAGAGATCAGCATTGGTTAGTTTTTCGAGGAGCAAAAAAATGTTCATCTAATAAGCACGTTCTCACTGTGAGCTAACATATTTTAAACATTCATTTACATAAACGGCGGATGTCTTTTTGTGTATATTTGTGTATTTTGTCTATATTGTTATGGACTTTTAATTTAATAAATGCTTACCGAAGGTAATATTCAACATGTTGGCTCTTACCTTCTTATAATTCAATTCTGCCAACATTCACCAATATAATTCTCTAAAAGCACTTGAATGTTTACGTTTAAAAAAAATGATTTCCCTTTCTTATGACTTGCTCTTCAGAAGAATTATTCTATAAAAGTCGTAATTGTTCTAAGTCAAATCGTGGATCTGCATGTTACAAATGGCTAAATTATCGGATGCAACGATATTGGCAACACTGAACACTGACATAATATTATAAGGATTTACTTATTTAACAAACAACTACTCTTCATTGCATTGTGTACCTGGTACCAAGTGACGTTCTTAGTTTATTTACTGTACCTTTCATTTCATTCTAATAATAATAATAATAACAATAACAATAACCAGTTCGTGATAATAGCGCATCCTCTATGTCCATGAAATTATAAATTCATAGGTATAAATATCATTATAAACTCATATTTCCAGCCTTTTGTTAATGCACCAGGTATTTAACATTTATCATCACAACTAAGAACTATATATATAGTACATTCACAAAAAATAAAAAAGGAATTTATCACTAAAACAATGGTATTAATAGAATTTTGGATATTTTGGGGGAAACCGTTGACAATGTACTCTTTTTAAGAGAAATACAGACAGTTTTCTTTCTAATATTAATAATGTCTGATGATAACTTTCCAATTGCAAATATGTGCTACTCTTATATTTAGAACTACGTCGTATATACTACTGATATATTTACATAAATATATTCATAAATTATTTTCAACAACCGGAAAGAACAATAAGATGTTTATTATATTCGTAAAATAGGTCCGCCAACTTATAGAATAGTCTTTCGCCACTCATCTAGCGACGCGACCTCTCTCTTTCACGATGCTTCTTTAAATACATGTGTTTAGATAGGAGAGTCTTATAGTCTGAATCACGAAACATAAAAGAGATCGTAAACACCAAGGAATCAGAGAGTTTTCTTAGTGAAGGAGGGGTGTCAAAAGCTAGCCAGATAAGTAACGTCCGCACGTAAACAAAACGAATAGTTTTAGTCCTGGATAATAGTGAAATACTAACAATGCTGTATCTACTTGTAGCAGAAGATAACTCTTATTTTTGTCTCCTCCATATGAAAAACTTGAATAAAACTCAATGTGACATTTATCCGATCAGAGTACCTATGATATTTGAAATTTAAATCTATGTTCTAGTTCACTATATCCTCTTAATACGTTTCTCAAATTTGAGAGCTTTTCTATCTCTCAACACTGAATCGTTTGACCTATTATCGGACCAAGGTTTGTACACATTTCACCTATCGCTTGTTTAAAAATTAAAAAAAGACTCTAATCATTTACTTTGTCACAACCAGCACGATGCCGACCAAAGAATATTCTGCGGAAACAAACTTTGACCAACTCTTTGATTGCCACAGCCTGACGATGCCATCCACATCAGTGAAAGAACTTTGTGATTTGTAAAATTTATATCATAGTGGAGAAACTCGTTGTAGTGAAATAGGGTAAACACGGAATCATTAAAGAATAAACTACTTTACCACAATTACTAAATTGCTAATATCTTTTAAAATATCACAGTGATTTGTTATGAGTCACTATTTCAATCAGACGTCGCAAATCTACAACCAATGTTTGACCATCTCATATTAACCAACAATATTAATTAAACACACATTGGTGCATTTCCATCAGACGCAAATGATATCATCTAATACGATTGTAGGAACACATTCCTACATATAGATTATACATACCTAATACGTATTGATGAATCTCTCCCATGTAACACGCAAAAGGTTACATGAAGCCGAAAACTACGACGATGCGCCATGTTGTTTATACTGGTCTCTATGACGATCGTCAAACATTCAAGACAGCATCAGCATACGACGCCAAAGAATCCTAACACTGTAAATAGTGGAAGACTCCTTGATACACTCGCGTGCCGCGTGCAACGAAGACGCCCCTCGTTTATCTCTAAATAGACGAGCCTCGCGCTAGTATTACGTCGTCACGCTCGTCGCTTGTCTTTGTTTAGCTTATAGCTAAAGGCAACGAAGAAATCATTGTGCTGAGAAATCTCGAGGAGTTCACATCGCGAATCCGATAACCTCTCACGAGAAGCTCAGCCCATCAGAAATAATTTCTATCTTCGAAACCTGTGACTGAAATATTCTTCGATCTCAGAAATTCTTCTAAGTTGAAACTGATGACAGAACGATTTCACACATCAAGTGCCGAAGAAATTCTATCTTCGAAATTTGTGATTGAAAATATTTCAAGCATCGTCACGAAGCGTCATCTCGCGGCCAGCCCTCGGACCCGCTCAGAGACACAAAGGTAACTACAACCGGAGGCGCCACCACGCAACCGAACATTGCACTTCGTCGACTAGTTACGAACTGACACCACCAGCGGTGCCATCTAACGACGAAGACACGAAGATAACTTCAACCTGAGGCGCCACAACGCAACGGAACATTGCACTTCGTCGACTAGTTACAACCTGACACCACCAGCGGTGCCATCTAACGACGAAGAAGGAAACTCCTTACATTCGACCACCGACTAACCTGAAGCGTGAGTTACGAGAACGAGGCACAAATTCACATTGAACTTTCAACGCCTGTCGTTCGTCGTCTCGTGCTATCCCTTGTTTACATCACGACGACTTTATTTACATAATAAAACTTGTTATTCGAACCTCTGAGTATTTATTTTGGAGAGGAAGAGATTTTATTGTGAAGCAATAAAAAATCTTCCCCGACACAAACAATAGATCTAAAAGGTTTAAGTACGTCAATCTGCTACTAGAGAACGCTATTCTCACCAAGACGTTTCATTAAGATAAAATATACACAATTACATAGGAAATCGCCACAAATTCTGAATGTCAATTTTCTAATTTTAATGTAACATTGAATCAATTCTTTAATTTGTATAAAATTCTTTAATATCCACAAGAACAATTCAATAATAATGTATTTTCGCGGGAGTGTTTTCCTTCGAGTTAACATGGGAAGACCCAGTAGCCACTAGCTAAATCATCACTTTCTCTTCAAACTTCGTCCAGTCAACATTGGGCCATAACTTCATCCGTCATGAACATTTTTGAAGCATGTTGTGTGTGAGGTAAAACTATACATTTCCTTCAACAATGTGATGCGACCATGTGGAACTGTCGTGAATATTGTTTATTGTGATCACAGAAATAGTGCGATCATATAAACTTTAAATACTATTGATGGATCCACACACAGTCGCTGCCTCCTGCATCTTCCAATGGCCTGGGACGCTGTACGCCAACAGAGCATCGGCGAACGCTATACGAGTATAATATGAGCTCATATACCTTTCATTGACCAGTGAAAATCTAACGAACAGTACGATTTTCATGAGTAATTTAACCTGCCTTCATTGACGAATTCAATAACATTTAACTGAACCTTGTTGTACATAATCATGAATCCTTTATCTTTAAATTAATGCTATGTGTTTAGTTGTAAGTTTTAGTATTAGATATTTTACGTGTTTGTCCATTTGTTTCTTGTGTGTTTTGGTTAAATTTATGGTGGGATTATTAGGGAACATGTTTTTGTGTCATTTCTTTGTAAAACAATTAACATTCCTATGTCCATTGATTTATTCTTTGTTTTGATATAAAATCATGGTAATCCATGTGGTCCTCCAATTACAAAAATCTTTTAATTATTAAAATCAAGACACCATCCACTCCAATAACTTCCAGAGTGTTTTTGGGGTACGGCTCATGCTCCACACATGTCGCAGCAAATTGTAGAAATTGAACAAAGTCTAGAATTATATCCGAATCTAGAAGAAAACCGAGTTTGCTACTGCTGTCCTCTATTTCTCTGTAATCAATAAATACGTGGATAATATCATGGTATTTTGAAAAGAGATCAAATATTTTGCTTCGTCACGCATATATTGATGTGCAGATTAAATGATTAAAACATGATACGGTCTACATGTGCTAATGAAAGTACTATAAAGTTTGTTTAAAGTCTTTCATGAACTTATTTGTTTAATAAACAATTTTCTTCGTTTTATTATGTGGATGTGGTTGAAAAATTCCTACTCTTATCACATTTGAGAAATAAATATATTAAGGTTCTTATGGAATACAAAATAACCATACCAACTTGTTATGAGCTCTATTAGTAACATATAAAATGTATAAATTTGACCAAATTTAAAAAATAATGACAATATGTTACAACGTTGTGCTCGTGAAAAGTTCACAAAAATATAGTGTGGATATTACTAATGTCGTATGATATATTTAACAAGAATACACTAATACAAAAAAAGATTTAAACAAAATATTAATTCAAGATGTTTTAATGAGTAATTCCCTATATATAAAGTAATACGAGGGAATAGGGAGAAATAAACTTCTTTATAGATAGTTCAATTGAATTTATTCTAAAAAACAACAATGATAATAGTAATTATAATAATAAGGTTCAGGGCAGGCTTCTTATCCCAATACCATCCATATTTCTTTCCTTTTTTGAAACCTTTTCTTCCCTGCCTCGTCTAACTTTCTCTTAGCTTGTCGCCAAGGTATGGTAACCCCGTCAGGAGAGTCCTCCAGGTTGGGGGAAAACTGGCTTTAGGGATAAAAACCAAACACCTTTTCATGGAAAGACGATTACATAATAGAGTAGGCGGGCACGCAACGGGGAACCAGAAATTACTACAACCGCTAATAAAGATGGCCAACCAACATTTTATGGCGTATCTACTGAAACTGTTTCTCAGAGGGGTAACCCAATTTTACCTGAGACCACTTTAGCAGGGAAACATCGAGTGCGTATGAAATGAACTCAAGAAATCAATATATTTATCATGCGCACCTATTTAGAAATCACTAAACTCGGGACAGAGGTAGGGATAAATTGCATCAAGCTTTCCTGGGATGTTTTCCATCTGTAACAGTGACTGCGCAGAGAATTGCTGACCAGAGAAGAGCTATTGAAAGAAAGAAATTGTAATAAATTGTAATAAATTGCTACCTGTTGCCAATTTAGAAGAAATAAATAGGGATGTAACTAAAGGAATGATTCGTCCATCAAATGAAAACCAGAATTGTAGGTCTCACCACAGAGAGAGCCAATTGGAAAATGCAAGTGATAACACAGTAAGTGTGCATGAAAGCGACGAACTTGTAGAAAACGTCGAATTTGTGTTGAGGACAGCTGTACAAGACTACAAGGGTCCAGAACAAACTAAGAGACCTTGGATTCCCAGAAAAATACTACAAGAAAGTTCACGAAGATTTTAGAAACGCTTAATGCATATGTTATTCCTGAATACTTGAATGAACATTTCTTTTGAGAAATTGAATGACCTAATCTGCTCTTTGCACTGCTGTTACAGTTGCCAGGTGCAATGGTGCAAAAATACTGGAGATTGGGAAGAGGGCTAGACACTGTGATGCCTGCATGGAAAAAAGACTAATCCGAAGAACTGAAATAAAGAGAACGGAAATTGCCCGTTTGTTCCAATATTTCAAGGTATGTCCCAGCAGAGGGCTCAAAAACAAAACAATTCTTCAGAAATACAAGATTCACGCTTCACGTGATCTGTTAAATAAACATATGTGTGAGTTCATCGACACATTGAAGCAGTCATTAGCCGCATTAAGTGCACGGTTACAACGATACTCGAAATGCGATAGGAGAAAGGCAGAAAACAGACAATTTGGCAAAAAGGAAAAGTTGTTTTACATAAAACTAATTTCAAAAAGAGGTTCCGACGAACAAAGACGAGAAAACTATCCAACAATCAATCAAATAACTTTTTGTCATCAATATGTTCCAGTTTTGCACAATGCAATGACAATTCTGAATGGCTCAAAAAAAGAGGTAGACAAGACCCGAGGAATAACGCCCATGACGGAGCCTTTGATTACAATATTTTGCAATGTGACTTGACTAAAGCACATAATTGGAAGAGTCCAGGGAACGATAGTATTCTTAATTTCTGGTTTAAAAAACTACCGGTAGTCCATAGTAAAATATTATATTTTATAAACAACTTCTTGACTAACCCTGAAGCTCTGCCGCGTTTCCTGATTGAAGGAAAGACATATTTGGTGCCAAAAGGAAAAAGTTCTTTAGATCCGGAAAATTATCGTCCCATCACATGTCTGCAAACTATTTTGTAAAATGACGTATTGTATAACATTTTTACTAAATCTTCATGTTTAAGACCAAAAAATCATGGACGAAGAGCAGAAAGGATGCCGAAAAGGGAGTAAAGTTTGCGAGGAGCAATTGATCATAGACTCAGTCATTTTTAGGCAGGTCCAAGAGAAGAATAGAAACCTCTCTGTTGTTATATATTATTTGAAAGCGTATGACACTGCTCCCCATGAATGGTTGGTCAAAGTTTTGGAATTGTATAAATTTCATCCAGTGCTGATAGTTTTTTCTGAAGAACTTGTTGAAGAGTTCGAGAACAGTAATCTTTCATCCAGCCACTGAACAGGTGTCGCATACCCCAAAAATACCAATTAGAAGAGGAATGTTCCAAGGTGATTCTCTGAGTCCTTTGTGGCTTTGTATAGTAATCAACTCCCTGTCTAACATCTTGAACAGGTCGGGAATTGGGTGTTGCTTTAAGCGGATCAAATGATAATGTAATTTATTGTACATGGACGATCTGAAGTTGGATGCTCTATCATACGATATGCTTGTGATATAGATCAAGAGTCGAGCAATTCTCACGTGACGTCAGAATGACTCTGGGTGCGGATAAATTCAAAAATATTCATATATACGTAGAGGCAAACTTAAGATAGATTTGAATCTGAGAAGGGGGGGGGGAGATATAGAAGTATTGGACAATGGTGAATTTTGTAAATACGTAGGGTATGAACAATCCAGGAAAATAGATCATTCAAGCATTAAGAATTCACTTACAACAGAGTGTAGCAAGAGAGTGTGAATGTTCTGTGAAATTGATCTAGGAGGACTAGGGTTCACCTAAATAAGTCCAGAAAACACAATGAGAAAGCAAACACTCTGAAATTAACTTTACCGAGAGGGTAAGGTGGAAGGAAGATGACTGATGTACAATTCCTTCGTAATTGCCAAATTAAAACACTCAGAGGCTGTTTCCATCAGAAGAAGAATGAGTCACCTCCTCATCTGAGTGTATGATCTGCAGACCACAAGTATACGCCCTTGAACTTGGTCAGTAATGATATTCAGAATAATAAAATCACCCGTAGCAACTCAGAAAAACTTGAATGAAACAGCATGCCTCTGCATGGGAGACGTGCCAGTGATCTCGACCAAGCATATGTCGACAAGCAAGCGTCAGAAGCGTGGTTGAGGCATGGGGAGCTCTTCCCAGAAACGGGGGGGGCTTCATGATAGCAATTCAAGATCAAGTGATAAAAATAAAGAACTATTTGCAATATATCATTAGGGTCCCGAATGCAGGGGACGATAAATGTAGAAAATGCAAGGAGAAACCTGAAACTATCCAACATGTTGTGTCTGCATGCAGTGCTCCCTCTCAGTCAGTCTACTTACGTCGTCACGACCAAGTGGTTGCTATTATTCACCAGAGCTTAGACATTAAGTGCAAACTGTTGAAAAAGAGTTCTCCATATTACTAATATATCTCCACCTGTATTGGACACAGAAAAAATTCACTTCGTATTATGACAGATCTAGAATTACAGACAGATGTGTCCCTAACAATAGACTCGACATAGTGCTACGTGATAAAAGGCAGAAAACTGCGTTTCTGATTGACATAGCTGTGCCAAACACACATAATATAGAGAAAACAATAGTTGAAAAGAAAACCAAGTATGAGGACTGAGTAACGAAGTCAAGAAGGTCTGGAATCTCGATAAAGTGTACATGGTGCCAATTGTTTTGTCAGCCACTGGTGTAATACCAAAGCAGTTGCGCGAGAGCCTTAAGATTCTTGACTTGAATAAGAATATTTATATACTCGTGCAAAAAGCTGTCATCCTAAATACTACCAACATTGTAAGAAAGTTCTTGAGTGATATATACACGGATGTGCTTGGCTCTGTAGGCCGTACTTTTTTTTATACCAGCTGCAATGCTGAGGGAACAAACAAAAATAATAATAATAATAATAATAACAACGCATCTTTACTTTGAAAGGAAGTTACGGCAAATGCCTTCTCTTACATTTAACCTCTTTGTTAATACATATACATGGTAAAAAAGTTTATGACATAATCTTTGCGATAAAAAAATAAAATAAGAAATATGAAAAGAAAGCAGAGAACAAAAGGGAAAGAATAACTCATTCATCAATGAACATACCGTGATACTTGTATTAATGCAACGACGAGAGCAAAGGGGATCGCAATGTTTTGGAGAACAAGTACGATGTTTTCGTATAAATATTATTAAATTGTTATCAAAGTTGTTTAATAGTTTTGCCGCATCGACGGCTCGATGCATCTATCGATTTTGTTTGTTTGGAAATTAAAATAATTAATTTGGAAGAAGACCGAGTACTTAAATTTCGTTCATCGAATAGAAATTGGAAAAAGGAATACTGATAGGGTGGGGTTTACTTTGAAGTACTTTATGAAGAAAAAGAAGAGAATGGAATTTACGCCTCTCTTTCAGTTTCACCCAACCTGCATTCATGTAGTAGTCGGTCATTTCAGTCGAAAAATAAAACGGACGCAGGTATTCTGTATTTTTTAGGACTGTCTGCGAGAGTGGAAGGGATATCTTTGTATATTTCATATATTTTAATTTCTCGTATTTCCTTTACAACCTCTCAGAACATCTTCATTTGCGACATTGTCACTCCCGGGTCACTTTGTTCTCTCTTAATTCTTCGCTTCATTGTCAAATCTTTTTAGACGTGCCTCTGTGCCCCTGCTTCCAGCGTTGCTCATTCTTAACCTGGTGTCGTGTCTTGAATCATGTATGATTTGCTTTAATTGTTCCAATTTCGTCTACATATTGAGATATATTAATTTAGACTTGATACATTATATAACTTGACATATTACTTAGACTTGAATAATTTACTCTTCTCGTTTAATGTCATCCACCCTCGCCATTTAATTGTCCTCGTCGACATATGCAACAGAGTAGAGTCACAAAATCCGTAATGGCATTTAACGGTCCATCCAAGAGAGTGGCATTCTAGTTGGCACGTGTGCGCCGCCGAGTAGGAACTGGGGAGTTGTTGAGAGGAGGCGGTCGTTAGCTGTCGCGACGTCCCGACGCCTCACGTATTTGTGCCTTCCGACTCTCCCGTCCGCCCACGCACCCAGCGACCAAGACCTTCCTACCACCAGTGGCGCTGATGGTGACAACGGACAGAAGCTCTCTCGAGGATGAGTTTCCTTCCGTACGGAAATATTGGCACTCGTCGCAACGGGGACATACTTTGTGTTTGGCACGCTCGCAGACTATCGAGTGAACAAGAGTGGAAAAAAGTGTTTCGATGATGCTCTGTTTTGGGAGATCGAAATGGTGGTAATTTATAGCGAGCAAACGGAAGAAGGTAAAAGAATACGAGAAAGTTTTCTTTTATTCTCCCCAAATCTTTTCGTCTCTCCAAATCACCCGAATATTTCAAATACAAATATTATATTAGAGTGTTGCGCTCTAATTGATATTGAAATCTAAGATAAAAAGGTTGTATAATATGTTCATCTACCACTCAATTTACATTTATAGAGAGAAAATTAAAAAATATCTCATAAAAATAGCATTAACAAAAAATGAGTGGTGTCGAGAACAAATTTTTTAACATTAGGTAATTTTCATAATGTTTAGTAATAGTTCCCTCCCAAAAATGTAAATTTCTCTATATCTTTGCAAACTGCTTAAGGGAGAAATTTCACGATGTAAGAATAGTTACACTTCAAGTGATAGGTTTTGCAAAAGTGAACACTATGTTCCCGAAAAAATCTCAAAAACGAATCAATGATTTGTTAGTAAAATGAAATTGTTTATTATAAAGTGAATAGGGTACATTTCATATTTTTATTCAGTCTGAATTAGAATGAGCTAGTGCTGTAATATTTCTTTGGAACAAAGTTATTGTCACAAAATTTCATCAATTACAAAAATCCTGGCGAGGGGGTGAAAAGAGGGGTGGGGTTTTGTTTCCGAAATGTTGTGTATTCTTTGAAATTTTTCCTGTTTTTCGGGAGAAGTGTTTATTATTTCACTAAGCTCGGAATAAGAAAATTGTTTTGTAGAACAGCAATCCCACACGAATTTTAGATGTGTACGGACGTATCTGGAAAACGTTTTCAAAATAATTTCATTGGATTTTATGGCCGAAAATAAGTACTTACCCAAATCCCTTAAGATTCGATCTCCGAATTTTACAGCTAGTTTTCTTTGCATAATTTTCTTATTCTCAAGATTCCTTTCAACACGAATTTCTCTTTTTTAAAGATTTCTATAAATTTCTAATTCGTTGTGAAATTTTAAATAAATTCCAATATAGTTGTTACAAACGAATAGCCATTCGTAGTAATCATAAACAGTATACAGGGGGGACTCGTGTGTTTCAACGATCATGGAGAAGGTAAAAGTGAATAGGATTCTTTTTTGGACACGCTTCAGATTCACAAACTTACATTTATTACAAATAACATATATACATATATTTTCCTAAGTCTACAAAAGCAGAATTACAGAGTTGATCCTGGTTTTTGCAATATTGAAGTCAGTTGTTGTGGGCAGCTGACGCTCCGAGGAGAACACTTCCTACGGAGTTTGAATACATTTAAACATAAACGATAGTTTATGAAATATCCCCTTTAGTACCCCTTTCCCAATTTAAACAGAATTACGAATGGTTAAGAACAAAGTTGAAGTGCGATTGTAAGTAATCTGCACGTAATAATAAAGAAAGCCCTTGGACTCAAGTTTTTGAGAACATCCCCCCGACATCAACTAATAGTTGCATACAAAAAATACCTGCTATTTACTTTAGAATAGGTTATAAAAACCATATAATTAGTGCAGGATTTATGATCCATCAGATTAATATCTGATGTAGTCCTCCCTTTACGAGGAATATTAATAGTACTTTGGAATTGCTTCCTTGTCGTACTTAGTGAAGAATTATAGTTGCACGTTGGAATAGTTTCCTTATCGTACTGCTTTTCCGGCTGCCTGCGGATGTCTGGCCGAGGTCTGCTGTCGGAATGTTGAGTTGTTCCAGTTGGCCTTGTAGCTTTGGTGAGCATGTGGCTGTAACTAGAAAATACTTATGAACATCTGTATTCGAAGTCGCTTTGCTATGAGCGTCGCACTATTCACTGTATAGCACAACAGGTAAATGATTTCTATAAAGAAATCATGGTCCAAAAAGTTATCAATGAAACGTATGTTTCATAATATCACACGCCGTGTAGGGAGTGGTCCTCCCTGTACGAGGAATGATACTTGTACGTTGAGCTTCATAACGCGAAGAACGGAATGGATGAATACTTTTGCCCGAAGGCGAATGGTGGCCTTGAGGCGCTAAGTTACCCGAAGGCGAATAATGTTGAGTCCATAAACGGTAGAGTCACAATAGGTAGACTTGATCAGGTTTCAGAGTGTCATCACGATACGGCGACGCACTCGCGGAGTAACATCGTACACGACGAATGGATACTTGTGGAATGGATGGAATGGATAATTGGACGTTGAGCGTAGCCGTATATATAGCTGTACACAGAACGTGCATATGGAGTGCGTTCAATGATCCTATGTCAAGGAACGTACATAGTGAGTGTGTTCAATGATTCTATATCATGGAACGTGCAAGGTACTTGCACAGAGCGTCTATATACAAAGAATGTTTATATAGGCACGGAGTATTTATAGTATGTCATGGAAAGTGTAAGGTACTTGCACCGAGCGTCTATATACAAAGAATATTTATATAGACATATAATATTTATAAACAAACAATAAATAACACAATTCTCATGAAATATAAATAATAACAAAGTACATAATAAATGAGGTGTAAATAAACCCCTTACAAACGTTTGGTTTGTAACAATAGTCAAAAGGTATTGATCAGTTATTTCTGTTGAAAGTATATTGAAAAGTACACAACGTAAACCTTTTTATTCGAACATAAAAGTCTCAAAACACGGCTTGAAAAATATCAATGTTATGTGTACTTTAAGTGACTCTGGGTATCGACGGGATTAATGTCAAAATTTAAAGCAACTTAAAAAATAAATTTAATTTATCATATTATCATTCTTTTTTCTTTTTTTTTGTAATTTGTACTATAGGAAGTCGGCAACCAAAATAGTATGAGCTAATTCAAATTGTACGAGAAATTTCCTGTAATTACACATTTATTTCAAGAGTGTATGACACCATGGAAATCTAAATCTAAACTACTTACCTCCAAACAACAAAATAACGGTTGAACTAGGAATGTAGTCGACGCAAGCACTCGTGCAATTTAATTATCCGCCACCACTAAAGTGTTAATGAACCTATTTGCATAGAGCTAATACTTTTGTACAAGCATAAAATATAACGAAGTTGTTTATTAAATGTCTTTCAAATGACTTACTTTCGTAATTTCTTAATCCTTTCCGATTTAAACACCACCCATTTTAATCTAATAACATCCGGTGCGCAGACATTTAACTTCAATTTTCTTTCTTTAAAAAGTAGTTCTACGAAAATGATTTGATTCAATTTTCAGGAGAATTTCTGTAGGTTTCTAATATAGAATGGTTGTTTTCATAACCTCGCACGAAAAATGGGTATATTACGAATATCGAGCTCATGACTTCTCAGACAAACAAAAAGTCACCAATTAACCTAGCACACAACTTCATCTTCAAGACACAACCCACTCATGTGCTGAGCTCATGTTATACGGCATCATGTCTCGTTTTATCTGGATCTATGAATTAAACCCCTCTTTTTCGATTAACCATTTTTACATAACCTTACTTTCCACTCCATCCTTGGATGTTGAATGACTGTATCCTCCCCTCCACCAATGGTGATCTCATTTAGCCTAGGAAGTGTCTTCATCTCGGCATCTCAGGTGAAACAAACCCACACGCCGGGAGTCGCACCAACCGAACTTTTCCTTCCGACGTAAGATACAACTGCGGAAGTGCAACTGCACCATATCATTAAAACGCTTGTGAAATCTGAACTATTCGTACGTATTTTACGATTTAAAGACCTTTTTCATCTTTACTAAATGCACAAAATAAATAATCTATTAAATGTGCTGATGACTGACGTTTTTCTTGAAGTATTTTAACACTTGTATTTTTAATAACGTTTTTTGGACAATTTAGGATAATCTTTGTAGGTACACGTATGGTGTCGCGGAATTTTTTGTAGAATTTTCTTAGGCAAACAATATTGCCCAGAATAGTTGTCACCTATCTCTAATCATTTCGGCAGCGTAATCGGAAATTTTACCCAGACCTCATCGACATTTATTGCGAAAAATCATTTTGAATCTTTCTATTCACACATTTTTTAAATAAAAGTCTAACCCATCTCCTACTGATATTAAATCACCATTCATTCAGTAGTTTAGACGAGTAAAGGGTAGTAAATAGACAGACACAATTTCTTAGTTATATATTATTATGGAGGAGGAAATTATGGATTACGACAATACACTTTCAGATTGAGTCTTAATCCATCACATTCAATGGTTATCGATCGATGAAATATGTTAAATCCCGAATATTCTTAACTCCATATTAAGAGCGTACCCATGATATATTAATATTACGAGTAAAATGTTCGGAGAATTTGAGGAAGGTTTTAATTTTCAAAATACATACAAATCTCATGTACTACAAAGTGTTTCTTCAAATATAATAATTTAATTATAAAATAAATTTATAACGATAATATATAACTACTGTTTTTATTATTTTTTTCTTTTGTCGATTCATTTCTTCATAACAGGAAAAGAAAATAACCACTTGAATGTGACCGTTAAATGAATCTCGTCAATGACAACGTGAATATCAATGTTTGAGTATGATAGTTCCAATAAATATTACATTTAAGATATTGACGTGATTTAATTTTATACTTGACTGAATAAGGTTTCATATTATAATCACAAAATATTTTTTACATTTATGGTTCCCAAACTTTGATAAGGGCTAGGTCCCTATGTTCATTAGGTCAGAAAATATGACTGTTTTTTGTTGTTGTTTTTTTCGACTAATTTTTCGAAACGATTTATTTATTTCTTATGATAAATGTATTTTAATCGCGTGCCTTGAAAAAATATAGGCATGAAATCGATGTTAAAAGATATTTTTGTAATAAAATACAATAGCCTCATTTTTTTACAATAAAGTACGAGACCCAGACTGTGCTAATTATACTTTTATTCCTTTACGTCAGATTCGTTTTGTTTATAGATACACCAGTATGAGATGAAATCTTAAATATCAGTAGAGCGTCGATTATCCTAATATTAGTTTTTCGAAGTAGCATTACGGAAAAGAAGAGTAATAAAATCAATTTTAATTTTGTCAATTTTGTCATTCCCAGAACGTACAAATACCAGTTTGCACTAGAAAAATTCTCATATGTTATTCGATAAATTCAAAGTAAGCATTTACAGTAAAATTATTCTTTCCCGTTCTCCTGTATGAGGAGAGCCACAACTCAATAAAGTGAATAGTGATTATTCGATTTTTTTATTATCCGAATCATCTCTAACATTAGTTCTGATAATCAACACTCTACTGCATTATTAAAATTTTACTCTGCTACCACGAATGATTTCTTTTGGGCCACCTTCCGAAATGACCAAGATCAAGGGAAGATCGTTTAAAGAGTTAATGTTAGACACAGTTGAGGCGAAAGCGTGTTCACATCCTTGACAAACTAATCGTTTCCTTCCACCAAGTTCGTTACAGCGGATACCTTCATCATGAAGTTCCTCGTCATCTGAAGAACTGTCTTTCGAGCGTTGCATACGAAATCCCCTCCCGACGTGCAACCGCTTAATAGACCGCGCTGCTATTAGTTGCACACGACCGAGTGACTGAGTCTGATTGCAGCTCTTAGCGAGTTTCTCGTCTTCCCTCATGCACTTGCGTCATGTCATTGCCAGATATAATGCGATTACGTGCTCTTGAATTGTACTTCAAAACCCTGCTGCCAAAGGAGCCTTCGTCGTTTCCGGAGAAGTCGCTTTCTCTCCCCGGAATTTGGAAACAATCACCCAAAACCTCAGAGATAATTTGACTTAACCCAGGCTTTAAAAAAATCTAATATTGTCGCTCACCCCAAACACTCATTCAAAATTGCTCACGAAAATTTAGTTCCCCTCTCATCCAATCTCGCGACCTGATAAGAGTTGTTCGTTCAAGTACTCTATATTGAACCGATTTATCTCTCTCCCTCTCTCTTCATTATTTTGATATTTAAATATTTATTTCCTTTATTTTAACGCACTTTCATTCAAAAAAAGAAATTCTTGTTGGGGGAGGGGGAGATACCATTGTCCAACATTAGATCATAATCATAAAATATCATAAAATCTTAATTAAGTTATTTTATTTGATAGGTTAACAAGAAATTGAAAAGAAATACAGTTAAAATATTCAGATGTATCTCACTTAAGTACACATGACCAAAAGGCAATAAAAATATAATAAAAATATCGGTAGTAAATTATTAATAGAACAACTGTCCCTCGTCTTTTCGCCCTTTAATGTGGCAAAATATGAATTTCGTACATTCATTTATCATTTGTTGAGGTAGATTCACTACGGCTCTTTTGTATGGTGCGAAACTGCATTTTTCTCCACCTGCATGGGTTCTAATGACCTTGCTGTTGACGAGCCCTTAAAACCCCCTCCCAAAAAAGTTTAGACATCTGTTGGGAGCATTCCCTCATGCGTGATTCCGCAAGGGATACGAAAATTATTGTACAAATATCAACATCCTCTTACATTCAAAATTATATTTCTTTTATCTCCATTTTACAAAACAGATTCTGAAATTTAATTATTATATGTTAACCAAATCTTATTTATTTAGAACTTGTGAAACGTAATTTAAGCTAGTAAACATTTTAATTTAAATAAAACGTAATCATTATTACAATTAACTATTTCAAATAAACGGTATTAAAAACAGATTAATACTTAAATTCATAGTCTTGAATGTTCATCTTTTTTGTACGTTTATTGACGTTCTATTATACCACTATATGTTTATTCTTAAACAATACAAATAAAACAAATGTTGGTCTAATTAAAATATTAGCTTTGGGCAAAAATTGGTGTATTGTCATGCTTGAAAAGTCTCGCCGGGAGTTTTATGTTATAAGGGTTGGTAACAGCCGTGTTAGTTAATTTAGGATCTTCTTTGGAACACGAAAAGGAATATGGATAGTTTCATCTCTAGCAGGAAAAAATTATGTAGTACGAGTACTCTCACTCTAGAATTGACCACCCCCCAGGGGACTTACATCTACTAAGTACGTGTTTGACAAACACGAGACCACGAGCTGAGTCTGGCATTACTTCCACTTACGTGTGCTAGGCTCCTTGCTTTCTCTTTCCGCACCTTCCTTGTTCACCTCTTCTTCTTTTCAATCCCGACGCTATTAGGTTGCGAGGGATAGGTTATCTTTCATCGTCCTCTTTCTTTTCTTTTTTCCTTCCTTCCTTCCTTCCTTTCTTTCTTTCTTTCTTTTCTTTCTTTTTTTTTATATATCTAATGTTTTGATTTATTGTAATTCAGGAGGGTTTTTAGTGGATATGGCTGAGTTATTCGGCGAGTCCCACACGCGGGGAGAGTCATGTTGGCTCTCCCTAGTGCGTAACTGCATTTTCCCTACCTGTACAAGTTTTTAGGGCTCTAATGACCTCGATGTCGACAAGCCGTAAAGTCGCACAAAACATCTAGAATTGAGGTATGTAAATGGAAAAAGTTTTAAGTGTCAAAAGCATGTCCTTAAAGGAGATATAAAAAACAAGTAAACGCAGTAATTAATTATGAAAACTTTTTCGCGAAAACAAATTTTCTTTCTTCTCTCTTTTTCCACATAGAATTGCCTCAATTGTGCTTTTCGTATATACCGCTCTTCTCTTTGTCTTCCATTAAGTATTCGTTTCAGGGTATTTTCATTATCCTGTCAGCACCTATGTTGAGTTGGTATCTCATTCTCTCTCTTCCCCACATCACTATCTGCAACTCCTATTCCCTTGGACCCCTTTGCCCCCACCCCTCTGGGGTTTGCGATTGGAACAATCAGGTAATTAATTGTCAAGAGCGATGATTTACCCGGAGGACCTCCATTCGGGTAAATGCCTTTCAAATGAATTACAATTCTATTAGAGGCGATAAACCACAATTCCAGAGATAAATTGTTTAGTGATTTACTGTTTCTTGTATCGGTAATATTGGGAATGGAAGTAACGTATATATTTAGTGCAACTATGAATAGTTGTATGGGGATAAATCACGAGAAGTGGATTGGACAGATAGGTTATACTAAACAAGATATTTGTATTTTAAGAGTAAATGATTTTTCATAATTAAGGAGATTATGTATTTTCACCAGCCTATTAGAAAAAAGTTAAGAAAATTTCACTGAGTATTGACAAAAGATTGAAAAACTATTTGTATGTTGCTTTCGAAACACTCTGATCTATTACTAATAAAATTCATTCCTCTCTATGATTAGCATTTCCCATATTGGAAGTAATGTTCTACTATTCCAAACAGTCGGTAAGTATGTAGTTCCTATAGGCGAATATTTGAACAGATATCATCTTATTCGTTAGTGTCCACATCGTATCAAATTTTCTGAGAATACAATTTATTATAACTGTGAGATTGATGGAATATTACACTGTAATGAACATTTATAGACCCAGTAACTGCAACTGTAGCAGATTTTATATCTTCGGAAGAACACGACTGAGTACAAAACTTCTAAATATTGAATAAAGGTTCATAAAATATACATTTTAATTTTACAATAGCTTGTTTCAGTTTATGATATGAGCAATAAATACACGCTTTTGTAGTTATAACAAGTAACTTAAATATAGTATTCTAAAAATAAAGTTATATAATAATAATAATAATTATTATTATTATTATTATAATATTAACAATAGCAATCTTGAATGTAATTTTTTTTCCCTTGCCAGTCTTAACCTATCTTTATTTTTAATGGTTTTCATTGTTACGTCTTAATAGCCGTCTGTCAAAACAGCTGTCAGACAGTAGCACAGAGTGGAAGCTGAAGAAATATTTATGGTAGGTTAAAATAACACGATGTGAGCGTGATATTCTTCTAGGAAAACTCATATAAAAAATCAATAAAACAATCCAGTAACTCAACGTAGCTTTGCTTTTATATTAATAGATATGCGTTGTTTCTCAGACAATCTTGCTTGTATGTTTTTCCGCAGCCGTATTCCAATCTGATGATTCTCCGCATAACGGAAGCAAAAGAAATCGATTTTCGCGGAGGTTCTAAAATTTGAATTCTCGTGTTTTTATGCGTGCGATGTAGTCTCAGGAATTCGAAGCATGGAGTTATTTATACGATTAATATCGAACGGCCCCAAGAAGAAATGCTTTGAGTCTGCAGCAAGCCTACAGAGGAAGAACCGGATGCCACGAGTGTGAAGGTCAATATTCAGCCACTAAGGATGACGTCATTGATCGCGGTAGTGACGTGGCAATGTTGCGGAGGAAAAGAGCAGAGGTGGGTTAAGGTGACGGTGATAGATGGAATGCTCGGATCGAAAAGAGCTGAGGTAGCAGAGTAGGAGCGAAAACAATATCGACATGGCAGTCAGAGGCGGATTTAGGTATAGACAATTCATATTGTACAAAATCTAAGTAACAGCCAAAAGAAAGTAACGGAAAAATTAAAGCATTTTGAAAAAAAAAGTTTGTTTTCTAAATATGTGTTGCTTTTTTTAAATGATTTTCAAGATTTTCGTTGGATCAGCACATATTTCCTAAGAATTTAAAACTTAGTCATAAGTGTTTTACATAGTGTTCTTGTATGTTTTTAGATAGTTATATTGTTCATACTAATTTTGTACCATATAATAATAAATAAGAATAATAATTATACAAAAATATATAATTATTAATTTGTTTATATATTATATAAATAATAAATAAATATTTAAAATATATGCAGATAAAATCCGCTACCAAAGGATGCTACATTTACTACTGCCTAGGAGCGTCAGACTATAAAATCCACCTCTGGTGACAGTTGTGAGAAAGGAGGTGATGGGGTAGCACGGGAGACGAGGAATGGTCGTTCTCGTATACACGGGGGGGAAACGGAGATGAATAGACAGACAGGAGAGGGTGATGGTGGAAATATAGCAACCCAGCGTCGCTGGTAGTGATCTCATTGAGATAAAGTAACAGGTGAGTGACGTCATTGTAATGGGTCGGAGGTGAAGAGATCGATGCCACAACGTTGGTGCGCAACATTGACAGAAGTTGTAAGATGACGGAAGGTAAATATATGCAGGATTTCCACGACAGTACCGATATAAATCGAGACGGAAATTAACGCAAGGTTATTTCAAAACAAAAATGAAAAAGAAACTAAAGGATAGAGAAAGAAACAAATTATGGTGTAAAGCGGTAATGGAATAAATATCAATTTCATCGATTGAAGTAAAGGTAAACTCACATCCTCACATCTTTTTCGTTCAAATCCTCTCCTCCCGTCACAATCACAGTGAGGTTTCTATGAATTTTCATGATTTATTATATTTTTTAAATTTTCTTTGTAATTGACACCCAGTTTCTCGAACGACTAGTCATTGCTTGGGTTTTTCAGTATATTTTTATTGTTGTAGTCATTTTGCCTCCGTCTTTTGATCCTTCCATTCCGCATAAATAATAACGTAGTACAGAAAAATGTATGTTAGGTGTCTCCTTCTACCCAGTATCTCTTCTTCCCAAAGTAATTTCCCTCGAAAATATGGTTCGATGGGAGATCCGACGTCATTTAAATATCGCCTCATAAATAATAGAGCATAAATCAAACTGGAAACAAGTGTAATGTTGCTAGATGCTTATTCCGCCAGAAGGAAGATATAAAGCATTTGCATTTATGGGCATGGAAAATGACAATACAATGACAATGGCACAGGTTGTGAATTAGCAGGTTATTTATTAAGCTTCCTTATCATGTTCAACGACACGATGTACACAGTTCTACTCGACAGTACTGTAAACACAAGTGATCACTGTAGTTGTGAGTTAATCGATCGCCATGCGAATGGTGGAAGAGTATATGCCGGTACCATACGGAAAGATAAACACGTAGGATATGAAGTGAAGCATAGAGAAACTGGGAACACTGGAGAAATGCTTTTTGTTTTAAATATAACTTTTCATTAAGATAAAATTTTGCCAAGTTATATATCAATTTTGTACTCAAGTCAACTAATACTACTAATTACGTAGTATTAGTTAATTTCATGTTTTGTAAATAATAATGAATTTCCAGTAAAGAACACATGCTGCGAAATCATATATCAAATTTGGAACTCCATTAAAGTCATTCAGTTTCTGTAATATTTAAGTATATGTTTTGTTCACGATATTGAAACCCACTAAAGTATCTTTGTTTAATAAAACTTTGTTTTCACAAAATGAACGCATGAGTTGTTGATCCTTGAGTTTAATCTAACGACTGGGTATTAACTTAGTTTCCTTTATATTAGAGTTTAACCGTTCATAGCAGTGAGGTTCACCGCAATTTAAGAGATTTCTGTATATTTGATATATGGCGTCATAAAATAAAAGAATCTGCTATGACAATAATAAGGATGATTTGGGAAGATGGAATTAGGTTACGGTGAGGGAAAGACCGTAACGACGGTTCTCTCTGTAGTTTTGTCGACCGCAAGGACACTAACTCAGTCATAAGTGACACAGTTTTCTCTACGGGAAACAACGCAGGCGGCTTTAAAAATGTATTCTGGTCCAGAAAACAGCACGCGTAAAATTGTTATTTGTCGAACACATCCAGTTGGAGTGGAATATTTGGAAATTTTAGGTCAACGCTGGGGAAATAGAATATCGTAAGAAAAACAATTAAATTTCGTATATTTTACAATCATCAACAACCATTTAATAATACTTACTTCATTTAAAAGTTATTGGCATCTACTTTAATGCGCATATTTGATGCTGTTGTAATCTGAAAATGCATTTTAATCTTCTTCGAATTAATATACTTGCAATTACCTATACTATATCATATTGCTCATTGAGTGGTTAACACTTAGATTGAGTCTTGATTGAAAAATTCATTCAGATCTCGTCTCTAACAAAAGACGAGCTGATAGGAAAGAAATTTCAAGGGTGTTATGAAAAATATACCTTAAAAAATCGTGACGTAAACCAATTGAGGCGGAAAATTAAGGAAAGCAAGAAGGAAATGTGAACAAAAATCTCGAGGGAAAACTCGAAAAGTGGGAGTTAAGAATACATTTTTGAGAAATGTGAAAAATCGTAGATAAATGACAGATTATTTTAAGTAAAAAGTATACGTTTAAGCAGAAGGAGAAATGTATTCCTAATTTGTATGTATCTATCTACAGTTAAACAATTCTCCTTTTTGTATCATATTGAATAGGAAATAACTCATGAACATTAAAAAAACGACGTAATAATAATAATAATAATAATATATCTTATAATCACAATTTAATGAAAAATTATTTCTTAAGCATCAAGAATATACTTTTAACATTGTACATACAAGATACAATTCCTATTTTTATTAATAAAGTACTCCCATGAAATGATGGGATAACTTCTTCCTTGCTTCCAAATGGTCTCGAGGTTCAATTTCATCACGTAATCAAATACGAGCTATTTAATATTAATTAGAATGATATTAACTATTATTTAATTATTTAACTATAAAATTCTATTCACTTCTTAATGGATGAAATGCTTGGGTAATTGGTTTTTTATACAATTAAAAATGAATATGAGTAGAAAGTTACCCCAAACATCTATAAAACACAAATATTCTAAAACTACAAAATTTATATTATTTAAATAATTGTTATGTTTCCTTCAAAGGTATTTGTCGAAAACAAATTTTGTAACCTTTAAACTTAATAATTTAGCACAAAAAAATTAAATCTGTAGAAATTTTATGTCAGTGTGAATTTAAAAAATAAACAATACTTTCGCTAAATTGTGCCCTAGCGTTTTCAATGCCGATAAATCTAAATGTTTATATCCTCTTGTGTATAGAGTCAGAACAGAGCCAAACAGTGGATGGTGAATGATTCGCGAGTGGGACTGGAGAGAGCAACCGTGCTGCCAAAGGGCAAATATAAATCTTGCATCTGTGCCCTTTGTCGCAATGCTGCGCGTGGATTAGCGGAGGCGTAGAGCGAACGGCCAGGTGATCGCTACTTGCATCATACAAATTAGCAACGGTATGCCAACACGCAATTCACTAGGTCCATCATGGGAAGTGGAAATAAAACAGAGTTTCTAAATTTAACAGTTTCTTTCCTTCCTAGCTTATTGGAAAGTACGCAGTCTCTAAAAGATCATACTGAGAAAACACTATGGATGTGAGTACGCTAGGATTGGATGTGAGATCAAAATTCAGTGTAAATAAAAAATTTCTCCAAACCTTTGGATATGGCACTCCAACCTCATAATTCGTATAAAATAAGGCTGGGATGTCACATCCAAAGGTTTGGAGAAATTCAGTTCTTGCTCTGAATTTGGATCTCATATCCAAATCTGTTGTATGAGCGCTCGGAATATTTTTTTCACGGCACGTACTATCATTTCTCACATAAATTATTCTTGTTCCGTTTAAATTGTTGCATTGTTTTCGTGAATACCCGAAAAATAGGATACTGTTCCATTTTACATGTATCGTTGCTAAATAACTAAGATACATTTTTTATTTTTCCACTTATGAAATTTGAAATTGTGTTTATTTGCATTGCTACATGAAAATCATAAAATAAATTTGATTATTGATGTTGAATTCCCTTTATTACATTAATGTGACCTCATTTTTTTACATAGTCAGTATTTATTACTCTTATTTTTATATTTACCAAAATTAGTGTTTCGTCATTCTTGGTGTTATTCCGTCAATGTGTTAGATTGTTCATATATCACTAGAACGGCCATATATCGAAAATACCTAGACCGGCCGGAAGGAGTCATTTTCACCCCCGACGGTGTTAAACAGAAAACGTGTAAATTCAATTCATAAAAAATCTTCATGTTATTCTTCAGGACGTTTCCCATAATTTTTAGTATACTTCGGGATGTATTTTGTTAAAAACACTGACACTTCTTTCGCTTCCTAGACGGTATTTCATCTCCCACTTGTTGTCAAAGTTCCGCCGTTTATTGTTTACTTTCTGCATTTTTTGTCAATTCCTTCATGTTGCATTAGCCAATTGAAGAATAAATGTCGTCCTCTTAATTTTTATATTATTTTTTTCTTTGTAGAGGAACAGTAATTATGACCCATAAGTTTCATAAATAGTAAATGGATACTCATTGGCCATCTACTCGCAGCTTGCTTTGGAAGTGTATCTTCTAGTTAATTGATCTGCCACGCCTACACCGTACATATTGTTGATGTACAATAACATCTTGTTTTTCATTCCCTTTATTCTCACCGTTGTATGTATTTATAAGAACTTTCTCCTGCACGTATCCTTGTTACACTGTCAATGTGCAACGTTCCTGGTCAATGAGTCGCCACACTTTGATAGAATGCAGTTCAGCTTCACTAGTTTTCAGTTCTGATGGTTTTTCATGATGTACGAGGATAATTGTGCCACAATCCTTTTTGCTAGTTGAATGGATGTAAAGAATTTGTCAGCAGTCACGATTCTTCTGTGGTTGAAAAATGGTTCTATGAGGAAAACCATTAAACGTATTCTCTACCCTTATTGCAAATATATTCCACACATCCACTACCATTGAAAACTTCAATCTAAATTTTTCGGATTTACTCTCCATCAATTGGGCAAAATTGGGCAAAACGTGACTTTACTCGGAAGTTCATCAATGATTAAATTTTCTCACAGCCTCTAGAAGTCCAAGAAGAATTCGAACTATGAAATTGTTCTCGGTTCTTGTAAGTATTATATCGCAACATTAATTTCTATATAAAAGTAAAATATAACTAATGACCTTCCTTCGACGATACATAAAATATTTATTGTTTGTTTTTTCACTACTTACTTCCACAGGTGATTACTTAAGGCTAGATGTCTCATTGAAGATAGCATAGAATGTATTTACTTCATTGGAGTTCACCTCACGGAATGCAATTAGCTCGTCTAGTTCGATGAACGTGGATGAAGTCCGTATTTATTATTTTTATTATTACGTTTATGCATCTTAATAATGAAATTCAGGATAATGTAAGGGCAACTTACTTCTTTGATTTCTGATGACTAGACAGATTGGTTCTCTCATGTCAGTATTATTGAAGAATCTGCGCACAAGCGTAATAGTATTGGCGAGGAGGGGATATGTCGGAGAAGAAGTTAATGCCAAAGGTTATAAAACTGAAAATATGTAGAAGGAAATCTCGACAGAACAGCTATTGACGGATACGGAAATATTCGTGCAAATAGCAATGCTGACGGTACAAACTAACATCCGGCCAAAGAGTGAAAGGCCTGACATCCACAAGTCAGCGGTAGGAGCTTTCCATCAAAGCAGGCACGTATAGCAATGATTCAAAAAGGGCAGATTTGTTGTTGCTAAGTGAAGCTTGGAGACAATCGGGCTAGAGTAAGCTGAGGTGAGAAGGGTGTAGTAGTCCGGAGAGGGGAAACGAACCGGAGGTTAGCAGTGGTGAGTGGCGGAAAGAAGAGGGTCTGATGCGAGTGTGAACGGACCTGGAGGGACTTGACCATTTGGTGCAAGTGGAGAGAGACGTGGATGAAGAGACCGACCACTGAGAGCAGCGGGCTACAGCACAGAAAGTGGTTCTATGATGAATATTGTCTATTGGGTGAGTGAACATTGTATACGTCAGAGGTTGCTGGGCAAATATACTTTTGATTTGAAGGAAAGTGGGACACTAATTAATGGTATGCTAATCTGGGGGTTGTATAAGGGAAAAAGGTGGACTTAGCGCTAAGAGTATATTAGTATGTGTAATCCAGTGAGCATGTAAGAGGTGCGGGGGTAACGGGTACATCTAGACAGTTTATTGATGAAAGAATGTGTGCAAGTTTATATACGTTTTGAGCAATAAATGATTATTGTGAAGGGAATGACGTCTTTTAGTACGGAGGTTGCCCCAGATAGTAGCCAGAAACCAGATCCCAATCGCAGAAGATATTGTGCTTTAATATTTTTACATTCAAAAACATTAAAACCTGATAGCGACCCCTAAAATTTACATTTAAATCTCAATTTTTATGGGTGACTTAATTTAAAATATCAAAAATAAGAGTGAGGTACGACTAAATTTTAAAATTGTGATTGTAAGAACTACCCTAATATAATACTCACCTAGATATTAGCTTCCGTGATCCAAACAAAATATTTTACATCAATCCTCTCACAGCAGAAAATGTTATTTACGTCACTGAATTTGAGTAAATACAGGAATATTGCAGTAGAACGTGCTAGAGTGTCCATAAAGTCATTTCCATCGCGCCTGTAGAGTAATTTTGAATAACGTTGATGATGTCGAAGGAGAAATTATCCATATAATACAATTTTACTCTCTGCTTCTCGTTCGATATTTACCTTATATTTCAGTATATAACTGTGACTTTAACTCACGATGTGATGTTGGTTCTAAAGTATTTATGAATCCTAAACATTTGTCGAGCATTATATCTTCGTCTTTCCAAACGTTCAGCGCCATAAGGTGAGGGTAATAAATCCGCTTCATCTTAGATAGTTAGAGAAAATGCCACGTTTATATCGTAAATTCCTTTGATGTGGAAAGTGTTACAATTATCTACAATTTATTTACAACTACAGATTTTGTTTCATTAGCAGAATGGTGATAAATATATGTTGAAGTATTATACTTTTGAAGATTCTATCCGCTGGGTAAAACTAACTCTAAACGATGAGCACTCAACCACTACCTTCGAGATAATAAAGTTTTTTTAACAAAAAAGACACTTTATTGTTGAAAATTACTCGACATAATATACATTTATTTTACATGCAATAAAGAACACTAACATTATTTGAAATTTTTTTATCCATATTTCGAACGACGTCATTACTTGGATTTTCCTCTTCGCCTCTTCTTCCTCGTTGAACTCCGTCTCCTTGCTACGCGTGTTCCCACCATGGAGAGTTTTTAGGCTTGGTTACACATCTCCCTTAATTAAATCGCGCAGTGTACAGACCTTACTCGTGTATTCCACAATGTCAGTACACAACTGATCGGTGGATATGTCCTCACTGCTTGCCCATGCCTCATCAACCCGATAATGTACTACTCCCTTTCCTCATCGTATAAACGGCAATTCCATAGTATATGTTCTGCGTTCTCAACCTCTTGATCACAAGATCATAGTTTTGTCTCCGCCTTCCCGATTCTACTCAAATATTCCATGAAATTTCCATGTCCGGTGATCATTTCTATAGCAGCTTTTGTTGGTCTGAACCTACGTGTCTTGCGTACTGCGTATCACTCAATAAATGCTTCTTCCTTTCTCAGAATTACTCTACCTTAACTGCCACGCCCGTATCATATGCCCCGTTATACGACCCCTCATCTTCTTCTTCCCCTCTTTTATCTCGTCTGAGTCAATTTTAATTCTCCCTTTACGTTTCAACCAGTTCCGCAATTGCATTTATGTAGAAATACGACCACTGGTATTATTCCTGATTTTGCCTCTAACCCTTATACAGTTTCATAAAACCCACTGAGACGCAGTATGAACACTCTCTGAGCGCTATGCAACCGCCACTCTATGTGTATACTTGTAGCTCATGGCAGCCTCACACTCGCTGCATAACGCATTGCTGCTGGACGCACTCTCCCTTGTACAACTGTATCAATTTATCTGTTGGCAAATTTGTTTTGTTATATCCCACTCTTCGGAGGCTATAGTAGAGTCGCTTCTTTTTTTCTGTTACATAAATGATATGTTTATGAAATTTCAAGAATTCACCCCAATTCACACCCAAATATTTACGCTCTCGCGCTATATTTATCGTCTTTCCATAAAATTTGATCACGGGATTTCTTCCATTTTTCCTCATGTTTCCAAATAACATCTCTCACGTCTTCCTCTTCTATATCTCCCAAGCTCTCAGTGCCATATTACCCTTCTCATACATAGTGCCACATTGCCCTTCTCTCCTACTTTTCCCATGAACCGTTAGACAGATATCATCCGCATATGACACTGTTAAGATACCTGCGTCATCCATCTTTACTTAGGTCTCATTTCTAACAACATTCCAGTAGAGTGGTCCAGTAGAGGACCCCTGTGGACACCAGTTTGTGTTCTGTCCCATCATACTTGTTCCAACCAAATCGAGTATTTATTTTAATATACTATATTTATCAGGTACTCTGGAATTTCCATATTTCGTAATTGCTTCAAAATCAAGTGCCGCTTTGCATTATCGAATGCCTCAGTTATGTTTATGAATAATGTCAAAGTGTATTTGGTGTCCCTCTTCTCTATGTTACCCAAAAGTTGCTACATGGCATCCTTTGTATTTCTACCCTTTCGAAACATGTACAGCTGTTCATACAACTTGCCATTGTTTTCCAGGCACTGCTGTCTTCTCCCTACCCATTTGTCTATCATCTTTCCGAGCGTGGGTAAAATCGTTATAGGCCTGTACGAAAATGTTCCCCTTTTGTCTCTATCTCCTCCTTTTTCGAAAACCCGTAAAACACCAATTATCCACTGTGTTGGGAATATTCCACTCAGGATACATTCATAAAATATTTGCAAGATATACTTTTCATATTCTTCAAAAGATACTTATTTCTATTTCATGCAGTAATCCACCATATCCCGGAGATTTTCTCACTTTCGATCTTCTATTTCATGTATGTCATCGATTGTCATACACTTCTCTTCCCTCACAGGAATATCCCCTTTTTTCAGCTGTACACCTCTGTATCATCCGGTAACAACTTATCCTACAATTCACGTCCTAATGTTTGTAAAGTCTTGTCTGTTATAGATATTATACCGTTTTCTTCCTCCCTTAATTTTCTTTCCGACTATTGCTAAGGTATCCCCCAACATGTTTTCTCCAAACATTACTTCAGAAACTCGTACCAGTATTTCTCCTTAAATCTTTTGACCAATATCTTAAATTCTTTTCGTACCTTTTTGTATTCTTCTAACTCCTCGCCTGCCTATCCATATTTCTTCTTGCATCTCTGGTACACTCACAGCGCCTTGGAACGTTCACGTTTAAACGTTGTTAATTCTGGACTCCACCAACAACGCCCCTATGTTTTCCGCCCATTAATCTGTGACGTGCAGCGATGCCCTTCGCGCAAAAGAGTCAACTGCAACTTACGAGATAAGAAACTGTTCAATCGCTACCTTCGATATCAACACGATGACATTCACCCACGACCTACTTACGCGTTGCTCGTTCCCTACTTGAGGGTACCACTGAGCAGAGCTGAAAGTTTTTGCATTTATTGTCGTGACTGTATGATATTAGACTCTATGATCATTTTTATAGTTTAATATTCAGTAATGCATACAATTAGAGCATTGTAGGCATTACATGCGATAATCAATAGAATGAGAAGGAGAAAACTATGAGTGCACTGACTTTACCAAAATTTTATTTTGTTTATGAGCGATTGTATTATTCGGTGCGTTTTCGAATTAGTTTATCTCCCTTGAGAAATATCGTTGAGAAATAAGAAAATTTGAGATGTTTCGTATGTTAAATTTTGAAAGGGTTGATCAAAATAAAGGAATAATTAAAATTTTATGTTTTCTTGGAATTGGAATGTCGTTTTTTTCTATTAACCTCATTATTTATTTTATTTACCTTATAACATAAATTTACGATTACAAAATACACATGTAAATTTTAAATTTACCCGAATATACGATTAGTAATGTGATCAGGTAGGTCGCGTATTCGCCAGATCGCAGTGATACTTGCTTACCACATGAAGGCACCACTGTGCGCTGACATGCAAGCTTTTACCTTTATTATCGTCACTGTATGTTGTTAAATTGTGGCTGTTTTCTGTTCAACAAGGAAGTTGTTGACTCTGAGAAATTTTATTTTAAATGCAAATAATTTCTTGTTTAGTGAGAAAATCATACTCTATGTTGAAAATGTTGAATACATAGTCTGAGAGTCAACGACCAAAATAATTAAGTCATTTGTTTAATATTGGGATGAGAATAACCTCCTCCAAAACATTTGAGAATATTTAGTCCAAAATGGCAGTTATAAATTCTGAGACGAACAACTGGCAGACAACTTCAAAAACTCTATTCAAGGGTGTGTCGGTCATGGTGTTTGTCACAGGATCTTTTTTCCAACTTTTTGTATTAATATAGTTTAATCATACATCGCAATCAATCATAAACAACTCAATCGAAGATAAAAATTACTCGGTAACACAAGAATAACATCATGAATGGTTGAAGTGGCCTGCACTCCGTAGAGGATAAAAATCAATGGAAACCCGAAACTGCTTTTCCGAAGTAATCAAAGTTACACTTAATAATCAAAGTACCCCAGGGAAGCTGGAGAAAATACCCTGGTTTAAATTCTACAACGGAGATATTGTACACAACCGTGCCTTGACCCTCATAAACACAGTCTCAGAATTCTATGTAAAAACATTGGAGACATGATATAGCCCATTAAAAGTATCCAGAAACATAAAGTAACACATGTCCAGAAATGTCACGAAAAGGAGAGAAAATGGCGCGAAGACAGGCTACTACACCAGACAAAAAGATGTGTAAATCGTTTTATTAGGGAAATAGACAAATTTGAACCAAAACAAATTATAATATATGTTCAAATTTCGTAGAGTTATGGGACATAATGTATATTAGATGTATGACATGTAAAAAATTAGTATTTAGTAATAAACCACAAAATTATTTATATTTTCATTGATAATTATTAAAATTGCGTTATATATTAATTATCCATAAATGTCACTCGAATATACAAAAAGTTTGTTGGGTCGATATTACACGGTCATATTTATGTCATATATTATCAAAGATATATGATCAAAGATATGACTGTGTAATGGACAAGCAATGTTCTCATTGAGAAAACCTTGCTTTCATAATAGATATATGATCATGTAATACTGGCTTTACACAGTATTCTCTGAATTTGACATTTTTTGTAAAATTATTGTTTGTTAAATCCGAATTAATATTCTCCCACAGTGTGTCATGTCATTGGCAGCACCAGAAACATTACAAACTATTACATCGCATTGAAAGTTTTCCTTACTTCTGGGGGTAAAATCATTCATTTAGATACTGAAGATATTGTTGTTGTTGGGTTTTTTTGTTTTGTTTTTTGTTTTTGCATATATTGTTAAAATTTAAGTAATATTTTTTAGCTTAAAAGATGTAAAAACTAAAACGATTAAATGACAAATTAATTCGAGACGGAAATGAGACAGTATTAGATACTTGTCATCATGATAGGAGTGTCTGAAGCTCCCATAGCAAGCAGGGGTATGGAATATAAGTAGTGGCATAGGTACGTGGACGACAAAAATATTTTTGCCCATTTTTCAAGTTAAAAGTAAAGAATCGAAACACCTTGAAAATAGATACTTGAACTTACAACGTTTACAACCAATGTGTCAAATCAATTAGTTCGTGAGATGTTGCGAGAAATCTAGAAATCAGCGTATGAATTAGTCACTCGTAAATAAATCAGTCAGTCAATACATCGTCGCTTTTAAGTGAAGTCTTCCTTGGATATCAGCTAGAACCGCAAGTTCTACTAAAAGCAAGCAATAATGTTAAATTGAAAATTACAGAATTGAGTGCTTCTGTCTGAAATAGAAAATTGGCCGGATCTCCTGAAAGTGTGTTACTGTCCACTGAAGATGTTGTGACGGCGGAGCAAAGTGAAATTAACAAGTTATAATGAAAGAAAAGTAATTACGACTACGTCGGGATCAGCGAATATCAAAGGCAGATGCGACAGAAAGAGTTCTCTGAAGGAGGAATTTCAGAACATAAAGAAAAGTTAGGTAGGCAATAGTTTTAAAACAGGAACCAATCAAAACACTGTAGATCACGAACACTAAAATTTCCTTGTCAAAACCGTTACTTCATGAGAAACAATTCCAATAAATTCAGCAAAAATCTGTCAAGATTTCCTAACAATTTCATTAATATAGTTAATATAATATGGTCCGTTGCTTACGTTGCACATAATAACACAACACTGCAATGTTTTTTGTCTCCCGTGTTTGCAATTTCTTATCCAGAAAATTGATTCTTTGTCATTCATAGAAACACATACCAAGAGTAATAAACTTAATACTTAGTTTATGATGACAATGTTTAGAACAGAACGTCTATTCATCCACTACTGTGAGATTTTAAATTATTAAAAAAGAAAAAGTTGTGTATTCAATCGACTCTTAATTTAAGTTATCTTCGCTTGATAATTTTTGTACACGATGCACCGATTTATATAAACAATAAAAATATAATTCATGCCCAAAATAACAATTCTGAGGTGCAAAAAGAAATCTCATACTGTAGAAACTCCAATAATATAGACCACATATCAGAGTTGAATTACTTAACTCACAAAAGCGTGATAAGATTAAACATTGATACCAATTTTGTCTTTCAGTGTACAATTCTGTCATTCTACATACATTGCCCGCTTTTGTAGATTTATTTACCGTATCCCTATTCATGTAACAGCCTAGTACGGAGTGTTTTCTCAATAATAATAAGTGATGAAACTAAAAAAATGTAAACAAGAGTCTTGTCGTATGACTTTGAAAAAAAGCTGTTATTTAGTATAAGTTATTAAATGGGAAGGTTTTATTTACATTAATTTCAATCATGGTCTTGTTATTAATCTAAGATACTGAGCACTGTAACTTTTTTTTTTTTTTGAAATGGCAGACTCTAGATTTCCTGGGGCCTTGTTATTGTCTTTTGTGGACTATTTTTATATATGTTTCAATAACACTTAATATTAGAGTTTGTACTTTGTGTGTTACTAACACAACGACATATAGTCTTCTTGCACGCCACTTCATGTTACTGAACGGGTACATCACACGGTATTGTATGTATATTTATTAGAATAAGTGCATATGAAGAGCTATCGACAATTATTAGTTATTTCGATTATTAAAAAAAGCAATTTAACAATATGGGTTATCATAATCGTTCTTAAATCTCTTTGGTATCTATTGAAAATGTTTGTGATTTTCAGTACACAGATCATAAAAGAAACTAAATGTGTAAAATATAATTAAGTTAATTAAACTCTGTCGAGCAACTGTGAATCAAACTAAGTATGATAAACAAAATTCACAATGAACTATAAATAAGCCAAAAATAAAACGGAATATGAAAAAAGAGAGTTGGTAATATTTTCACTGAGAACCTACACAATCGTTATGAAAATAGCATTTAATCAATTCTGTCTAGATTCCTTCAAACCTAGAACAGCACTGTCCAACTTGTCGCCCGTTAGTTGTAGTACATTTCACTTCAAAATTTTACCTCAGATCTAAGCTGTCAGAATTAAGATTTGGCGTGGCATGAACGGTGAATATAAAATAGAGTTTGTAATTAGCTCGTCGTACATTGCGATATGAAAACATTTTATCATAATATTAAATATCATAAATAATATTAAATACTATAAATAATATTAAATACTATAAATAATATTAAATATCTTTTAATAATAAAGAAACATACTTTTTATTTTTCCAGTCTAAAATAATATAAAGTTATTAATGATAGTAAAAATATGGTGTTTCTGATAAAAAATATGACCCATTAGTTTTATTCGCTGGATAAAGTTTTGCCAACCTCATCCCTTGCCGGCCCGATCAATCGAAAGTGTATTAATAATGGTCCGTGAGATAAGATAAGTTTGACAGCGCTGACCTAGAGGATTAAATCTAAATGATTTTTTTATTCGACACAATGCTTATGTAATGTGATTTCTATTTTTTTAAATAATCTAGTTAATATTGCGTTACCGAATTACACCTCCTCCAGAGATTCCTCCAACCATATTAATATTTGTTTGTTCGCATATACTGAATTTTTTAGTTTATCGGCCATTAAAATGTAAATTTCTCTTGTATATCAAAGAATAACATAAAAATTGACAAACATATTTTTTTATGAAATAGATGTCAATATTTGTAATAAAATATAATTTATTTCAAATACAATCTTCAATTGAAAAGGAAATAAATGGTATATCCGTCATTTCATAAAGCGCATATGCAACAGAATCAGAGGCGACAGAACAAGGTGATCCGTTCAGTGAATTGACATGTGCGTACCAAACACAAATACGTCATTTGAAATACGCATTCCCCGTCATGGTCGCCCGCCTCGATCCTATTTATGCTTCCAGAAGGCGCCCCGTGACGGTCGTCGCATGCCAACTCATTCATAGCTGTTCCAAATTCCTTTGGGTGTTCATAATATGCGGTCGTCCTTTTCGTCTGTTCTTGCATTCAACAAGAAAGCTGAGGAAAGACTATAATGCACTTATTGGAATATGTGACGATTAGTGACGATTCATGCAGAAACTTCCTTTACTTTGTTTTATTTTGTTATTTTATTTACAAATTTTCTCGTACGTTGTCACTGGGTGTGAATAACAGTTTTCCAATAATAAATATTTTACTTTTTCTCAACACAAGCTTCTTAAAGAATTGTTAATAAAATAAAAACAACAAGGTAATTACATATCTATTTAATATGAACAATTCTTGAGGATTGGTATTCTAATACATGTAAAATAATCCACTAACTTGCCTATGTTTTGCATGTATTCTAATCAATCATTTCAACTTTACTTGGATTGAAACGAAACACATGAACCTAGCCATAACATTATATTTATCTTGAGGTTCAAAATAAAACTTCCCATATGTTAGAACACAGTTTTCATTAATATTATTGGACACTATCGATCAAATTTTTATTTACTTTCAATTCTTTGTCTAAAAGAAGTGTTGTATTCAATAAACCTTTCTTCGTGCTTCAGTCAAACCTCTCATTTTATCTCAATTGAAGTTATCTCTCAAATGTTACTCATTTTACAAAATAACTCGGATAGTTTGCTATTCTAGTCATTTATTAAATTTTTATTAATCATTACATAAGTATTCTGAAAACAATGCTTGGCGTACTTGAAAAAAAATTGCGTTATAACAATACATATTTGCAGGTGTGCAAAAAAATTACCCGTCTCGCATTGTGCTATTCTTTGTGTCTAATAAATAATGTATGTAAATTTCATTTTTGCATTGTTTAGAAAGTAAAAGAAATGTTTACAAAAATTTATTTAAATTGGCAAGATATATTTGAGCATTTTTGTCAGGTACTATGACTGACAAAAATGCTCAAATATACATTTAGACATAGACATATATGTCAAGCTTAGACATCGGTACCAGATGTATACACATCGTATGCGAAGCACTTTCATCCTTAAACAATAAAACACAACGTTTCTGCAGTCGCCAAATATGAAAACAGGTATTTTGAATATTTCACGGGACAACCAATAGAGCATTTTAAGAAGTTGTGAGTTAATTTGAGATTACAATTTTGCAGTAGATTTCTTAATATTTTTGCGATCACTATTTTACCTTTTTTAAGGTTGCTGTCAAAATTTAGTTCCGTAATTTACTACAAAATCTGTATATAATTATGTCTTGGTTTTAGTATTATATTCGAAACAATGTTGATATTAAACCTTTCATCATTAATTACCTCTGGTTACATTTTTTTTATGGTTCAAGAATATAACATTCCATATGTATTGGAAGCAATTTATTACTCTATATATATACACAGCAGATATCGTCATAAACAATAAAATACTTCTACATAAATAATTTTTGATAAAACTGAGTACCATACCAAAAATGGACTAGAAAGAGAAAATAGAATACACATTATTCGCTATTTGTTAATATGAAAAGGACGTAATAAATAACAATTTCATAAAATCATATTTTATAACATTTTATCGACTTAGATAAGACATTTCCGTAACAAATCATGCGTTGTCCATGGAGAGGAAGTCTATTTGGAATCGTTTTGAGCGTGTTCCTCTAAATTGGCCATTTGTCACGCGGTCGCCGCTACTCGACGCGTCGAGCCACGTCAGCTGTTGTTCCAGTACAAGCGCTTGCCATGAAGATAAGCCGTAACTCATCCTCGCGTCCGCTCCAGATCCAATAATTAGTGTTCGGTGACGGAAGTATCGATTCCACCGTTTAACACTGCTGACAAGGTATTTTCAGAAAGTGAAGAATCAATGAAGACTTCAGAAGAAGAATTATTCCCAAATTCCGAATATTCGGACTAAAAATATATCAGCAGTATTTACATTCATCTCTTCAAATATTTTTCTTAAATACGACGACTTTATTGATTGACTTTATCATCTCTTTATTTTACTTACAACAACGTTTCGTACTATATTCAATACATCAGTTTGTTGCGTACGTATCATTTTAAACACAATATAGTAATACAAGGTTACACGTGTACTTCGTGAAACGACAACACTACCAAAAATCTGTTATTTCCAAAAGTATATATTAGTTTTGAATTTTCAATACCTAATTTAATTTTCAATTTTAATTTATCATTAATGAAACATTCATTTTATGAATCTTTGACTGTACTCAAGAACAAAAAGAATTTTTATCAACAATATGTTGATACAATTTCAGCCTATTCTTATGTTTAGAGTATTACTCGTTTCTTTTGTGTGTATCCTTTCCGGAAAAAGTATAATTTCTTTACATTATACAATTGTTAAATTCTTATATTTGTCTTTCTAATCGTTACTTCAAACGTACTCAAAGTTGTATACATTGCTTATACTTTATACGTGTAAATAATATTAAAATGGAATAATAGGAATTTTCGATCATGGACGTGTTTGAAGGTAATATTACCACAGGACCCACGGGGTTTCCATTCTGATTACAATTTTCAATATTTGAGTGGTGAAGTTCTGATTGTGTTTTTATAATACGATTATTCATATTTGTAAATAATTTTTCACGTCACAACAAATTCTTTGAGGTACACCAAATGTTTTCAACTTTTCAATATTTTTTCTGAACTAATGGATACTGAAATACCCAATGTTTAGTGACTAAACTAAAAAACACACCCCACCCCCTTTTCGTACTTCGGAGGAATTTTGGTACTTCTTGATGCTATTTAATGATTTAAAAATTTAAATTGAAAATAAGATGTATTGCAATCTATAACGCAGTTTGACCCAACTTCAGTCCTTAACGCCAGTCCCCTAAGGGAGGTTGAATGTTCCATGGGGTTTATGGGAGGCTCTCACTTTAAGAGGGGGAGATTTAAAAATAATCGAAAACGATCAGACCAGTCTCAGTGTCAAAGCCATAGTTTTTAGGGACATGATGAATAGTGATACTTCCTGCTCCGTCTAAGTAGACGTTTAATTTCGGTAGTATACGATTAAACATGGATAGTATCCACAAGTGACTATTTACCGTAAAAATACAAATTAATAACACAACAAATACAGAAGGTAATATTCGTTCCACACGCTCGGTGCAGAATGAACACAATAGCGTCACAAGAGCAAGTTAATTGGATTGATAGTATACCTAGAACCGAAATAAGGAATGAGAAGAAAGTAATAATAATCAAAAAGTAATATGATTGTTGAATTATGTTGTCGAGGTTTCTGATATGAATAGGGTAGCCTCCCATGTCGTTTATCAGTATACGCAATTCATACTCCTGGAAACGTCTAGGTTATTCAGCAAGTGTTTTGATAGAAAAATTAAGTGAAATACGCGGGCAGTCAGAGTAGTAACAAAATAAGTGAAATCCATATTTACTCTGTTAAAAGTTTCGCGCTTTTAACATTTATACATTGTATTTATACATTACCAATTGTAAATTGTATTATTAAATTCCTTCTATTCATGGAAAGTTAATCACCGTTAAGGCCAAGATTCTGAGTATGAATTTATACTCGCTGTATAAAACACAGCACCTCGCCGCGTCTGTGTCTGGTCGTAATTTTATCCGAAACTACAAAACAGACTTCATTCCGTGATGCAATAATGGGATAGTGTTCATGAGAATGGTTTACGTGTATTATTTGTTGTGTATAATGTTTTGGAATGTTTTTCAATTAGCCGGTTTATGACTATAAATATCGAGAAAACCGGAAAAATATAAATTGTCGGTAAAATATTAGAGTGAGTTGCGTAGAGATACATTAATGCTATATTATTCCCCTGAAATAGTTTAACAAAATATTCAACCACAGGATATGTCAATCTAAAATGCAAATCGAAATTAGCACAGAAAATATATTAAAAAATTTCCCGTTAAACTACTTCAACTTAAAACAGTAATTTAAGTAGATGAACATCTTGTTCAAATTAAACACTTTGTTTTGTACATTTAATAAAAATAAAAACTGTCTTTGAATTGTAACATTTATCTGAATAGTTCAGATTTTACAAGGATAGAATATTTAAGACAATCTTTTCGTGTCTTCACTAAATTGTAGCGGAAAGTTAAACAGTAACCCAACAATCTCAAAAACTCTCGTGCGAAGCCGGGGTAGTTCACTAGTTATTTACTATGGAAACACATATAATGTTTCACGAGGAAAATGGAAATATACCTTTTCCATTCCCGTTATTGAAAACACATAAAGTATTTGCCTAGAGAAAGGAGAACACAAGTTTCTATCACGAGAGTTAAAGTGGTAATCGTAATAAAATTCCACTATTTTCGTATTTTGACGTATACTCTACCCAGGAACGAAGTATATACAATTTTGGCAGAGAAACAATTAATTAACATGCACTAGGTATTCGCGCGAAATATGAGAACCTGTATCTTGAAAATATTACATTCCTATAAGATGTTGTAAGTTGTGTGATAACGCCTGATGACAAGCATTATTTCCAGTCTTTCGCCAAGAAGAAGATTCAGTAGTCTACTACACGGGTGGGAAAATTTGCGGATATGGGCAGGGAGGGGTCTGACCCTACAGGAAAACTTCAAGGTAGTGGCCACAGCAAATATAACCAAAAATGCATCTCCTTCCTGCTAGACTGCAACGGATCTGGACTTGTGATACCGGCTGCTTCATTTGCACTCCAATCATCTAACGATAAATTCCTTGTGGAATAGTCAAAAAATTATGTAACAACTGAAGAAAATATTTGTTGTGACTATGCGCTTTAAAACATTCAAATATCATTCCATAGCGGGAGATACCCTTCACTAATCCCTGGTGTGTGTAGTTACTTTTTTTTTTAATAGTCAATGACAGGCCAGGTGCGGGATTCAACCCGAAAAGAGGATTACCGCCTATCAATGATCAGCTAATTGATGGAATATATTACGTCATACCCCGTATTAGTGAGTGAGCGTTACAGTGAACCAATTTGTTAGAGTTTAGTGGAGACAAAAATTACACTTTTACAGACAAAAATCGATATATCTCGAAGACGACGAGAGATATAGTGAGATTTTGAAAAACTCCATCACTCTCTTCACCTCTTTTGCCGGAATTTCGAAAAATTCTTTCTTAGTTAGCCTGTACAATACGAAAGCAAAATTTGAAGTTCAATATGTTGGATCATCCAGGACAACACAGTTCATAAGAATCAATAAATTAGCATATACATTTTTGTCCGGGACAAATGAGAGATGCTGTTTGTCCTGGTACAACACGTACATATTGACTTCTGTTGCGGAGGTCTTCATTTACAAATAAATTCTTTTTTCTAACGATTACAATGTGGGAAATTTCTATCTAAATTCATTTAGTACGGAGAATACCATGCTTACAAAATTATCTCGAGTACTCTGCCTCCAGCCAAAAGTTTCTCTCGAAAAATCTATTTTTACCACTGTGTAACATGCCATGCCGTGACGGAGCAGGACCCATTACCACCCTTGCGGTTGCGGTTACAGTGCCAACATAATAACTATATGGGCGAGCCGGCTGCTACAAGTCTAACCACAAAAAATTCCGTGTTTTTTGCCCACTTAGTACCTGCTGGATAAAATAAAACTTAATTTCGTACATCTAGCTTCCATGAGGACCACTTTCTACCCACATGCAAACTAAAGATATTTTATTTTTATTCCGATAGTGCGTCAATGTTTTTAGAAAAGCACCCCCACTTTCCCTCTCGCCCAAAGGCTACTACTTAACGTCATGCGCGCAGATAGTGTCCGCACTGTTACGTCAGACGTTGTGTCAGCACTAGCGCTCGCAGTGGAGATAAGTCACAACACGCGGTCCCTATCTCTCTCACTGCACAGTGCGGGCGCTGCGCAGGGAAAGTCCGTCATTCGGCACAGCGAACAATTAATAACACTTCATTGTCACGCGCAGTGAATATATTGTGAGCGGTGGGGTAGATAAATTAATTTTTGCTTGGCGCTGAAAGGATGAGCAGACCGGTTTCAGCAATTACGTGCGTGAAATATCTCCTGGGATGTTCGAACAGCGGTTGGTGGTGTTTGAGTTTGTACAGTCATTTGTGGCATGATCAGCTAAGCAAGATACAGATTCGGATTTTAGATTGTTTCATTTGTTCTCCATAGATGTTTTTAAATTCAAATATAACAAATAACAAAAAAAAAATATAACAAAACATTCGTACTTCAAATTGAGGCAATGTATGGACCATCCTTTCTGTACGCTTCAAGGATGGCGCCACTTCGCCACGCAATTCTTTAATAATTAAAACAGTTCTAAACGCGTTAAGAGTTCTTCTGTCGTGTGTTGTATCATTATAAATAATTGTAATGTTTATTTCAATTAAAATTCAAAGTATGGATAACATTGCTGGATTACAAGATCAGATAAACAATTAAAATTGGATGCTTATAAGTAGATGTGAATCTTCAGTCGCGTAATTGTTGACTATGAAGCTTACCAATGTGTCCACCAGAGTTCGATTGTGTTACATGGTGCAAACACTCCTCTGAACGTATAATCTACGTGAGCGAATCGGAGAAGCAAAATTATACAATGGCTCTGAAAAACATTGTATTCATCTGTGTATTTTGTATGTTCCTTCTACCTGGATTTTAAAATAATCGTACATATTATCATACAATACTAAAAACTGTGAGTCTTGTTGTAGGTTTTCTTAGTGGTGTTTAATTTTTGAAATTAACAGATGTGAAAATTTAATACTCCGAAAGTAGGGAAAAATAGAAAATAACGTATGAGTTTGGAATATTATATAAGAACCCCAGGAAAAGATAGAATCCAGACCTGTTGACAGGTGTTTTAATACCAACTGTAGGGTAAAATACATTAATTATCATTACCAATTTTTCTTTAAATGTTCATTTATCTTTTTCTATGTTTGTTTAACAAGGCAAAAATATTTTTTATACCTTTTTGTGAATTGTTTAAAAATTTTTAATATCCAGTAATGAAGGTTTTAAGTTTCCTTTCAAATTCCTGGCAACTCTGGGCAGATCTGCTAGTGCCTTATATTGGAGAGAGAATTATGTTTTCTCGTGTTTAGTAAACATGGCACATTCTACTTCAGAACACTCGTCCAATGGGCTTCACGTGCCACAGAATGAGAAACACGCCATTCCACTGAGAGAACATTTCACTAAAATTATTCTCCGAACTCAAATGTACCGCATCAATAATTCAAAACCAATGGAACAGTAATTGACATCAAACAAATTAAAACAGATACATCAAATTGAAAGGATGAATGTATTAAGTGAAAATTATCCCGATATACAGGTTTAACAAACAAATGCCTCAATAATAATTACGTAGTTTTATAATATGAAATACATAGGAAATATCATTCCATATTTCATCAAAGTATCATTGTACATGATAAAATTACGTATTATTTTCACCCGAATTGCGTTTAATGAATTTAATAATGTTTCATATGATCTTATTAATTAACATCTCGTATAATTTTAATTTAAACGCATTTTAGTGCTCTTATCAGTGATGCAATCATAGAAATAAAAGAGAAAATTTATTTGCGTTTAGTCATATACCTAAAAAAACAAACCATTTTTTGAATTTATAAATTTAATAAACGTTTTACAGAAAATTAAAACTTTAGATGTACCTTGTATAGAACATTCTCAATTAAAAAAGAGCACAATTTGTCTCTATTTTCAAGTTTTGTACTAATACTCTCTTGTGGTCTCCTGTTTCATTTCTTTTCCAGATTTCAAAAATTTAGTTTTGAACATAAATTTCTGTTTTCCGGAGAATAAATTAGTTTATTGTCCTCCACGTGGTCATACGCAGTTTGTAACTGCTTTTTTGAAAATAAAGTTTGTTTGCTTATTTATTTATTTTAAGCTTATAGTTTTCATTTACAATGAGGAAGACCAACAATAANTATATATATATATATATATATATATATATATATATATATATATATATATATATATATATATATATATATTGGCTGAGTAATATTCAGATATCGCGCTACCACCAGCTTCTTTGTGTTAAAGCTCCTTTTTCAAAAAGGATGGTGGCTTTTGAATGGATCAACAGTACATTTGAATGAATGATCGAACTCATTTGAATTAATGTGTTCTAATATTCGTCTGAACCAATCCACCTTTTCATAAAAGGGTTGAATCTGAGTAGCCTAAAAGAAGAATGTGTTACAATTCTGCAATAGGGCCACCTTTTCGTAAAATTATAAGTCTTCTGTTTCCGTCAATGATTTTTTCACAGCTTGTTTATGTCACTTGAAGAAAAATTTTGCGTAAAGGACACGACTATTAAATAACGTTACTAAATTTTAATCTCACCTACGTTAAAAAAATAAAACCTTGATAACCTGTCTGGCAGGATTTATCTAGTATGCAACCATAAAGTAATAAAAGATGTAATTATAAAAGATGTTAAAAGTTGAATGATTTTTTGTTAAAAGTGTCACATTAAAATTTATTCGTTCAATGAGATTTTTCTTGGTACGTTCTTCGTTAGAAGATATTTTGAATAGTCTGCATGACAGTGTGTAGAACCCTGCTCTAGAGGACTGGAGAATAGGGTTCCGTGAGGACGCCCTATAACTCCGCCTCCTGGCATGGCTTCTATCCTGGGGGTCAAATCGACTGGAGCGTGACTTTGGAGACGAGCTCTCACACTCCGTAAACCCCCAAAGATGTGTCTCATGGCCTGCCGTCTGATAAGTTTGATCTCCAATTATTACGAAGTCGAACAATAGAATTCAAAGCTAAGAAGTATTTATTGCTACGGTTGTTTAATCAATTATTTAAAAAAAGTTCCGGGCTAAGTGGTCACTCTTGGATTCCTCCAGACGTTTCGCTTACAGCTGGCATATCCGCTCCCCCAATCCACAAAACATGCAAGTACTCCCATTAAGAGATGACAAGGATTTCTTTCAGAACAACACACTTCTTCCGCCTTATCGTAAGCGGATATCTCATGACGACTTCTCAGCGATGCTCTTCTGCGCGTTCCAGCTGTTTGCCCCGCTTCTCCTCGGAGCTACTAGCTCTCGATTGGCATATGTGAACGCGCCCTGAGCTAGATCATTCAGAAAAAAATTATGAAAATAGCAGTGTGTTAAATCTCGGGGGGGGGGGGAGCGGGGCGTAATTACCCTTCTTCATTCTACTTTCTTCCACTACAGTAGATACCCTTTTTATGTATATCATGATTGGTTTGATTTAGTGTTTTTTTCTTCAATGATTCCATTTTGTATAAATAACAATGTTTTTTTTATTCCATTTTGTATAAATAACAATGGGGATTAATTAAACTTTCTCTCCTACTTACAAAAAAAAATTGAAACCTTGCATGTATTGAACCTTGTCAGTAATTGAATCGCGGGAGAATTTAATTCTAGCATCATACAGAGGATAGGGATGGAAAAAAAATGCTTCGTCGTTCATGCTTTAAGACACAACATTAAAATATTTAAAATTCTCACTATAGCACCATAGACATACAAAACAAATTTCAAAATGTGATATTCGGAACAATGCGGACTTTCCATTGCATTCACTTTTATTAGTACAGATATAGAGCTTGTGCATTGATAAAAACCAGACTGCTCTGATTAGGAATATGAATGAAATTGACTCTTGTGTTCAGACAGGATCGCTGCCCACAAACGGAGTGATGGATGGACAATTTTCTAAAAACCGCCATTTTTCAGGGAACTGAAAGCCAAATATTTCTGTGGAAAGATCACGATAAAAATGTTAATGATTACCAAACTTTCTGTATAAAACGTATTTACTTATTTATTTTATATTACGAAAATGAAGATAAAATTAAATTATCTTTCCACTATCATATAGAAACTTACATACATTTTTGTACGGATGTGTTTTTTCTTGTTTTTTTTTTGTCATGCCAGTTCATTTCTTCCACTATCAAACTTTTTTTTCATTCTCATGTTTTACCGTTCTCTTTATACCGAAATAATTTATAATCAACTATTCAAATTTTAATAGCAGCATTTCTTCGTAAGTATTCGCTTCTGTAAATCAATCAAAGTATGTTTACTTTTTACTTCGTAAAAGAAAGAAACAGAACCAGGAACCTCGTAATATTCTCTTTCGGTTTCGTGAAGGAGTGCTATAAATTGGATAATTATCTGTAGAAAGGTGCAAGATGCCGAAATTTGAGAAACAAAGATATTGCACTAGAAAGAAGCAAAAAGCAATAGTGATCATACGCCTCAAGACAAAGTCCTCAGAAGACTATAAAGACATTCCAAGACCATCACAAAATGGCAGCAGTGCTAAGTTCCTAGCCAAGAGAGATGCGATGTGCCGATCATTTGTTTTGCATTCAATGGATTTGAAGTGAAAAAAGTGAAGGAACTTATAATTCTGCGAACTTTCATTTTTTATGACAATGAGTTACCGTTTGTTCCTATCTTTCAAATTTGAAGAATAAAGAAAAAGAAATATTCATAGATTTTTTTAAATAACTTTGTGTTTACAAATTTGACTCTTCACATCTTTCTAGTGATACGTATCCAAGAAAAAAAAATTCTCGTACAAGAGTTTAGAGTTTAGTGGCAATAAACGCAGATATCTGGAACGCAAGTATGTCACTCCCAAACCCCACGACAGACAATGACCTCCACAATCGTCCACAATGTACTATGTACTTCGCGCCGCGCTCATAGACTGTCAATATTGCAAAGCGAGTGGCATGAAACTAGCAGCCCGGGACTAGTAGTCTCCATCCGCCTGTCGAAGACCAGAGACCGTCCCATTCCTCTTCCCAGTGAAACATTCCGAGTGTCGAATTACCCAACTAACAAATCATCAAATTTGCTTAAGCGGGGACATTTAATTATTGCTGTCTACCCTTGTTCTAGCTATGGCATGCAAGTAAACCTGGGAAAAAATATTTAGAAACACTGAAACGTGCTAAGATGAAATTTTGCGTATAATCTATTCCGAACTAAACATTTCACAACTTTGATGAGTCCACTCGATCGGAGATGGAAAATTATTAATGATGATTTCGAACTCTTACAATTTTGTTATCTCCGATTTTTCACTAAAAACAATTTACTAAAGTCACCAACATTTTGGAACTCAAAGACCACTAAATTCATAATCTTGAAATTCCGAGGACCAAGGTATTTTGTTAAAAATACATTTTAATAATGTCGTCATAAAATTCATAATATTAATATAAAATACTCCCACTATAAACAACGCAAGGTAAAACGTCTTCTCATTATCGTAAATAGTTAAAAAAAATATTTCCTTCATCGATGAAACAATATCTTATGAAGTTATGTGTGTCTTGTTCAACATGTGAACGTTGTACATAACAAAATAAACGTTTTCTTCTAGACATTTTTTTGTCTGATTTGTCTGAAATGGAATTAGAATAAATGTAACCTTTTAATATTGTTTGTCATAAAAGAACTAGTAGGTGGGCGACCACTGTACTGAATATTGAGGTGTAGAAAAATGGATCACCGTACAGCAATATATGGACATTTTCGGGTAAAATAATAATGATATCCAAGCAATATTGTTGAGCTCGCTGGATATAATAACGATGGAATTAAGAATTAAAATTTATTTGAAGTTGAAAAATTAAGTGGAATCTACTAAAATACTTCAACTGGACTGTGGAAAATGAGAAAATAGCTCACCGAACCACTATGGTGTAGTACCAACGAACACAACGCAGCTACACAATAATCAGCGCTGCGCTTACCCGTCGACCACTTGTGTTTCTATATTTTCTTACAAAAGAGGCTTTTCTATTTGTATTTTTTATTTTTAAATATTTTTGTTTACATTTCGTTTTTGTTGTGAATTGTTTTAACATAAGTCAATATCGACGAATAGAGCAGTGGTTGCAATAGAAAACTGAACTAGGAGAAAATTTCAGGGCGGATGACGATATATCTTCTTATGGTTCAAAGTTGACATAGGGAAAAATAGTGAGGTGAAAGTGAACGCTAAGTTTAAGATAAATGAATCTGAATACTTTTACAGGAATGTAGGTACGTACATAAACAAGACCCCGTAGTTTATAAGTTTAGGTTAGTCGATAAGCATTCATGTTGAGTAAATAGTTTTGAGTAAATTTACTATTGTCTGTCAATTTTCTTTTTAAATAATATTTTAACAATGCTGTATTTAATGTCTTTCAACAAAAAACATGTTTCTAACTGTTCGCGATTAGCAATTGTTTTTAGTTAGCTATTTTTAGTATTTTAGTAGCTCAATAAGAAAGTTTTGTGTACTTGGTAGTTGTGGGGTGTTGGCAACATTATCAAAGAATGATCAATTAAAAATTAATGGAGTTGTTGCTCATAGTTTTATTGCTAGAAAACATTTTCGGCTGCTTAGCAGCCATCATCAGTAGCAAACACTGAGTAGCAACTTGCCAAAACTTTTTCCTGCATACTCAGTGTACGCAACAGTTGATGGCTGCTATGTAGCCAAAAAACATTTAACAATAAAACTATGAGCAACAAACCAACGACATTTAATTTATCATTCTCAGTTTTATGTGTGTCCTTCAATACATTATCTGATAAAAAAATTTCTCCACAACATAGAACCAAACCCCATCAAAAAATCAATAACGTCAAAAACAAACCTATAACAAATCACGCGAAAAGTTTTTAAAAGCGGTGTAAGAGCGTAGCGTTTTTGCGTCGATCTACGAGGTCCGTTCGGCGAGCTCGAACAACGGAGAGTGAAAACACATAAAGACGATTCGTGTCACAATAAAAAAGTGAGACCTCACCTATTGATTCACGACTTTGTTCAATTTACTTCAAAAATTTGAGTTGACATTACAAAACGGTTTGAATTTCTTAGAGTGGACCACAGAATGGAAGCAAACACAAACTCAGCAACACAAATGTGGACTAGCCAACTTTTCATGTAAACAATGAGCAATTTTGATAAAATGCGATTCATTAGTATTCACATTAATGCATGCATACTCGTGTAGAAAATAAATGTGAAATTCTGTAAAGTCTAAAAATATTAAATCATTTGAACATGGAAAAAATATGAATGACATTCTAGAATAATTAATTAACGACGAAGACAATGCACGAAGATAATCAAACACAAGGATAAAGAGTAATTTATCTTGTATGGCGTAACCCATTTTCCTGAGAAGAAAATATATTTATGCTGTATACATATTACTGTGCAATACATGATTTATTACGTAAATACGTCCGTGACATACAACTAACGAACATGCAGTTAAGGGTTTTATCTCATGTGCATTTTAAGACTATGAAATGTTTGTTCTTCCACAATAGCTTACTTCACTATCCACATTCGATGAGTTTAAAATTCAACTAGCACGTAAAGAAGCATATCAAAATTATTCTGAAAAATATATGGATGTTCTTTCTTAAGACGTTAATGAAATGCTGCAAGAATATTCCAAACAATTACCGAGATCACATATCCGATATTCCACATCCCAGAATGAACCGATTCAGTCATTCAATTCATCCAGGAGCGTCTCTGGCGTCACAGCCAACGACGCCGCTTTGGAGATAGGTTTGTCTCTATTGCTCATAGTCAACGACACAATCACCATGAGGACTGCAAGAGCCACCAACATCACCACGAAAGTCGCGAAGATGTACACGACCCAGCGCCTCTTCTTATCAGCCTGCGTGACGCTCTCTTTCTCCGCCTCCACGTCGAGGGCGAGAGCGGCGATGCTTTGACGTTTGCCATTCGACGTCGCTGACGCCCTCGACGTCCTCCGTGCGCCGGCCCCTTTCCCTTGCGAACTCCCATGACCCTTCGGTCGCTGTCGCTTGCCAGGCTTCCGTCTTCCTTCGTCCTTGTAGTACGCCTGCACCCAGAAATCGGTAGCCGCCGGCGCCCCACAACACGGGTCATCGAACGCCTCCGGACAATGATGAGAACCCCCGCAACGAGAGCCGTTGCATTGGTACATCGCCGGAGTCGCGGCGCCTTCCGTCAGACAAGACACGCGTCGGCGATTGGCGATGACGCCGGCGTCGTGACACGAGTAGCAACAGCTGCTGCCGCGACGGCTGGCGGCGCACGAGGCGACTTCGGGCGTCCCGGCGCCCGCGCGGCTACCGCGTCGCGACGCCGGAGCCGTGGATGCCATCGAGGCGGTCTCCGTCGCTGGAGGAGGCTCATCGAAGTGCAGGTTGCGGAAGGCGCAGGGCTCTTGTTCCACTGCGTCCACCAGATCCACGGCGGAGAGATTGCGGAAACAAGGTTCTGGCGGCACCTGAGGAATTTGCTACATTCAAGCATAGATCTATGACCAAGTATATAAATATTCTACTATCATGAACCAAATGTTTTTATTTCAAAACCAAGAATCTATCACATTTATGTCATCCAACACTTAAATAAAAGAAAATGCGGTATAATAATTCGTTGCTTTTAAAAGTGTTCAAATAATTGTTTTCAAAATCGTTTCGTAGTGAAGAGGATTGTATTGAAGCTACAGAAAGAAGTGAAATTAAATACGTGGAGAAGAGGAACTGTTACAAAATTTTAATAGTACAGTTATTTTCAAGTTTGAAAAATTTTCCGTCCCCTCCCATTTGTTGTCGAATAGAGCCCGCTCTATTTTCGTGCCCATCAATTTTACAGGTGGTGATATTAATTATATAATTTTGAAAACGTGCCAGACTGATTTATATGTTATGTCAGCGTAATGTATGGACCGTTTCACAAAATGTATCATATATTTTGCTTTCCAACAACCAGAAATTGTCTAGAGACAAATCTTATCATCAAATTCTATTCACTGAATTTGAGTGATACACTGTGATACGTTCGTTGCGTTAGTTGCTAAAAATCACTATGATTCTTACAATAGTCTTTTTGAATACGGTAGGTTTTATTCTGCTGAAGTTAAAACCAGGCACTTGCACGATAAAATTTTCACACCAATTCCCAGAAAGTGTTTAGTAGCAAGTTATTTATTTCATGAACGTATGTACGATGTAATGTCAGTATTTAGGATTTACACAATCTATCAATTAGTACTAACTAAAACTTTTTGAATATGTTGTTGGCATATTCTAAAATTGTATGCCACAACAATTGAGAGATCAAGTAAAACGTACACATGACAAAATAATTTCAAACAAATATTCACAAAAGCATATCAATATATTCATTTAAAACAGAAAATTCAACAGTAATGTTTTTATGTGACTTGATATTTTACGGTGGCGTTCAACTTGTGTATTCTTTTCATAAATGTGAATTTTCTCTTTCAACATAGGTTCATTATATGATATAAAAATGAAATTAATTTTTGTCGGAATATCTTGAAAGGGGTTTAAGGAAATTTCGAGAAACCAGATTAATATAAACAAAATATCACAAAAACCTTTTTTTAGAGTAGTAATGGAAGAGCAATATAGTGTTGTGAGAGAGCAATGTAGCAAATACCTGCAAATCTCGCAGTACGGCCACTGATCGGCGTTTCGCCAGCACTCGTGGTCCATCCTCCCCCTCTTCCGTGGGCAACGCCATGCCGTACGGCGACGGTCCGAGACTGAGCGTGGCGAACGCCGGAGACACAGAGCGGCGCTTGGCAGTCAGCCGAGCTTCATCCTCTCCTCCCGTCAACACCAGCTGCGGAGTCATTGAGGTGATCGGGGCCTCGGAGTCTTTCGACACCACGCCTGAGAGAGGCACGTTGCTCTCCATACTTTCAGAATCATTCACTGATGCAAGTGTTTGATCGTAGAACAAGGTCGTCTCGGAACGGTGCTACGTTATCGAACATTAATTTTACTCAACATCAAACGCTTGGTGGCAGCTATTTGTGGTTATGGCAACATCAGAGAAGAAACAAAACAAGGATATGAGACCATCCGTATTTTATCTTGTTCAAAGAACAAGATTTTAATCGGATGAAAGAGAGAAAGAAAGTCTTAAGCAATAACAAAACACATAGAACACTTCTTAAAACTGTCGTGTAGTTCCAAATACACTTTGATTCTCATAAACGTCGTACACAAATAGTCCATCAAACGTCCGAATCTTCGGTCGCCGCGATGAAACGCCGTGGAGAATAACTCGGTGCTCGGTGCTTGCGACGGCGTCGTGTGTGCTTCCGAAGCGTCACTGGAACCGCGTGCGGAGGAGCCCCGATGGAAGCAGAAGGTCGGAACCGCTCGGGAGCGCGTACTACCACCCTCCGAGGAAACAGTACGGCGAAGGCGCTCACCACGTGACACAAGTTATTTCTGGAGCCATGGAAAGCGAGCAATGGCAGCGCGGGGAAGTTGTCGTTGCTGCTGCGGCGGCGGTGGCTGAGGAGGAATTGGTGGCAGCGGATGCTTCGATGGCAACGACGAAGGCGGTGGCGGTGGAAGGGAGAGAAAGAGGTGAGGGAAGGATCATCATGCTGATGTATAAGTCCGGTCAATGACAGTGTTCCTTCACTTGGATTGTGAGCAGAAAAAAATGCAATTTTTTTCTTGATGATCTATTTTTGTATTCTTTTAATGCAATTCAATTCCATAATTTCAATTCAAATTTCCATATCGACTGCGGTAGTATCTTAGCCTCCACGATATTACTGAGCAGCAGTGTGTCGGATGAAAGAGAGAAAGAAAGTCTTAAGCAATAACAAAACACATAGAACACTTCTTAAAACTGTCGTGTAGTTCCAAATACACTTTGATTCTCATAAACGTCGTACACAAATAGTCCATCAAACGTCCGAATCTTCGGTCGCCGCGATGAAACGCCGGCTGTACAAACCTGATTGTACAGCTAGGTGAGGTTTTTAGCTGGTGTTTCCCTCACCTACTGCTCACAAATGTCAGTTCGGTACCATATATAACCCGGCGACCCAACATCTCTCCTCCTTGCACCCAAGTCTTCATCCAACTTTCTTAACCGGAGTCACGGCTAGATTGAAGGGCATTTCTCATGGCCTAAACCTCTCCATAAGACAGAAATTAAATAATTAGAAGTAATAAAAATATTCTTATGATCGATATCAGTATCAATAAAAATGCAACAAGTTTCCTTCGTGGATAATTACTATTCAAAACTCACACAAGTCTCTTCTCTTCCACTAAACGACGGTTTGTAACAAAGTCACTTATGGAACACCTCTAAATTTCTCCATGATTTTTATGACCAGAGCACCAACACGAACGATCTGCCTCCATGAACGCCTCCCAGTTATCTGTTCGTCACTGCCTTGGTCCATTCCTTTTAATAACCAGCACCACCTACTCCAACCTCCCACCTACATTTATTTTTGTTTGTGTTCTTTCGCACCTCTCGGCATGAAATTTTATCACTTGATTCATTCTTCAGTCTCCCATCAACGTTTTCAGCATCTCTCCATTCATCGTTTCTTCTCTTTGCTAATCCTTTTGCTTCTCTTCTCGTATCTTCTTACCGGAAGGACATGCTCATCGTCTTATGTCAAACTTGAAACACGCCTCCTGTCCTCCGTATGACTTAGTGTGGACCGATCTCGCGACGTCTGTTTATTGGAACGTCGTCGGTAGAATTCCAGATTCGTCACAACACCGCCAATAGCGCTGCTGCCCAGAACCTTGCACCCACTGCGAACTCCCCCTCCAACCAAACTGGCGGATGTTTGCTCCTTCGAAATGGAAACATTTCCTTTTTATAGTAAGGGAAATGTTTGGAATTCACTAGAAATATAGAACTCTTCTAAATTATTGTCAATAAGGGAGGGTTGAGAGGAAAGAGCCAGAACTACGGTTGGGGAGGTCAGCATTTGCGTTGGTAGGTTGGCGTTTAAATATTGGGATTGGAAAGTGTCCAGGTGGCGTGCGCGAGCTAAAAGAATTTCTTGTATTAACAACTCAAGCTATGAGATTTAGTCTGAGAGCATTTGTTGGGGTGAATCATAAATATACCTGAACTATTAAATAATTATTGTCGTCTCATATATTTTATACACAGAAATCAATTCATTCCAACTGACAACAGTATTTACAAATGCTAGGCTTGTAGGTCATCAATAAATAAATATCGAATTTCAAAAATGTTAACTTATGATAAAATGTAAAAGTTAGGTCCAACATCACTTCGGCTGTTTACGATATATTTAAAAGTATAATGTCATTTTGCTTCTCCACGAATACTTTTCACTGAAATTGTTTTGAATCTGGCGAACTAATTTTATAGCCCGAAGATATGTGAGGCGTGAACTGTACATTACCGAATAATAAAATTATACAACTGGTTTACAATTCTTTTCATGTGCAATATTAATAGAAAATATCAATGTCTTGAGACAATTTTTACAGATTTATTTGATATATATATATATATATATATATATATATATATATATATATATATATATATATATATATATATATA